>JASPKZ010007812.1:600000-1097500 GCA_030220185.1 Diploptera punctata | reverse complement strand
GAAGTTGTTTTTACAGGAACGAGGAAATGTTTTAAAACGGAGGATAGCAAGATTTTTAATACAGAAACCGCGAATATGGAATGGTAATTTGTTCCAAGGTTCCAAAATAAAATAAAAATTATTAAAATAAAATCAATTAATGAGAGATTTAGAACAATTCCTATTAATTGTTACTGTCAGGCTATGGAAAGGGCTTAAAGAAGTTACTAATATTTTCCTGTTTACCGCTTTTAAAAGGTCTTTCAATTCAGATTGATATTCAGCTGTGAATTCAGTGGTAGAATTTCTTATTTTGTTTTCGGATTTCTTGATGAATCGTACAGTTGATTAATTAAATTGATACAGCGTGACATGGATACAAACGACTCGCCAACGCGTAAACGGTCAAGCATTTCTATTTTTATTTTAAGCGGCAACACTACCTTTTTCCGCTACTGAGCTAATTTTCTTTCCTTTTACTCGACATTATTAATTGGCAACAAAGCAGAAGAGACAAGTATTATTCAATCAAAATGATTGCAACGAATGACAAGTTGAAACAGTAAAACACCGATTGAGCGAGGGTGGCATTTATAACGGACATAGCGGTACGTGAAATACGACGGCGGTGGCTTTCAACAACGAATTTTAAGCTTAGTGACAATAAGGTTTCATTTACTTTGATATTAATTTGTCCATTTGATTTAAATCGCTCTTTGTAAAAGCCGCTTTGGCACCTACCTGCAGTAAAAAAATTTACCGATGCGTTAATAAAGGATACAAATCCTTCTAATATACCGACTGGATCCGCGAATGAAATTTTTAACCGCGAATACAGGAACTGTGTCGCAATTTTTAACCCGCGAATAATGAAAACGCGAATAAGGGAACAGCTTTTACTCCATTAAGTAAATATAAATCTTCAAAATGGGAATTATACTTTAATTCCTTCCCGTAGGAACCCATACTCAGATTTTTTACGCCCTAGCTGGGTTTGAACCCGTGATCCACAGAACCAGAGGCGAGCCTGATAACTAGTCTTCTGGTATAGGTGCAAAGTCAAAGGTTATTAGATGGAGTTATTAATTATTTCTAGAAGTGCTGTTACGGTAGAAGCAGTAAAAGTTTGGAGACCGGTAGCAGTACCTTGTGTGTCTGTATGGAAAGACAAAACGCCAGTAGGGATGGAGTAGGGGGTGAGCACGACAAAGGCAGTTTTGTCCCGGGGGATGCGAGGGCGGTTCTGAAACATTCCATTGAGCATCAACAATGTATCCCCCGGATTAGCGGCAATCTGCATAGCAATGCAGCCTGCTAGATTGAGCTATAGGTTATTTATACGCTGGTATGACGGCAATCCTAATAGCTTCGATTCCAACAATGCACATCATACTATTTACAAACTGCATCAATCCGGGGACCGCGACCACCTACCTGCACTACACCCAACGCATGTCATCATTAAACGAAGTAGATATATAAGACTCAATGAATTAAATAGATCCAGTCCAGAGTTAAGCAAACTAAACAAAGATTTAAGAAGCTAACTAACTGATTGGCACTATCGAACCGGTAGGTCCATGGCCGCGCGGACACAAGCTCTACACATATCCCTATCCTGAGCTAATGTTTTCCAATTAACCCCTGTATAATCCAGTTGGTAGACCAAGAATGAGGTGGGAGAACAACATTAACTATGATTTGAGGGAAGTAGATTATACAGGGAATGATTGGAAAACGTTAGCTCAGAATAGGGATGTATGGAGAGCTTACGTCCGCGCGGTCATGAACCTAGGGGTTCGATAGTGCCAGTGAGTAAGTAAGTATAATCTACTTTCCTCAAATCATTGTTAATGTTATTCTCCCATCTCATTCTTGGTCTACCTACTATGAGCTTTCCCTCTGGTTTTCCTACAAGAAGCTTCCATTCTCCTCTTTCATTCCCCATTCGGTGCAACATATCCTGTCCATTGCAATCTACGAGACTTAACTGTTCTTATTATATCTGGCTTCTTATAAATAGCTACAGGCTTCCCACAAATGCTCTTTCGTGTTTCGAACACGTGTAACTAGCGTTTAAATAAACTTACAAATATG
This sequence comes from Diploptera punctata, assembly GCA_030220185.1. Classification (NCBI taxonomy): domain Eukaryota; kingdom Metazoa; phylum Arthropoda; class Insecta; order Blattodea; family Blaberidae; genus Diploptera; species Diploptera punctata. Next base: position 1,095,424 of record JASPKZ010007812.1, on the reverse strand, counting down.
AAACTAATACTAATGGAAAGAGAAGCTCAAAAGGTTTTGGTTACACTACTGCTCGGGACCCAGCTCCGTGTGTCTGAAAGGAATTTGCTGTCTCAGCTGTTAGTACTATGAGAAGCAGAGAAGTGCACCTCCTCCCACTCCCCACACTTCTCCCCGCAAACACACAGAGCTTGGACTCGAGCTGTACCTTACAGATGTCCAGTGGTTGATTTAGAGGACTACGTGTGAAAGATTCACGAATCCGGTCTAGAGTTGCCTCACTTACAGCCGGGCGTCCAGAAGATTTCCTCCTACATATGTACCCTTTGTAAAATCAGAGTACCACTTACGAATTGAAGGACCATTGAGTGGATCTTCACCAAATCATGTTCGAAAATGTCGTTCAACAACAATTACAGATTGACGAACTTGATAATCGAGAACACAGAACGCTCGCCTATCCTCTATACCAGCCATTTTCTCATTTTTTAATAATACGCAATGTTGTATGTAATTATACGCCAATGTTGCCAACTGTGATATTAAAACCAAAACGTTTTGAGTTTCTTTTTCCATCAGTACTAGTTTCATGTTTATAAGTTTATTTAAACGCAAGTTACACGTGTTCGAAACCCGAAAGAGCATTTGTGGGAACCCTATAGAGTGTAGCTCATTGTTATATAGTATTTTCCACTCATATATCTGTTCATCTCTCTTTGCTCCAAAATTCACGAAGTGAGGAGTGAATTTATCTAGACTATTTGGAAATAAAGAGTGGCATTTGTTAGGACTATTTAACGAATGAAATTAAGCTGTTTACTCACAATTCATTATTTAACTATAGTTATTTTAAAATATTTATATATTTAATGTAAACGGCGATGTTTGAAAACTAATGAGAAACGATTGTTTACGCTTCATCTGCTTCCTTTGTTTATCACTGCAACCAGATCATACTATTATTTATTGCCAAAGGAACGCAATATTGTAAGAATGCTCTCTAGTGGAGAAAAAATAAACACATCAAACTGTATATTAATTCATTTCTGATGTCGTATGATGTAAATATGACAATTATATTTTTCTGCAACGTCATTACCTGGGAAAAAATACATTTAAGAAAGTGCAAACAGTGGTTTCTTTTTTTTTGTGGTATAATCAATTGCTACAAATATTTTTACATTAACTCCTGCAAGCGCTATGTGTTGACATCCATGCACTATATATATATAATCTGCTAGCCGTATTTCTTAGGGGGGGTAGTCACTGCAAAATAATGCTAATGACCTATTCAGAATGTTAAAAAGGAGGTGCTTTCTTTATTATGGATAAACGTTAGTTGGTAAATTGTAGGCGAAACACGGCTGTGATTGGTTGTAAATAAAAAAATCATTGAAATCTGATTGGTCATTGACTCCCATTTGAGGCATGAGTTAAATAGTCATAAGTAATGCCACGAGTGATTTCCAAATTATCTATAAATTCACGACTCACGAAGTGAGGAGTGAATTTATCTAGAGAATTTGGAAATCAAGAGTGGCATTTGTTAGGACTATTTAACGAATAAAATTAAGCTGTTTACTCACAAATCATTATTTAACTATAGTTATTTTAAAATATTTATATATTTAATGCAAACGGCGATGTTTGAAAACAAATGAGAAACGATAGGTACGCTTCTACTACTTCTTTTGTTTATCACTGCAACCAGATCATACTATGTATTGCCAAAGGAACGCAATATTGCAAGGAGGAGCTTTATTTAATATGGTAATTATAACACTGATAAATATTTGGTGAAACACGACTCTGATTGGTTGTAAAACAGAAATCATTGAAACGTGATTGGTCATTGACTCCCATTTGGGGCATGAGTTAAATAGTCATAAGTAATGCCACGAGTGATTTCCAATTTATCTAGAGAATTTGGAAATCAAGAGTGGCATTTGTTAGGACTATTTAACGAATAAAATTAAGCTGTTTACTCACAAATCATTATTTAACTGTAGTTATTTCAAAATATTTATATATTTAATGCAAACGGCGATGTTTGAAAACAAATGAGAAACGATAGGTACGCTTCTACTGCTTCTTTTGTTTATCACTGCAACCAGATCATACTATTTATTGCCAAAGGAACGCAATATTGTAAGAATGCTCTCTAGTGGAGAAAAAATGAAACATCAATCTGTACATTAATTCATTTCTGATGTCGTATGATGTAAATATTACAATTATATTTTTCTGGATTATTACCTGGGAAAAAATACATTTAAGAAAGTGCAAACAGTGGTTTCTTTTTTTGGTGGTATAATAAATTGCTACAAATGTTGACATGTATGCACTATATATACAATCTGGTAGCCGTATTTCTTATAGGCTCAGTCACTGCAAAATAACGGTCAGACCTGTTCAGAATATTAAAAACGAGGAGCTTTGTTTAATATATGGTAATTATAACACTGATAAATATTTGGTGAAACACGACTCTGATTGGTTGTAAAACAGAAATAATTGAAACGTGATTGGTCATTGACTCCCATTTGGGGCATGAGTTAAATAGTCAAGATAATTACATTTACTCTTTACAGAAACAAACATGAAACCTCATTTAACATAAGAATTTAAGAGCTGTATTTGAACACAGAGTCTAAATTAATTAATAAATTAATTAAGTATGACCATAACATACCTTTACTGAGAGGCAGTTTTCTCAAATTCTACAACAAATAAGAACATTATATTTTAACTACAAGCAGTCATTTACATAAAAATAGCATATAGACTAGCTTTACTGTTATACCTCTAATTCATTGAATGCAGGATATTAATTATTTTTAACTTCGTAAAATAATATATATATATATATATATATATATATATATATATGTGTGTGTGTGTGTGTGTGTGTGTTATATTGCAGATTTTCGCGGATAAAATAAGCCGAGTAGGCCTACTACAAAAACATCAGATTAAAACTATATTTCACTCGGAAAACATCATCTCCAATTTACTTAGGTGTGCTAAAGATAAAATACCCCTAGAATCAAAATAATAGAAAACCCAAATTGTCCCTGCTGTGATAAAGTGCAAGATATAAACCACATATTACAGGAATGCAAATTATTAGATAAGGAAAGAGATAAACTGAAATCAATAGTTTTAAGAAACCAGAATTGGCCTATTAAGAATAATGAACTCATTGACAATTACACTAAGGAATTTTCAAAATTTTCAAATACAATTAAATTTGATACACTTTAGGTTAAGTAAAACATAGAACAATTGATTGTATATAGTTAACCATCTAGCTTTAAGTAAGATTAATTGTAAACACTGTTTAATTTTATAGTTGTATAATAAGAACACCACAATGCATGTAGTATTACTCCACGTAATGGAGCATGCAGTAGAATAATAATAAAAAAAAAAACCCTAGAATCACAAGGCATCTACGAGATCCCTTGCACCTCTTGCGAACAAACGTATGTAGGACGTACCAACAGACGAATACAAGAACATAAGGCTGCAATAAATCGTCAAGAACCTACATCAACTCTCGTGCAACACAGGAGTCACAAGATCGACCTCACCGGATCTAGAACCTTGGCTAAAATAGATCATGAAAAATCAAGAATCTACAGAGAAGCAATAGAAATAAAAAAAAAAGGTCACATTCTATGAACAACCGAGATGATGCCGAAAGATCACCATCTACATGGAAAACTGCTCTCGCTGCTCACCATGTCATCCCTAGAACAGCGAAGAAGATATGAAGAAAACCACGGTTGGGTAACATGAAGCATGGTCGACGCTTGGATCGGTGTACGGCTTCCGAAACGGACCACACTGAAAAGTGAAGGTGCTTAACTACAAAAGAACTAAACCTTGGATGTGTGTACGTCTTTGGAAACGGATCACAGAGAAAACTCTATTTGGTTAATTATATAGGACCTACACTTGTGACTCGAACTTATCATTCCTTGATAATGGTATGTGGGATCATGCCGAAACGTCGGAGTCAGTGGCCAGGGGCTGAACTTGAATCCAAGACGCGGAAAACCCAAGAAAACTTTCTTATTCATATATATATATATATATATATATATATATATATATATATGCCATGAATTTTCAGTAACAAAAGGTTTATGTCAGGGCATATTCCCAACGTTGTTAAACATTTATATACAAGTTTTACAAACATGGAAGAAAACATATAAAGGTATGGGGATGCATATTGAAGATTAAAACTATTTGTACATTATTATTTCCAGATGATCAGGTATTTATAGCACGGATTGTGAGGATTTGGAATATATGAGTCAAAAACTCATAGAAGAGTATATTAAATGGGGTTTTAAAAGAAAATTGAAAAAAATAATTTTATTTACCTTGTGGTGATGAAAAGAAATATTAAATTTTGGAAGGTGGAATGGGATGTATTAAAGGATGTGAAAAATGTAATTACCTGGGATCAAAATTAACACAAAATGCACCCAAGAAAATTACATAAAGTGTAGAATTCAAAAAAAGGCAGATCGGTAATAACAATGTTAAACGAAGTTTTGTGAGATAAGAAGATAAGAATAGATACCAAATTACAAATTTATAAATCCATAATTCGAAGCACGCTAACATACGGTGCAGAAACATGGCAGTTGAATAAAACTATGAGTTTAAAGCTTATGTCTACTGAAATTGATTGCTTTTATGCTCATATAGACATTCAAAATTGGAAAAAAATCAGAAATACATTCATCAGACAACAGATTAAAGTCCAGAATTCAATATTAGATTTTGTGAGATACAGACAACTATAAAGATATGTTCATATATGTAGAATGCCAGAGAAAAATTATCCAGATAAGCTTTGGAATGGATTCCACCTGGAAAAAGAAAGACAGATCGACCTAGATTTAAATGGATGGATGATATAAGAAGAGGTATGGAGGAGATAGGTCTGCAAGAATGGGAAGATAGAGAAGAATGGAGAAAAGAGATAGCATTTAAAAAGCTTTGGGCACAGGAAGATGTTTTAATACACTGTAAATCTGTTTATAAATAAATAAATACGTATTTTTTAAATATAATCTATTGATGGAAATATGATTTTTCAAGTATGATGTTGGAATAAAAGCAGGTGACTGATTAGCTAAGGAGGGAGGAAAAGACAATAATTTGGAAGCAACTTAAAGTAAAATTACAAAAAGAAATCTCCAGAGAAATGAAGAAGGGAGAAAATGGCAGGTAGAGCAAATAAATTTATTAAAATAAAATTTACTCTTAAACCCTAGTTTTTCGAAACATTAATTTCTCATACCAATTATTTAAATGTGTCGGAACTCAGAGAAAACAAGTTCATGTATAATTGTAGGTTATTACTGCGTATTTCTGAATTCCGAAAGAATAAAGCTATTAAGGTTATTCTAAGAAAATATATTTTTTAAATTATTTTGCAAATCTTCGCACACACACACACACACACACACACACACACACACACACACACACACACACACACACACACACACACATATATATATATATATATATATATATATATATTTCGTGTCACGTTGTTTGTCCGCGATGGAATCCTAAACTACTGAACCGATTTTAATAAAATTTTGCACACTGTGTGCAGTTTGATCCAACTTCGGACCTAGGGTGGTTTAAAACTAAATGTATCTGTGAGTTCCATATGATTCTAACAGATGGCGGTGTAATTATCTGCAAGTTCCATACGATTCTAACAGATGGCGGTGTAAGGTAATTCGGTAAGGTAATTGCTTTATTATTTAACAAAGAGAGATCCAGATGGCTGTGCTTTTTGTTGCAACCGCGAATTTCAATTGAATTACAAATATTGATTATTTCATAATTTAAGCGTGTTCAGTGTTTATTTTATTTTCAATATTATTAATTTCGTGTGTAAGTATTAGTTTTAAGTAATCTGGCTGAAAGATAGCAACTTAATTTAAATTTTTAACGTGTACCTTAGCCACAGCAACGCGTGGCCGGGACTTCTTGTGTATATATATATATATATATATATATATATATATAATTCTTCTGTACGTGTGTTTGTCACTGAACTCCTAAACGACTGGACCGATTTTTATGAAATTTTTTGTCTGCGTCTGATTGGGTCCCTCGACGGTTTAGATTCACAATTGGACACTCAAAAACCATTTGGTGTTGAGTTCTCCTGAAGTGAAAATTGAAAAATCACTCTAGCGATCACGTTTTTCGATGTTTCACAACAAAACTCAGTATATCCTATTAAAATAAACCGAGGTAGGTATTATCCATAAATGAGCAAAATCTGACAATTAGAAGTGGAGGTTTACTTGAAATTCTAAATTAAAAACTGCCTAAAAGACTGGACCGATTTTGATTTCCTTTTCTGTGTGTTTGAGTGGGTCACTGGATGGTTTAGATTCACAATTGGACTCGGTAGGTGGCGCTGCGATCGGATTATAGCAATTTTCTTTATGTCAGATGTGTAGCCATCTGCATTATCGATATATTCCACGCGACAACGATATGACGTCATCATGCATGATTCTTGAGCCACAACAGATGGTTGTGAAAGGTTTTCTTGCGGATTGTTTAATAATATCTAATTATGTCTTAATTAATGAATTTCATGGCAAAAAAGTAACATATTTTACCATAAAATTCACGAATTCAGACGTAATTAGACATTATTAAATAAATCCGCAAGAAAACCTCTCACAGCCATCTGTTGTGCCTCAAGAAGCGTGCATGAAGACGCCACATTTTTCTCGTGCGGAATATGTCGATAATGAAGGTGACTACACAACTGACATTTAAAAAACCTATAATCCGATCTCATTGCCACCTGCTGAGTCCAATTGTGAATTAAAACCATCCAGGGACCCACTCAAACAGACACGAAACATTTTAACAACATGGGTTCAGCCGTTCATGCAGTTTTTTATTTTCGATTTCAGGGAAACTTCCACTTATAATTGTCAGATTTTGATAATTTTTGGACAGTACCTGCCTCGGTTTATTTGAATAGTAAATCCTGAGTTTCGTTGTGAAACGCCCAAAAATGTGACCGCTAGAGCGATTTTTCAATTTTCACTTCAGGTGAATTCCTATACGTAATGGTTTTAGAGGGTCCAATTGTGAATCTAAACCATCGAAGGACCCAATCAGACACACAACAAATTTCATCAAAATCGATCCAGTTGTTTAGAAGCAGTTCAGTGGCAAACACGCATGCCGAAGAATTATATACATACCCGGTCGGGGCAGTTTTTCTGGGTGAGGTTTTCATCGGGGTTTTCCTCAACTGTAAGACAAATGTCAGGAAAACTTTAAGGCCCAAACGGTCCCCGAAATCATATGGCCATCATCATCATCCTTATCATTATCATCCTTACCATTATCATTATCATCATCATCCTTCACCGGTGTGGAAGGCAACGGGAAGCTACCACACCTACACAATTCCCTAGTAAAGCTGCAAGCATAGCATGAAAATGCTATGATTGCAGTGAAGGACCTGCCTTCTGGCAGAATTACTATGGAAGGATATATATAGTCCATCGCTGTGGTCTCGAGGTAGCGTGCTGCCTTGTCACGCAGCGGGCCCGGGTTTGATTCCCTGTCGGTACAGGTTCCTGGGTGAGTTTTTTCGGGATTTTTCCTCACCTGTAAGACAAATGTCAAGAAGCTTAGGGCCCAATGGTCCCCGAAAATCATCCAGCCATGATCATCATCCTTATCATCATCATCATTATCCTTCACCGGTGTGGAAAGCAACGGGAAGCTACCACACCTATAATTCCCTATTAAAGCTGCAAGCATAGCATGAAAATGCTATGATTGCAGTGAAAGATCTGTCCTCGGGCAGAATTACGATGGATATATATATATATATATATATATTATATATATATCTTCTTCTTCCTTCCAAGTATTAGGCCAAGGCCTGTTACGATCCTATAGAATATTTTCCCTCCAGCGTTTCATAGGACGGCCCAGTGATATTCGTCCTCTTGGTATATAATTATAAACAGCTTTGGGGATCCAATTTGAACTCATTCTTTCAAGATGGTGTTTCCAATTTAGTTGGTACTGTTTAATATATTCCAAAATTGGCATAGTCTTCAATTTTTTTAAGATATCGGTGTTCCTTTTCCGATCCCATCTGGTGTAATCCGCTGTTCTGGGCATGAATCTCATTTCACAAGCCGTTATTCTGCTTTCATGTTGTCTTTTTAGTGTCCATGTTTCACTACCATAGGTCAACACTGGTCTAGCCAAAGTGTTATATAAACGTAATATGGTGTTTTTTTGTACAAGGGATGGTTTCATAACTTGATTAATAATTCCCAAACTTTTATTATAACTAGTAATTTTTTTCAGGGATATCCTTTTCATCCCAGATAGAGAGATAATATCCAAGATATTTAAATTGATTAGATCTCTCTAAAATTTTATTCTGGAGACAGATTTTACTTTGTATGGGGTCCTTCCCATGAAATGCCATAATTTTAGTTTTGTTAATTGATATTTCCATATTAAATTTGGCAGCTATTTTTGTAAATTATAAATTGATCGTTGCAAATCATTTTCGGAAAGTGCCAGAAGCGCTAAATCGTCTGCAAAAAGAATAGCATCGAGTTTGAGGTTCCTATTCATGGGTATATATCCTCGTTGTGTTTTCCTCCATTCGTTTATTAATCTATTCATATATATATATATATATATATATATATATATAATGAAAAGCACCGGTGAAAGTCCATATCCCTGTCTTACTTCAGTGTTGATATTTTTCCAAGAAGATACTTTGCCATCTTGTTTAACAGAGATTTCATTATCTTTATAGATGTTGAAGATATTAGTAATATATTGTTGTGGAACGTTATCATCAGCTAAAATTTGTAGTAATATATTTCTGTCTACTTTGCCAAAAGCCTTTATGAAGTCAACAAAGGCGATATGAGTTTCTATATTGAATTCCTTGTACTTTTCTATATATATATATATATATATATATATATATATATATAAAGATACGTCACGCCACTGATAATGACTGCACTTCACTGAAACTGGTAGAAGGAACTACGCAAGAAACAATGAAAAGACATAGATATAAAACAACTCAATTAAAACTAATTCCAGGAATATTTGCTAATGAAGATGGTTTAATACCGGCACAATTTGGTTAAAACACGAAATGAAACACAAGATCATGATGGACCGTTAGCATTAATGCGTTCACATTGAGACACCAGCCGCCACTGCTGTCATTAAGGCCGCTAATTACAACGTTTTATCAAGGCACGTTCTATAAAGCTTACGGGTGCAATTTTTCTCCACCCCTCCCCCCTTCAGTGGGTCCCGGTTATTATTCAGTGGCAATTCTACGTGCAAGAGCGAACTAAGTACTGACAGGCACATCAGTCAAATTTAACCGGCTTAATTACGTGCAATTACCAGAGTTAAGCGCCACTTACTGCTGGCGCCATTTTATACACAACTGTACATATTCTTTATCATCATTAGACGGATTGGTAGAAGTTCACCAATGAAACTAATGTAGGAAATTTTGTACTAGAGCATGCCACAAAATCTTTAAAGAACGAAGTACGCCTACTACTCGAAGATAATAAAACTGTTAGTTTATGCTGATGCAACTAAGACATAACGTGGACTATTTAAACTCATGCCCCAAATGGGAGTCAATGAACAATCACGTTACAATGATTTTGATTTGCAACCAATCACAGTCGTGTTTCGCCTAGAATTTACCAACTATAGTTTATCATAATGAGGGCACGCTGTAGCGTAGTGGTTAAGGCACTGCACTACAAACCGGAAGGTCGAGGGTTCAAGTCCCGGTGGGGTCAGGATTTTTAAACTGACCCAAACCTTCTGGCGGCACTATGGGCCTGGGGTCGACTCAGGCTCTAACGGAAATGAGTACCAGACGGCTTGTTCTGGGGGTAAAGGCGGCCGTCACGCAGGGCTGACAACCCGGCTGACATCAAGTGCCGAATGTCCAGAAAAGTGGGAGCCTTAACCTCCTACTACCCCAAGGGTCTCCTGAGGCCTGTAGTGGGATTACAAAAAAAAAGTTTATCATAATAAAGAAAGCACCTCCTGTTTAGCATTCTTTTGCAGTGACTGACTCTCCAAGAAATACGGCTACAGATTGTGTATATAGTGCATGAATATCAACACATACCGCATGCGGTAGTTAATATAAAAACATTTGTAGCATTTGATTATATCACCAAAAAAAACACAGTTTGCACTTTCTTAAATGTATTTTTTCCCACGTAATAACATTCCAGAAAAATATAATTGTCATAGGACATCAGAAATGAATTAATATACAGTTTGATATGTTTCATTTTTTCTCTACCAGAGTGCATTCTTACAATATTGCGATCCTTTGGCAATAAATAATATGATCTGGTTGCAGTGATGAACAATAGAAGCAAATGAAGCGTACCAATCGTTTCTCATTTGTTTTCAAACATCGCTGTTTACATTAAATATATATATATATATATATATATATATATAACTAGTAGTAAAATAATTATTTGTGAGTAAAACAGCATAATTTTATTCGTTAAATAGTCCTAACAAATGTCACTCTTTATTTCCAAATTCTCTAGATAAATTCACTCCTCACTTCGTGAGTCATGAATTTATCGATATTTGGAAATCACTCGTGGCATTACGTATGATAATGTTATACTATTGAGCGATAGCGAGAAGGTACTAAGGACCAACAGGCACCACATATTGAGTAACACTAAGAAATTGGGACTAGAAGTAAATATCAATAAAACTAAATATATGGTCACATATAGAAAAACATTATAATGGAAATGGACAGTTAATGACAAATGAGGGAAATTTTGAGGAAGTGCTGAATTCTAATACCTAGAAATAATAATTACAGATAGGAATGAGATGCACAAAGAAATTAAACATAGCTTATTTCTGGAAATGCGTGCTATTATGCATTGCAGAGACTCTTGTCGTTCCAAATCCTTTCAAGAAACGTTAAACTGAAAATATATAAACTAAAAGTTAAACTAAAAGACCTTAGGAGGCCCTTGAGGTTAAGGCTCCCACTTTTTCTAGACAATTGGCACTTGATGTCAGCCGGGTTGTCAGCCCTGCGTGACGGCCGCCTTTACTCCCAGAACAAGCGTCTAGTTCTCATTTCCGTTAGAGGCTGAGTCGACCCCAGGACCATAGTGCCGCCAGAGTGTTTAGATCAGTTTAAAAATCCTGATCCCACGGGGCACGAACCCCCGACCTTCTGGCTTGTAGCGCAGTGCCTTAAGCACTACGGTACGATAAAACTATTATTCTACCAGTTATATTATATGGGTGCGAAACATGGACTCTTACTTTAAGGGAGGAAAGGAGATTACGAGTATTTGAGAATAAAGTTCTTAAGAAAATTTTTGGACCAAAGAGAGATGAACAGACAGGTGAATGGAGAAGACTACATAACAATGAACTACATGGTCTTTATAGGAAGCCAGATATAACAAGAACAGTTAAGTCTCGTAGACTGCGATTGGCAGGACATGTGGCACGATTGGGGAATAAAAAGACGTGCATGCAAGATTGTTGTAGGAAAACCAGAGGGAAAAGCCCAGGGGATAGACAAAGAATGAGGTGGGAGAATAACAATTATGATTTGAGGGAAGTAGATTATACAGGGAATGATTGGAAAACATTAGCTCAGCGTAGGGGTGTATGGAGAGCTTATGTCCGCGCGGCCATGAACCTACTGGTTAAATAGAGCCAGTGAGTTAGTAATAATAATAATAAATAATAATAATAATAATAATAATAATAATAATAATAATAATAATATAATAATAATAATAATAATAATAATAATAGCAATAATAATAATAATAATAATAATAATAGCAATAATAATAATATTAATAATAATAATAATAATATTATTATTATTATTATTATTATTATTATTATTATTATTATTATTGCTTTATTTTACCTGGCATGTTTAAGGCCTTACGGACTTGTCATCACTCAAGCAGGTTAAAAAATACAAAACATACTCTTACATCTGTAATTTTACAGTCTCATGGGTTAGTGGTCAGCGTTTCTGTCTACAGTTCATGAGATCCCGGATTCGATTCCCGGTCAGACCATATGATTTTTTTCTTAAATGGAATTATTCCTGTGGTTGTCCATGATCTGGAAATTAAGTTAAATTTAGGTTAAGAACTCATTCATCACCCATCATATCATCGGGGTAACGTAACTCCGCCTTCAAGGTGTGCCCCAACCTATGAAATCAATTCTGCCAAAACCAGGGCCGAAAGTCGGAAATGTCATAAGAGACAACCTGGTGGCATTGGACAAAAATTACAATAAACATGATTTATTACATGGTATATCTACAGTTCAATTATTATTTACAATATATTTTTATTTACTCCAGATTTAACGAATGAAACATAAAATATATCAAATACAAACAGAAAAAATAATAATGACAGAATAATAAATATATACATAGATTATATAATGTTATTCTATGTGTGGCCATATACTTAGTTTCATTGATATTTACTTCCAGTCCCAATTTGTTAGGTATTATTATTATTATTATTATTATTATTATTATTATTATTATTATTATTATTATTATTTTTGTTAATATTATCATGATCATTTTTGAGGAGAAGAAAGTGATTGGGACATGTTTTAAGAATGCAAGATGAGTGATGGCCGAAGCAACTATATCAATAGCTACCGACCAGAAAGAAGAAAAATAGAACATATTTTAAGAATGGAAGATGAGCGATGGCCGAAGCAACTATATCAATAGCTACCGTCCAGCGAGAAGAAAAGAGGGAAATCAAAGTTAACATGGAAGGAAAACATGAAGACAGTAATGCAAGCAAGAGGGCTAAGCATTGAAGATGCCCTAGATCGTATGCTTTGGAGGTTTGTCACGGGGAGACGGCAGCAGCTGTAAAAACCCGAAGATAGATAGATCATTATTACCATTATCATTATTATTATTATTATTATTATTATTATTATTATTATTATTATTATTATCATTATCATTATTAGTATGATTATTATCATTATCGTCATTATCATCATAATCATTATCATGATTATTATTATTATCATCATTATCAATATTATTATTATTATTATTATTATTATTATTATTATTATTATTATTATTATTATTATTATTATTATGTCCACCGCTGTGGTCTCGAGGTAGCGTGCCGCCTTGTCACGCAGCGGGCCTGGGTTCGATCCCCGGTCGGGGCAGTTTTTCTGGGTGAGATTTTTATCGGGGTTTTTCCTCACATGTAAGACAATTGTCAGGAAAACTTTAAGGCCCAAACGGTCCCCGAAATCATATGGCCATCATCATCATCCTTATCATTATCATCATCATCACATCATCATCATCCTTCATCGGCGTGGAAAGCAATGGGAAGCTACCACACCTACAGTTCCCTAGTAAAGCTGCAAGCATAACATGAAAATGATATGATTGCAGTGAAGGACCTGCCCTCGGGCAGAATAACTATGGATGGATTATTATTATTATTATTATTATTATTATTATATATTGCTAATACATTACTAAAGTCAGCATGGTGTATGTATGTGGATTTCTATTTGATAGTGGAATGTTTGGATTCAGTTAGTGTTATAAGACTGGACCCCTTAAAAGTAAGGCTCGTCACCCCCTGAATGTGAGCCGCAGATAATGAGCGAGGGATTTGCTTTGCAATCTAACTTATAACAGGAGGTGGAGAAGGGGATGTGATGCGGGTAATTTGCCCCTGTAAACACCAAACATGGGGGAAAATAATCAAACACAGTTCGGGGATCGCGAGGTCGAGACTTGGGAAATGTATACAAATACGGGCAACTAATTAATACCACAACATGGGTTCGAGTCCCAGAACCAAAACGCTATCTCGCTGACACAGACACACATGCAACATATACCTACAATACTAAACACCATTTTAAAACAAGGGCTCAATCTGAAATAAATTTGATGTATAAAGAAATAGGGTAAAGGGAAGTATATTCGTGGTATATGTTATTCCGTGATAGTTAATTTTGACATATTGTCTCGAAGTTACTTACTATACTATACAAGCTTTCCACTTTACAGCAGTTTGCCCTTGATTCCTGATTTCCAGATATCCCTATCTTCCTATTGTCCTTCTCCCATACCCCTCTTCATCATACCATGCTCTTCTACTTCTCCCCGTCTTCCTTATGCCTGGTACCATCCAATCTACCACCTTTTAGGCCACTGGTCTTCCGACATCCGTTGTACATGTCCATACCACTGTAGAGCTCTCTTTGTTATCCTATCGATAACAGTTTCTTGTGCATCCATTTCTCGTCTGATATATGTATTTCGAATATGTTGTAGCCTGGATATTCTCATACTTCTCCGTAACCCATCCATTTCTGTCTCCAAGATTCTTTTCTGCATCCTTTCATTTACTATCCAGCTTTCTGATCCATATGTAAGTATACTTTCTATTATTGTCTGTATAATCTCTTTTTTTTTGTTTTTCTGGTCAAATTTGTATTCTATAAAAGACCATTCAGGGATCTAATCGCCTTCCCTGCACAATTTACTCTGTTAATAATATATTTTTCACAAGTACCAGATTTATCTATTATAGATCCAAGATATTTTAAATTCTTCAACACATTTAATTATCATATTATTTATTTTTGGTCTTCTGAAGTTCCTCCGATTACCATATATTCTGTTTTAATATAAATAATCAAGTTATGAAAACCATCCCTAGTACAAAAAAACACCAGATTACGTTTATATAACACTTTGGCTAGACCAGAGTTGACCTATGGTAGTGAAGCATGGACACTAAGAAAACAACATGAAAGCAGAATAACGGCTTGTGAAATGAGATTCATGCGCAGAACAGCGGGTTACACCAGATGGGATCGGAAAAGGAACACCGATATCTTAAAAGAATTGAAGACTACGCCAATTTTGGAATATATTAAACAGTACCAACTAAATTGGAAACACCATCTTGAAAGAATGAGTTCAAATCGGATCCCCAAAGCTGTTTATAATTATATACCAAGAGGACGAAGATCACTGGGCCGTCCTATGAAACGCTGGAGGGAAAATTTTCTATAGGATCGTAACAGGCCTTGGCCTAATACTTGGAAGGAAGAAGAAGAAGAAGAAGAATATAATATATCTTCAGTTCACCTACCTCAAATGCATCGACCAACTTTCTGATCATATATTCCATATCTTCTTTATCTTGTTAAAATGCGAAATAAATATATATTGATATAAATACATAGTCCACAAACTAACATGTAAAGATTGTAATAAATTTTATATTGGCAGGACAAGCAGAAATTTCAATACAAGATATGAAGAACACCTAAAAGATTTGATACACGCGGGTGATAAATCAAGCTATGCTAAACATCTCATTAACGCAGGTCATCGAATGAACACAATTGAAAACATTCTCACGATAATCCACCGAGAAAACATTCCAGCTAGGATAAATGTATTTGAAGACCTCGAAATTATAAAGGAAACAAACAACACCTCAATTCTCAATGAGAACGTACCCCAGTCAAACCCATTATACAAGATAGTAAAAAACAAGTCAGTTGCTGCTACAAACAGTTGGAGTATACATCACAGTACACAACAACAACAAGTAGCGGAAACTCAACCTGCAGAAGATGGAAGATAACTTCCGAAAGCGCTCCAGTTAATTTTGTATACATTATTTTAATAAAGTTAAGGACGACGGCACCTACCAACAGGTACATTTTAATTTTTAACTTTCATCATACTGATATATTTAGGCTAAAGGTCATATCTTTAGATAACATATATTTTAATTTCAGTATATAGAATGACTATTTAACTCATGCCCCAAATGGGAGTCAATGACCAATCACGTTTTTTTTTATTTACAACCAATCACAGTGGTGTTTCACGAAATATTTATCAGTGTTAAATTTACCACATTAAAGAAAGCTCCTCCTTTTTGATATTCTGAACAGGTCTGACCATTATTTTGCAGTGACTGAGCCTGTAAGAAATAAGGCTACCAGATTGTATATATAGTGCATAGATGTCAACACATAGCGCTTGCAGGAGTTAATATAAAAACATTTGTAGCAATTTATTACCACCAAAAAAAGAAACCACTGTTTGCACTTTCTTAAATGTATTTTTTCCAGGTAATAATCCAGAAAAATATAATTGTCATATTTACATCATACGACATCAGAAATGAATTAATATACAGTTTGATGTGTTTATTTTTTCTCCACTAGAGAGCATTATTACAATATTGCGTTCCTTTGGCAATAAATAGTATGATCTGGTTGCAGTGGTGAACAAAAGAAGCAGATGAAGCGTACCTATCGTTTCACATTTGTTTTCAAACATCGCCGTTTACATAAATATATATATATATATATATATATATATGTTATATATATATATGGTATCATAAGAAAAATAAATGCCTGGACGGGATTCGAACCCGGATCTCTGAGTCTGTACCTCAGTGTGATATCCATTACACCACCAGGCGAATCCAATTCAAACATTTATTTTTCTTATATATGTATTATATTCTCCATAGGAGAGATAAGTTTGAGGAAAATTTAAGACAACTTATGGTTAAAAATGGAGACAAGGAAGCTAGTAATAGTTGTTATGAATGAGGCCAAGATTCTTAGAGGACCATAGAGCCAAACAAAGAAGAACAAGAAGAAGAACATGAAGAATTTTCTATTTTTTTTAAATTCCTATTAATTCCAATTAAGACACAAGCGATGAAATGCAGATGATTATCATAAAGTCATCTTTACCTCCTTTATCATCCCTGGATAGTTTAAACGTGCTTTTTGACACCCTGTATTTAAGTATGGTTTGCAGGGAAGCTAGATTTAGTAATAATGGATAAAACAGATTAAAACATAGAATAAAATAACATTACGTCATTCTCTTCCAGAAGAAAACACAATTTTCTATTCTCTTTGATGTGTTATTATCCGTCATCTTTGTCGTAATTAAGTTTCTTTATATTGGAATGTTATTTAACCACAAATCAGATTATGTCACACACAAACCACCCGCCATACATTCTTCTTTAAATTTAAACAAGTGAATACACAAAGACCTTCTTTTGTCTCCTGTCAATTTTAATGTCACTGAATAGAGGTTATGTCCGTATAGCATACAAATTAAAAACAATAAAACAATGGATCTGTGATGGCAGTCGTCCTCAACAAATTAAACATTGTTTAAAATAATCAGTTAGGCCTTTCGGAACAAGTTCAATTTTCTAAGCTGTTCTATCTGCCAGAATAAATAAAACATTATTATTATTATTATTATTATTATTATTATTATTATTATTATTATTATTATTTTGATTGCGGATGAGCCCATGTAGGACTACGCAAAGTACTTAGAGGCGTTTCCTTTGAGCCCAAATTTCTTTCATTCTTTTGCTATGAGCTTGTTTTCTATCATCTGTCCAAGTTCCAGTTTTTTTCTTCGGTTTGTCCTCTTGGTCAACTTGCCACTTATTCACCTTAATTCTAAATATAACTCTGTTTGGGATATCTTCTTTAGTAATTCCTGCCAATTTTAAGTCGTTTTTGACTTCATCAATCCACTTCATAGTATCCACTGGAGCTTTACTTCTGTTTTCGTAGAATTCCATTATCTGTTTTGTAAGCCTATTTGAGTTCATTCGTTTAATATGGCCATACAATTTTAACCTTCATTTTCTAATATCACTATGAATGTCTGTATATATTTTTATTTCCTTTTTACTTCTGAGTCTAAATGCTTCATCTATGACTTGTGGACCAAAAAACTGTTCTTATAAGTTTGCATTCTTTTTTCACTATATTTTCGATATCTTTTTTAATAATAATAATAATAATAATAATAATAATAATAATAATAATAATAATAATAATAATAATAATAATAATACTAATAATACTAATATCGTTTTATACCTGTAGCCTATATATAATTCTTTTGTACGTGTGTTTGTCAATGAACTCCTCCTAAAAGACTGGATCGATTTTGATGAAATGTTTTGTGTGTGTGTCTGATTGGGTCCCTCGATGGTTTAGATTCACAATTGGACCCTCTAAAATCTATGTGTAGCAGTTCATCTGAAGTGAAAATTGAAAAATCGCTCTAGTGGTCACATTTTTAGATGTTTCACAACGAAACTCGGTATATACTATTAATATAAACCTAGCTAGGTATTATCCAAAAATGAGCGAAATAAGAAAATAAAAAGTGGATGTTTACTTGGAATCCCAAATTAAAAACTGCCTAAACGACTGGACCTATTTTGATTATTTTTTGTGTGTGCTTGAGTGGGTCTCTGAATGGTTTAAATTCACAATTGGACCCGGTAGGTGGCGCTGCGATTGGTTTACAGGATATTTTTATGTCAGATGTGTAGTCATCAGCATTCAAAACTCAAACTCACTGGCACTATCGAACCCGTAGGTTCATGGCCGCGCGGACATAAGCTCTCCATACATCCCTATCCTGAGCTAATGCTTTCCAATCATTCCCTGTATAATCTACTTCCCTCAAATCATAGTTAATGTTATTCTCCCACCTCATTCTTGGTCTACCAACTGGGCGTTTTCCCTCTGGCTTTCCTACAAGAAGCTTCCATGCTAGTCTTCCATTCCCCATGCGTGCAACATGTCCTGCCCATCGCAGTCTACGAGACTTAACTGTTCTTATTATATCTGGCTTCCTATAAAGACCATGTAGTTCATTGTTATGTAGTCTTCTCTACGCTGTTGCACTACGTACTTTTTTTCCATTTTTACCAACATTTTGTGCTATTTTTAACATTTCTACATGACCATTGACTACAATCATATATATTATTATAAAGTGACAGAGTGTTTGTGCAGCGTCTGTAAGAAATTTGCATGAATTTGATGTCGACCTGTACAGCTAGAGTTGATGCATTACTAAAGGTAAGGCTGTGAGTCATTAGCAAATGACCGCACCAATGCATTTCCACACAATAGACAGGTCACAACTTTAATGTGCCAACATGATTCAATAATCACGTAAAATCATCCAAACATTATGTTTTTTACGTAAACGTTGTGTATCGATTCTGGTGGAACATGGTCTAATACGGTCGGTTCTATTTCTAAGATCTGCGAGTTTTAAACCTTGCCTTGCTCGATGGATTTTTCAGGGTGTAAAACTTCTGGGTATTTATTCCTTCGGAGGGGAAGTAAAATCATGGACAAAGTGGATAAACGGAATGTAATATAATTTAATGTCTGAAATAAGAGGCGTCTGACGAAAAAATTAGTGCCACATGTCCTGCCCATCCCAGTTTACGAGACTTAGCTTTTTTTTATGAAATCTGGTTCCCCGTAACTATCAAGTTCATTTTCATGTACCTAACTTAGTTTTATCTATTCATCTGTGTAAAGGTCTTCGTCAAGGTTGTTTGTCTATCACCGAATCTAGTTAAAATATATGTAGGCCTACATGAAATATTAAAGAATTGGAGGAGAAAATGTTCAAGCATGGGAATTCCTATTTCAAACAACAAAACTTTATAAAAAACTTACATTTTGCATATGATCAATTGCTAATTGCACAAGATTATGAAGATTTAGAATATATATCTAGAAAATTATTAGAAGAATATGAAAAATGGGGATTAAATTTGAACATGAAAAAAAATATTTATCAATTGGTGAACCAGAACAAAATTTAATTTTGGAGACTGGAGAAACAATAAAATCTTGTAGTGAGATCACATATTTAGGAATAAAAATAAATAAAAATCGGAGTTATGAAGAGGAAATAAGAAATAGAAATAACAAAGGAAAATTTACAATTGCTTGCTTCAATGGAATGTTGTGGGATAAAAATATAAGTAATAAAAATAAAATGAATATATATCATACAATTGTTAAAAGCATCATTACTTATCGAGCAGAACTTTGGTCATTAACAACAAAAACAAATAAGTATATTTTGGCAACTGAAATGCATTTTATACGAAGGGTAGCAAGAATTTCAAGAAAAAAAAAAGAAAAGGAACTCAGTTATAAGAGAAAATGAAGATTGAAGACACTGTCCATGTTTCGGATCCGTAAGTAACAATAGGCACTGCTATTGTCTTGTATAATTTCATTATAGAGTCTTTTGTGACTTTATTTTTCAAAGTTATTTTTAGTGTTCCTGTTATTAATTGCAATGTTATGTTTTTTTTCTTTTTAGTGTATAGTGCTATTGTGTTATTATTTAACTGTAATATTACTGTGTTTTCTTTATGTAATTGTAATGTTATTGCTTTTTTTAGTGTATAATGCTATTGTGTTATTATTTAATTGTAATATTACTGTGTTTTCTTTATGTAATTGTAATGTTATTGCTTTTTTTAGTGCATAATGCTATTGTGTTATTATTTAATTGTAATATTATTGCGTTTTCTTTATGTAATTGTAATGTTATTGTTTTTTTTTGGTGTTGTCTATTTTTCTTCACACTAGTAGCAATTATTACTTTATTGTAACGGACTGTCAACAGCACGTACGGCAATACTGTCCGTGCGACCCATATTTGTAAATAATATTGTAAATATCTTACTTTTGTCTAATAAAGTCCTACTACTACTACTACTACTATATAATTAAACTTATTTAGTTTGTTATTTATATCTATTTCTGCTGTGTATGAAATTTCGCAACCTAGGAAGTTATATCTTACTACTTGTTCTATTGGTTTATTTTCTAATATTATCTTTATTCGAACTGGATGAGCGCCCTTGAAGACCATTGTTTTTGATTTTTGTGAGGATATTTCCATGTTGTATTTTTTTGATATTTCATTTAGTTTATATAGCATTCTTTGTAGTTCGTCCTCTGTTTTTGCTATTCAAATCTGATCATCTGCAAAGGCTACTGTTTGTATTACTATATTTCCTAAGTTAATTCCCCAGTCGTCATTTGCTTCCATGATCTTATCATGTCGTCGAAATAAATGTTAAAAAGAGTGGTTGATAGTGGGCAACCTTGTCTAACTCCTCCTGTTATATGTATTGGTTCCCTTTGATTTATTTCTATTTTTGTTTTTTCATACATTTTATTAATTACTGCTATCAAGTGTAGTGGAATTCCTTTTTCTCTTAATATGTTCCATAATTTTGGTCTAGACACTTTACGTTTTTTTATTTCAACTTCAATTATAGTATTTAAATACTTATTTTTTAATAAAAGTTTTTTGTCCATTTGTCCATTGTAAAATAAAAGGGAACACTTTCATCAGGAGATTTCAGCTACGGAAAAGAGATATCAAGGCAAATGGAATCCTAATATGCTGGCCGATTATTATTCGACCATCAAGAGGGATGCTCCACAGGCGAAATATATCAGAAAATCATCATTTCTTACTTTCTAGGTGAGTCAGAATGTTCGAATATTGTTTAGTTACGAATGTAGAAAATGTTAAAGTGTTTGAAATTATAAATGCCTGTCTCTCGGAAACCTTGCGTGATGGAGAAAAACCGATATCATATTTGAATTCAGGAGAAAAAATACTATCAGTATCACATATGTTTCTTTCTGAGACAAAAAACAGTTTATTTTTTAATATAAAATTATAGAATATTCACCTGAAAGGTCCGTCTCCTCAACTTAATTATCATTTAACTGTAGCGCTTTCGGGACTTGTCCCATCATCGGCAGGATTCAAAACTGGTGTTTCACTGAAGATCTGGTAGAGGGAGTTGCATGTATTTGGTTCGTTTTCGTTTATCAGGCTGTCGTTGTGAGCTGCTTTCATGATTTCCTTTCAGGTGAATATTCTATAATTTTATATTAATTTTGAATAAACCTCAACGGAACACATCATGAATCTTATAAAAGTTTATTTTTTGTTGCTCAGTGTTATTACTGAAAGTTTCAATGCTTCTCTTGAATTCCCTTTTCGCGTCACTTTTCCTTACCATCGCAGTCAACAAGACTTAACTGTTCTCATTACATTTTCTTTTCTGTAACGATCGTATAGCTAACAGTTATGTTTTTCATTTGCCCGTTTGTTCGGCTCTCTTTGGTCAAAAATTTCCCAAGGATTTGTTCACAAATACTCCTAATATTTTTCACTACCTTCAGTAAGAACCGATGTTTCGCATCTATATCATATAACTGGGAGAATAACAGTTTGATATATTTTTAGTGTAACGGGTTTTGAGAGATGTAATGACAAGAGTCTCTGCAATGCATAATAGCACGCATTTCCAGAATTGAGCCTATGTTTAATTTCTTTGTGCATCTCATTCCTATTATATAAAACTATTATTCTACCAGTTATATTATACGGGTGCGAAACATGGACTCTTACTTTAAGGGAGGAAAGGAGATTACAAGTATTTGAGAATAAAGTACTTAGGAAAATTTTTGGACCAAAGAGAGATGTACAGACAGGAGAATGGAGAAGACTACATAACAATGAACTACATGGTCTTTATAGGAAACCAGATATAGTAAGAACAGTTAAGTCTCGTAGACTGCGATGGGCAGGACATGTGGCATGTATGGGGAATGAAAGACTTGCATGGAAGCTTCTTGTAGGAAAGCCAGAGGGAAAACGCCCAGTTGGTAGACCAAGAATGAGGTGGGAGAATAACATTAACTATGATTTGAGGGAAGTAGATTATACAGGGAATGATTGGAAAGTATTAGCTCAGGATAGGGATGTATGGAGAGCGTATGTCCGCGCGGCCATGAACCTACGGGTTCGATAGTGCCAGTGAGTAAGTAAGTAAGTAAGTATCTCATTCCTATTTGTGATTATTGTTCCTAGATATTTCAAATCAACAATTTCTCAAAATTTCCTTCATTTGTCATTAACTGTCCATTTCGATTATATAATGTACTTCTATGTGTGACCATATATTTAATTTTATTGGTGTTTACTTGCAGACCCAATTTCTTAGTGTTACTCAATAGTGTGTGCGTATTGGCCTTTAGTATCTCCTCGCTATTGCCTAATAACAGTACATTATCAGCGTAGATTAGATTAGATTATATTTATTTAGCCTGGTGGAGTTAAGGCCATGTGGCCTTCTCTTCCACTCACCAGGACAAACATATATTACATCAGAATATAACAATCTCAATTAACTCTAATATTAAATACTAAATAAAAATTTGATCAAAAAGATAATATCTATTATATTACGATCTATAATGCAGCCATTTAATGTTAGTTACAATTAAGGCTAGAAATAATAATAAAATGTATACAAGCAAGACATATTAAATTGTCCCTGTCTAGTGTATATAAAAAACAAAGAAAAATAATGAGATATAGAAAACTAATTTTACGATTATACAATATTTAAAACAAATCAAAAGAAAATGTTTGTTAATCTTAATATTATTTTCATAAATAATTAAATTTATTAATTGTTAAAAGAATACTATCAGTGAGGTGTATAAGTTAGTTTGTTATTAAATAATTATTTAGTTTGTTTTTGAAGGATGTTATAGTTTGGCAGTCTCTGACATAGGGCGGAAGGGAATTCCATGTTTTGGTAAGTGAGACCGTAAAAGATAATGAAGCATAGAGTAACACCTCAAATGTTGAAGATCAAATAGCAATTTTAAAACTTCTAACCTTCAATTGTCTCCCAAATAGAACATTTTTTTATGTGCTAAAAGATTGCAACATAATATAATGACAAGTAAGACGTCTGACTGTCTTTTGTCTACGTTTCATACAAAGGCTGTGTTACAATGTTAACATTAAATAGACCTACACAAAAATCCGACTCTAAATAGAAGAATACAAATGTTTTAAAAGAGAAAGTTTGGATGCGTGTAGGCAAATAGTTTTCGGATACTTTTGAAATTCATAATGGGTTGAAGTTTGGGGATGCACTATCTCCTCTACTATTTAATTTTGTACTAGAGCATTCCATCAAATCTTTAGAGGACAAATAAGGCCTACAACTCAATGGTATTAATAAGCTGTTAGTTTATGATGACTATTTAACTCATGCCCCAAATGGGAGTCAATGACCAATCACGTTTCAATGATTTCTGTTTTACAACCAATCAGAGTCGTGTTTCACCAAATATTTATCAGTGTTATAATTACCATATTAAAGAAAGCTCCTCCTTACAATATTGCGTTCCTTTGGCAATAAATAGTATGATCTGGTTGCAGTGATAAACAAATGAAGCAGTAGAAGCGTACCTATCGTTTCTCATTTGTTTTCAAACATCGCCGTTTACATTAAATATATAAATATTTTAAAATAACTATAGTTAAATAATGATTTGTGAGTAAACAGCTTAATTTTATTCGTTAAATAGTCCTAACAAATGCCACTCTTGATTTCCAAATTCTCTAGATAAATTCACTCCTCACTTCGTGAGTCGTGAATTTATCGATAATTTGGAAATCACTCGTGGCATTACTTATGATGATGTAGTACTATTGGCCGATAGCGAGGAGATACTAAAGGCCAACATGCATACACTAAAAAATTGGGACTGGATGTAAATATCAACAAAACTAAATATATGGCCACTCATAGAAATACATTATATAATGGAAATAGACAGCTAATGAAAAATGAGGGACATTTTGAAGAAGTGGTTGAATTCAAATACTTAGGAACAATAATTACAAATAGGAATGACAAGCACAAAGAAATTAAACATAGGCTCAATTCCGGAAATGCGTGCTGTTATGCATTACAGAGACTCTTGACGTCCCAAATCCTTTAAAAAAATGTTAAACTGAAAATATAAAAAACTGTTATTCTACCAGTTATATAATATGGGTGAAACATGAACTCTTACTTTAAGGGAGGAAAAGAGATTACGAGTATTTGAGAATAAAGTTCTTAGGGAAATTTATGGACCAAAGAGAGATAAACAGACAGGTGAATGGAGAAGACTACATAACAGTGAACTACATAATCTTTATAGGAAGCCAGATATAATAAGAACAGTTAAGTCTCGTAGACTGCGATGGGCAGGATATCTGGCACGAATGGGGAATGAAAGACGTGCATGGAAGCTTCTTGTAGGAAAACCAGAGGAAAAAGTCCCAGTTGGTAGACCAAGAATGTGGGAGAATAACATTAACTATGATTTGATGGAAGTAGATTATACAGGGAATGATTGGAAAACAGTAGCTCAGAATAGAGATGTTTGGAGAGCTTATGTCCGCGCGGCCATGAACCTATGGGTTCCATAGTTCCAATTAGTTAGTTAAATGGCTAATCTTCAATAACTTATAATATAGAAAAACTATTAAAAGCAACAGGAAATAAGCGTTTTTCCAAGTTAGAATTGAATGAAATAGAATTAACTTGGTGATGGAAAATTCGAAATACGTTGAATAAATGGAACGAAAAACACTATGAACAAATATATCGAAAATATTTTCAAATAAAAAAACAGCAACTCTTAACAAAATCACAATTGAAGCTATTTGAAGTCTTTATGTTAATTTAAAAATATAAATCTAAATACCAAAGTAAAAAATGTAATTTTCTGTAAGTATACGTAAAGTAAAAAGTGTATAAAACACTGACTCTTTTGTATGGTAGCGAAGTATGGACATTGAAACAGAAGGATATACAGAGACTTAGATCTGCTCAAATGAGGTACCTTAGGAGAACTGCAGGATACACAATACTAGATCACAAAAAAATGAAGAAATCTTGGAAGAATTACACATGGAACCTTTTGAAAACGAAATTTCTGATTATAAGTCAAGATGGATGCAACATGTTCATCGAATGGAAGATCACAGGATACCCAAACAAATGTTAAGATATCAACCTGCAGGAAGAAGAAGACCTGACGTCCACTCAAAAGACTTCTGTATGTTGTTTCTCTTGAGGCCAAAACAAGCCAACAAATGGCCTAAATTCGTGAATGTACTATGATGATAATAATAATAATAATAATAATAATAATAATAATAATGATAAATAAAGTATTATTAAACTCCATAAATAACTATTATTAAACTCATAAACAGCTATCATGTTAGATAATGAACAAATTCCATATGTCAACATCGTTAAAACTTGGGACTTCATCTAGATTCTAATCTAAATTTGGGTTACTTACTTACTTACTCACTGGCACTATCGAACCCGTAGGTTCATGGCCGCGCGGACATAAGCTCTCCATACATCCCTATCCTGAGCCAATACTTTCCAATCATTCCCTGTATATTCTACGTCCCTCAAATCATAGTTAATGTTGTTCTCCCACCTCATTCTTGGTCTACCAACTGGGCGTTTTCCTTCTGGCTTTCCTACAAGAAGTTTCCATGCACGCCTTTCATTCCCCATACGTGCAACATGTCCTGCCCATCGCAGTCTACGAGACTTAACTGTTCTTATTATATCTGGCTTCCTATAAAGACCATGTAGTTCATTGTTATATAGTCTTCTCCATTCACCTGTCTGTTCATCTCTCTTTGGTCCAAACATTATCCTAAGAACTTTATTCTCAAATACTCGTAATCTCCTTTCCTCCCTTAAAGTAAGAGTCCATGTTTCGCACCCATATAATATAACTGGTAGAATAATAGTTTTATATATTTTCAGCTTAACGTTTTTTGAAAGGAGTTGGGACATCAAGAGTCTCTGCAATGCATAATAGCATGCATTTCCAGAATTGAGCCTATGTTTAATTTCTTTGTACATCTCATTCCTATTTGTGATTATTGTTCCTAGGTATTTGAATTCAGCCACTTCCTCAAAATTTCCCTCATTTGTTATTAGCTGTCCATTTCCATTATATACTGAATTTCTACGTGTGACCATATATTTAGTTTTACTGATATTTACTTCCAGTCCTAATTTCTTAGTGTTACTCAATAGTGTGTGCGTGTTGGCCTTTAGTATCTCCTCGCTATCGGCCAGTAGTACTACATCATCAGCATAAACTAACAGCTTATTAATACCATTGAGTTGTAAGCCTTCCTCATTCTCTAAAGATTTACTCAAATAAAACAAACATCTAAAAGATTTGCTTCCTAACGCATTCGCTACAGCGTCTTAAGAACTTTCTTCCTATAGTTCTTAAAAAATAGTCCAAACCTTAGTGATGCCCCATTTTCATTATTGCGACGTTCTACCAACTAACATAAATGACGGATTGTCAAGAAGAACTGCAAGTGTTCTCATAATGTGTGCATCAAATTCATATTTAATGTCCGAAAATATTATCACATTTCTACATTTTTCCACGGATTGTCACGGTTCCATCTTAAAAAGAGAAGACAATTACACTGACTAGTTCTCTTATTTAAGATCCTACATACCTCGTCTCCAAATTATTTATCCTCTCGTTTCCAATATCAATCCTCCGACGATAATTTAAACACACGATCACAACATAATCTCTTCTTTGATATACCGCAACACAGGATATCCCATCACTCCATGTCATATCTATCTCCACTTCTCACAACAGAATTCGCTAACACAAGAACTCCAGGGCGCCACGTTAGCATCTTTAAAAGAAATCTAAATTTATATTTGCTCTAACTTTGGCTTGATAATTACCTCGTCTAATAGACATGCATAAATTGGTGTTTTCGTTTAATTCATATTAAAACTATTATTATTATTATTATTATTATTATTATTATTTTATCATAAGTAATGCCACGAGTCATTTCCAATTTATCTACAGAATTTGGAAATCAAGAGTGGCATTTGTTAGGACTGTTTAACGAATAAAATTAAGCTGTTTACTCACAAATCAGTATTTACTATAGTTATTTTAAAATATTTATGTATTTAATGTAAACGGCGATGTTTGAAAACAAGTGAGAAACGGTTGTTAGCTTAATTTGTTCATCACTACAACCAGATCATATTATTTATTACCAAAGGATCGCAACAATTATATTTTTCTGGAACGAACAATTCCTGGCAAATAATACATTTAAGAAAGTGCAAACAGTGGTTTCTTTTTTTTATGGTATAATCAATTGCTACGAATATTTTTCTATTATATCTCGCAAGCAGAATCTGGTTACATTCGTGCACTATATATACAATCTGGGAACCACATGATAAAATGAAAGTGATAAAATCAAGGTGAAAAAGACTGTGGTTGGTTGTAAATCAACAATGTGATTAGTCATTGACTGCCATTTGGGGCATGAGTTAAATAGTCGTATAAAATGTTGTTTGTACTTGAAATCCTTTATAATTAATATACTGTACATATAATCTATACTGTAAACATGTATTTGTATATTTCTGCTGGTGGAGTGGAAGAGAAGGCCTTGTGATCCTAATTCTGCCAGAATAAATAAAACATTGTTATTATTATTATTATTATTATTATTATTATTATTATTATTATTATTATTCTATCTCTATCTTCGGGTTTTTACAGCTGCTGCCGTCTTCCTGTGCCAAACCTCCAAAGCCTACGGTCTTGGGCATCTTCGATGCTTAGCCCTCTAGCTTGCATTACTGTCTTCATGTTTTCCTTCCATGTTAACCTTGGTCTTCCTCTTTTCTTCTTTCTGTTAGGATGCCATTCATATAGTTGCTTCGGCCATCGCTCATCTTCCATTCTTAAAACATGTCCTAACCACTTTAATTCCTTTTCCTCAATTCTTTCAATTATGCTTTCTTCTGCTTCCATTTTGTTTCTAATTTCCTTATTTGTGACACGTTCTAATTTAGACTTTCTGGCACTTCTTCGTAAATAATCCATTTCTAGAGCTATTAGTCTATTCTTCTAGTATTTATTGATTGTCCATACCTCACTTCCGTACATTGCAACAGATTCCACCAATGTTTTACCAATATATTTTTTTGTGTCTTTCCAAATATGCTTATCCCACCATATGGAATTTAATGATGATATTATTTTGCTACTCAATTCAATTCTATGTTTTATGTTCTCTTTGCCTATACCTTCGATGTTATCCATAATCATTCCCAAATATTTAGTTTGTTTCACTTGCTTTATTTGGATTCCATCTTCCAATACTAAGTTTTCTATTTCATTGCTATTTATTGCCAGATATTCTGTTTTTTGTAAATTTACTGTGAGACCCCATGATTCATATGTGCTTTTCAACCTTTTTATCATGAATTCCATATCAAAATTGTCTTGCGCTAAAACCAGTTGATCATCGGCAAATTGTAATGTCAGCAAAAATCTATTGCCTATTGGGATCCCCATACCTTTGCAGCTTTGTTTCCATTTCGTTAATATAAATTCTACATAAATATTAAATAAAATTGGTGATAGACTGCACCCTTGTTTCAATTCCTTTGAGGTGTTTATAGGATTAGACATTATATTTCCCATTTTAACATAAGCGGAGTTATCTTTATAGGTTTGTTTAATAATTTCTATTAGGTTTCTGTCAATATTGTATTTCTCAATACTTCCCATAATTTGTTCCTCGGAATTGAGTCATAAGCTTTCTCTAAATCTATCATTGTCAAATGGGTTTCTTCTCCAACTGCAGTTATTATTATTATTATTATTATTAATATGATTATTATTACTATTATTACTATCTTCTTCTTTTTCTTCTTCTTCCTTTCATGCGATAGACCTTGTGGTCTGTTATGATCTCAATCCAATGTTTGAAGGGTCTGCCCAAAGATCTCTTGCCTGGTGGCTGGTAAATTAAGATTTGACGTGGTATTCTTGTTCTGCTCATTCTTCTTACGTGAGGTTTCCAGTTGTTTCTGTATGTTTGTACATATTCCGTGACTGATTCTGTTTGCCTCAGAATTCCTTTTATGGTCTGTTCTTGAGTAAGGAGCTGCAGTACGTCTCATAAAATTTCATTTCTTCTGCCGCAGTTAGTCCTTTGTTCGACCTACAACCACACCCCGCATTGTCCATCAGGCCTCACTGCCGTAACATAATATGGGTCTGGCCAGTGTTTTTTAAATTCTATTCCTGTGTGGGTTTGCTCTAAACTGTGTTGTGGCTTGAAAATATTACTTATAATTCATGTTACTCTGTTAAATATTAGGATTTTTTGACTAAAATTACTATTATTATTATTATTATTATTATTATTATTATTATTATTATTATTATTATTATTATTATTATTATTATTATTATCATCATCATCACTGCAGGGATTAGGCAATTGCCCGTTCCGACTTCATATTGCATCAGCCCAACGTCTTCTAGGTCTTCCAACATCACGCCTTCCTCTTGCTTGATAATTTCTGGCTAACAATGGATATCTCTCCTTACTCATTCCATCCATATGATCAATCCATTTCTGTCTGTATTTTGTGACTTTATCCAATAAAGGCTGTACTTTCAATTCTTCTCTTATATCCTCATTTCTTATTCTATCAAGTCTTGTACATCCTTTTACTTGTCTTAAGACAAGACCGTGGGTCCACTACAGTTCTTTTTAGCGAATTCCGAAGGTATGAAGTTATTGAGATTGTTCTGACGAAATTTGTTTGCAGATTTTTTACTGATCCTATCTAGCAGACATTGAAAAAAAAAAATGACCACCATTTATATACACACACATACAGATATATATATGGAACTTCAGACAATTGGACCCCTATTCTCAATTTGTTGTTTTTTCTTCTTTTAATTAAGGGATTTGAATTTTGTTTATTTACACTAATTATCATTAGTGTTGTAACTACGGAATGACATTATTATTTTATTGAAATATGGAAACATATTCATAACTTATAAACTTTTTTACATTACAAGAAATATCCACTTTAACCTCCATATTCCGGTAAAGTGGACCCCAGAGTCCATCCTAGCCTTTAGACTATTTTAAGTTTATTTACACATATATAAACACATATAAACACATATAAACACAGGCAAAGGTGTTCGACAAGGATGTGGACTATCTCCACTCTTATTTAATAT
This sequence comes from Diploptera punctata, assembly GCA_030220185.1. NCBI lineage: Eukaryota > Metazoa > Arthropoda > Insecta > Blattodea > Blaberidae > Diploptera > Diploptera punctata. The sequence goes on along the minus strand of JASPKZ010007812.1, from coordinate 1,064,398 downwards.
ATATATTAACAGAATAGTGCAAGAATGGAAACAAACAGTAAACAGTGGAATTTCAATAACTAGGAATAAAATAATTCAAACAATATTATATGCTGATGATCAAATAATATTATCAGATTCCGAAGATAGCTTACAAATAGCAGCATATCAATTATTCAAAATTGCCAGCAAATATAATATGAAAATTTCCACATCAAAATCCAAAACAATGGCAATGTGTGGAAAAAACATACAACGGGTGAAAATTGAGATTGATGGAAAAATTATAGAACAAGTGTCAGATTTCTCTTACTTAGGAAGTGTATTTGCAGAGTATAAGAGTGACATTGATTCAAAATTACAAAAATATAATAAAATGAATGGGGTAATACGAAGACATTTTGGTAAACAGATGAGGACAGAGACAAAACTAAGATTACATAACGTCACATCAAAAGCTGCCCTAAAATACGGAAGTGAAATTTGGATTTTAAATAAAAGAAACTCTCATAAACTTCAAGTAAGCCAAATGCGCTTCTTACGATCATTGTTAGGAGTTAATAGACTGGATCACCAAAGGAACACTACTATCAGAGGAAAACTTGGAGTAGCAAGTTTAAATGAAGATATCCAAAGATACCAACAAGAATGGAAAAATCATCTGAGAAGAATGGCAAGAAATAGACTTCCAAAATTGGCATTCCAATATACCCCAACTGGACATAGGGACCAAGGAAGACCAAAACATCGGTGGAAAGATCAAGACCATCTTCGCTAGGTTTACCGTACAGGCCACATGGCCTAAAACGAATTTGTTCATGATGATGATGAAGTTTATTTACTCTACTAATTTATACAGACAGACACAAATTAATCTGAAAGTATTTATGGCTGATCGTAATTAAAACGTCTTGATATTTATTTAATGTTTTGAAAAATTATAGTTGATTATAACATTCACACAGACAACGACGGTCTTTGGGTTCAGGTAAAATTACAAGGATATTAAATATAATTAATTAAGTGCATGGCTTTTACATATAACACCCTTGTTCATAAAATATACGTATTCGTGTAAAGTGGACCCAGGTCAACTTTAACCGCCTCGTGGAGGATCTACATTAACCGAATTCCTTTGTTATTTTTAATCATTTTATACAGCAGTCATGTCACATAATATCAAACCAAACCCGCCAGTATATTAAAACAGCATCTACATAATATAATATATTTAGGAGTTTCTGAACATTTGTAACAGGCGTATTCATTAGCAGAATTCAATAATTAATTCTTAGCTTGAAAAACTTGTAAATGGTCGTTTTCATACATATCACAAATAAACCCTTTTTTCGCACAAAGAATAAAAGAAACTGGCCTTGAACACGTCAAAGTCGATGAGGGGAAGAAATTATAATATTTTCTGTTCCAGGGCAGCACCAATTAAAAAAAGATATTAACAGGGTCCACTCAAACCGAAGGATCCACATTACCCGAACTTCCTACATATATATATATATATATATATATATATATTATATGAAAAGAAAAAAGAATGCTTGAGTCGGGATTTGAACTCGAGTCTCTAAAGTCTGTACCTTTAGCGCTCTAACCAACTGAGCTACCCAAGAATTCCAAGACAAACATACAATTTTCTTATACATGTAGTATTCTCAATTCACACAAGAGGTAGCGGAAAGATCTTCCGACTGCCATCTAGCGGCTAACATAACAGTTAAGCAAATTATTAAAGAGAATATTTACTTTATAGCAGTAACGCTTGTATATATAGATATTATAAATATATTTTTGACATTTGGCAATGAAGGCAAATATGATATGAAAAGAAAAAAGAATGATTGAGTCGGGATTTGAACTCGAGTCTCTAAAGTCTGTACCTTTAGCGCTCTAACCAACTGAGCTACCCAAGAATTCCAAGACAAACATACAATTTTCTTATACATGTAGTATTCTCAATTCACACAAGCGGTAGCGGAAAGATCTTCTGACTGCCATCTAGCGGCTAACATAACAGTTAAGCAAATTATTAAAGAGAATATTTACTTTATAGCAGTAACGCTTGTATATATAGAATGTCAAAAATATATATATATATATATATATGTGTGTGTGTGTGTGTGTGTGTGTGTGTGTGTGTGTGTGTGTGTGTGTACGTTAAAGCTTTAGTTGCCACAATTTTTGTTTCACGAAACCACACTTGGCAGATAGCTATTAGTTTAAAATAATAAGGTCGTGGTTTAGGATTTGTTAACCATGAAAATCGGACCATTAGGTATAAGACTTCACCTGAAAAATAAATTTAAAAATCGTTCAGCGGTCGTAATTTTCGATGTTTCACAATGGAACTCAGTATACGGTATTAAAATAAACCGATGGACGTATTCTCAAAAAATCAGCAAAATTCGATAATTACAAGTGGGAGTTTACCTGAAACACGAAATTAAAAATTGACCGCCATGTTTGTTTTGTCCCGGTGTATACTGTACAATTTAATTAACACTTAACCTGTCAATGTAACCTACAAGATAGATTATTTTTTTATATTTTTAATAATGTAATGGAGAAATAAATCTGTAGACATTAGTTAAATTGATGTCAAATTATTCTTGTAAGCCCATGTTTCCTTTACAGAGATTTAGGCGCTCTCCCCCTACAGGGAAGAATTTGAATCATACTAATTTAGTTACGCTTGTTTTCGTATAGATGTCAATTGAGTGGTCCGTGGTCAGCGTTCCGCTTCATACTGACATCTAGGAAACGAAGGTAGTACTAGGACGGGAAAATTCGGTACATTTTGCTTAGAGGCCTTTTCATTCAGGCTTAAGGATCTTTTACAAGCCTGAAAATCTTCAGATTCGGGACCCACGGCTTAAAGTCCCTCCCGGAGGACTCGCTATTTGGATGTTTCCATCCTAGAAAAATCCATCGACCCCGGCCGGGTTTGAACCCGCGACCCTCAGGACCAGAGGCAAAAGATTATTTTGAATTAAAAAATGACAAAAATTAGTCAGATGTTATATCTAGCCAAAATAATGTTTAAGGACATCCGGTAGTAATTTCCTTGCAAGTTGGTTTAAAAATATGCAACATACAAAAATATTTTTTTTCAGCTTATTCTTAAGTTATGTGCATGAAAATTATGTCACTAATTAAACAAGTCTTCCTGAACATAATGACGCTCTGGTTAACTTTTTACACATATTTATTCATGAGTAATTTAAAATTAAAATAAACATGAAAATAAAAAAAATCCAACTTCTTAAAAGTTTTGTCTTGGTATCATTTTCTAAAAAATTACTTACCAAATGTTTCCAAAATTTAGTATGTTATTTCCCATAGCACATTTGACAATAATAAGGTTTGCTTGTGTCCATATATATATATATATATATATATATGGATTGTGATTTATTTAAAAACATTCAAAGACCAAACATTTTGCATACTTTTTTTGTATTTCAAAAACAATCAACAGCACAAAGATAAATTTATCTTATTGTTAAAAAATTCCGGGCTATGTGGCCGTGGTGTATACCTGGCATTTCTTCCAGGCTTTTCTCCCTCAACTGCAGGGGGTATCTTCAGTGGCGAGTGCTTCTAGGTGATGTTACCTTGTACTCGGCCGAGTCTACGACAAGGTAACATCACCTAGAACCACTCGCCACTGAAGATGCCCTCCGCAGTTGAGGGAGAAACGTCTGGAAGAAGCACCAGTTACAGACCACGGCCACATAGCCCGGAATATTTTAATATTATGATTACCGGCCGTGAAAGCCTGCATTCCACAATTTACCTTATTATTATAAAGCTCTTTAAACTGCATATCCATGCCAAACATTATTCTCCTATCTTTCATAGTTTCAGAGAAAAGTGTACCAAAATATGAAAATAATATAAGTTACGGAAAAAAAAACAAAAAAATGTGCACATTAGCAGAACACACATAGCCATTTTTAAAAATAAATTTTTGTGGGTTTAAATGTCAAAAATCGACAAAATAATATTACAGATCGATAAAATAGACCTTTCTGGATTTTCTGAAGGAAAAAGAAAACAATCGATTTTTAACCCAAATAAGTAACGGATGACCTTAATTTAGTTGGGAAAATAATGTTCTCCCGCGCCGTAGCCGAGCGGTTAAGGTAGGAAGCCTTGGCGCAGAGCTACGGAACTTGCGCTGGTTCGAGTCTCCATGGGGGAAGAAATTTTCTCATGGTATTTCGGCCAGTATGGGACCGGTGCCCACCCAGCATCGTGAGGAAATTGGGTAGCTACAATAAGTAGCGGCTCCAGGTTGAGGAACCAGCTATAACGGCTGGGGGACTCGACATGCTAACCACATGTCACCCCTACACTGGCTGTTGATCATCTACCTCTGTGATTGACACATGTGGATGTGAAGGGCCAGCAGCCGGCTGGTAAAAGGGCAACCGCTGAAAAGTGGAAAGACCCTCAATCGGAATCGGAGTTACCTACATATACAGGGATTGCATTACTCCAATTGTTTAATTTTTCATGCGACGAGAACTGTAGGACGATGTAAGTAATACTGAATACAACGGTAGAGTTGAATGCTGAGTTCTCTCACCAAACCAAAAGTAAAACAGCCTTAAAAATCCAAACACTGGATACACTGTAGTTATAAATTTCATTTTTAAATTTTTACTTCAAATTTAGGGCTATTTTGACAGCACATGTGTAAACTTTAAATGCTGCAGTAGTTGTTATTTGGAATACTCCGTATTCAGTAGGATAACATAAATTTTTGTGTGAAATTTAAATTTTAATTATGGCGCTATTTCATTTTATGATATAAGCTATGCAATTTAATCGATAAACAAATTTATATAAAAAATAAATAATAGTTTTAAAAAACTAAAACAACACGCTTTATTAGAAAACCGAACTAAAAAATGAAAAATAATCTTAATTTCCAACACGCTTGGGATAAAATAAAGTGGTCAACAAAAAAAAACATCTTCAACATATCTAAAATACAACTAGGGTTATCTACAAAAAAAAAATAATTTTACCATCAAAAGCGTAGGGTGCTTTTTATAATTTTTACGTTTTCTTGTTAGAGACTTTTACCAATATCTGTTTATTATCAAATATATTAATTGATAAAGAGCACCCCACGCTTTTGATGGTAAAATTATTTTTTTGTAGGTACCTCTAGTTTTATTCTATATGTGTTGGAGATGATTTTTTTGTTGACCACTTTAATTTTATCCCAAGCGTGTTGGAAATTAAAATTATTTTTCATTTTTTAGTTCGGTTTTCTAATAAAGCGTGTTTTTGTAGTTTTATAAACTATTTTTTTTATTTTTTAGTTTAATTGATTATCATAAACGAAAATTCCATCAAAATATAATTGGTTACGGTATTTCTAGTGTCTGGGCACGAATATAATTATATATTTTTTAAATTATTATTATCTAACATTATTATTATATTTTTGAATATTATAATATAGATAAATAGTTACAGTTTATCGAACCCTTCTCATATTTTTTGGATAAATTACAATGTGGTAAGTTTACAAAATTGTCATTAATATTTTACAGAATAAGATAAAAATCTTTAAATTCGATACTATTGTAGTATGAGCTAAAAGCAGCACTCTTCTAAAAAAATCCTCCGGGCCGGATTTGAATCAGCAACCTATGGATTACCGAAATTATATACCACTACAGTCCACCGCTCTACCAACTGAGCTACCAGAGGATATACTATTAATTTCTTACAACGATGGAGTAAAAAGTCGATAAGTCTGCAACCTATTATACCGGTCTTTATGTTTTTGATGTCCTGATGATCCTGGCCAGGGATCTTAGAAAAAATGAAATTATTGTATAATCATTGGTCCTTTACAAGTATACAAAGTTGCAAGTCGATCCAATGTTTTTAAGTGGGTGAAAGATTCCGTTACATAGATAGACAGATACAGGTCAAGCTAATATAAAGAGTTTAAAAGAACGTAAAAAGGTAATTCAAATTAGACAATATTTTTAGTTTCAACTGAATTTTTAATGAATATATTTAAAAAATGTTTAAAAGTAGAAGATTTTTGTGAAATGCAACAAACATTGCGAAAAAAAGAGTGAAAATGCTTCTTCTTTTGTACTTTATTTTTTTATTCAACATAGTTTGAAAACAAACGAAATTTATTATGGATAGTGGAAAGTATTGGAAAAGTCTTATAGAAAGAATGGAAGACAACCGACTTGTAAAAAGAGCTAAAGAAGACAGACTAATGGACGGGAGAAGAACAAGAGCAGTCCAGCCAATAGATGCACATCCAATACGTCTTCCTCTGAGGAGTGATTTAGAAAATAAACAGGAAGAAAATCCTACAAATTATGATGAAGAAGTTTGAAAACCGAATTCTGTGTTCATTAAAAATAAAATTCTTGCATAATAGAATGAACGATTTTTCCCACCTAGAATGAATTCAGCGAATCCACAAAGCATATCAGGCGGTCAGCAGGTTGGTTAAAAATATCAAAATATTTTGTGAGGGTTGAACATTTTCTCGCGGAACAAAAGTGTTTGCAATGTGGAAAGTCTTTGGAAAGTAAAACTAGATAGTGTTTTAAAAATACTTTGGAATTGAGACTAGACTCTGCAAATTCTTTAATTATACAAATGGTATGAATGCAGTCAAAAGAAGGTAAAGTTGCAAAATAAAACCGCTCGGACCAAAAAAGGACTAATAAAACATGTTGAAAATGGACAAAGAGGACATATAAAACCCACCATTTTCTGGCCTAAAATGACCCAAAATGTATTTATATTATGTTGGGCCTCATCTTCAAACATAAAAAAGGACATTTCCTTAACTTTCGAGCCCTATTTATCACTGTTTTTTGAATGTATGATTGTCAAATATGATTACATCATTTTCAGAAAATTATATTGTTTCGAACTTTTCGTGTACGCAAGATGACTGTGTCCAGTTACATGTACTGTGTAAATAAATAAATACGAAAATAAATCACGTGGTACTCACCGTAGTCATGTCTCGGTCACGTGACACAGGACGCACGTGTGTAGGACGTGAGCTCGCGTCTTCACCGCGCCGAGTTCTGGCGTCTACTGAAGTCTACAGCGTCCCGGCGCACATCGTCGCGAGGGAGGAGCCAGGTTGCGCCGGTCCGGGGGCGGTTCGGCCCACTGGAGGCGGTACGACACATGCGTCCTGCCCCCAAACATACTTCTTTTCTCCTCGCACCACTTCACATCACTTCTTCTAGATATGCAATTGTTTCATTACGTCACCTAGTTTCACTTGCAGTTTTTTTATTGACTTTAATCGTACCAGTGGCATATTTCTCACTCATTTTGTTACCACCTTTACAAAATTGTAATGCATATTTTAATGAAATTATGTTCGTAACTTGTTGTAGTTATTAATAACTTTAGAGAAGACTATTCTTAAGTAATTTTATTTAAATTCTATGTTATCCATGTAACTAGGACTTTCAAAATATTGGGTTTACTTTTATGTTTTTATTTCTTCATTGTGGCTTCTTGCTGATTCCGTAAAATATTGGATTATTCTAGTTGTGATAAATTATTTAAAATATATCAGCTTTGTTTTGCTAAATAGTTTCATAAATTATTATTTATTACAAATTTGTAATACTCAAAATAGTATTGATTCCTTTTCTGGTGTTATAATTCACAAATTATCGATCTGTTAATTTTGTTAATACAGATTTTAATTTATTCTGACAGAAGTTTTCGCATGCATTTTTTTCTTGGTGTCCTAATTTTCACAAACGATAATTTTTCCTGATTTCAATATTTTCGCAAAATATAATTTTTCGTGATTTATAACGTTTCATAAATTATAAGTTTTCGTATTTTTTTATTTTTACAATTTATAATATTTAACCTCTTGTCATTTTTAAAAAATCAGAATGTTTCCAGATTTTTATAAATTTCACAAATTTTCATTACCTCCGATTTCATAGTTTTGACAAATTTTAATTTTTTTTGACGTTATAATTTTCACAAATTTTCATTATTTCTGATGTCATAATTTTTACAAATTTTCATTATTTCTGATGCTATCATTTTCACAGATTTTCATTATTTCAATTTCATTTTCCTCTGATGTTACAATTTTCAGAAATTTTCATTATTATTTTCACAATTTTCATTATTTATGATATAATTTTCATAAATTTTAATTATTTCTGATATTATTTTCACAAATTATTATTTCTGTTATAATTTTCATAAATTCTCATTATTTCTGATTATATAATTTTCACAAATTTTCAGTATTTTTGATGTTATAATTTTCAGAAATTTCCTTTATTCGTAATGTTACAATTTTCACAAATTTTCATTATTTCTGAAGTTGTAATTTTCACAAATTTTCATTATCTCTGATTTTATAGTTTTCACAAATTTTCATTTTTTCTGACGTTATAATTTTCACCAATATTCAGTATTTATGATGTTATAACTTCCACAAATCATCATTATTCCCGAAATTATAATTTTCACACAATTCTTATTATTCTGATGTTACAACTTTCATACATTTTCAATATTGCTGAAAATTTTAATTTTCACAAATTTTCAATATTCCTTATGTTACATCTTTAATAAATTTTATTCATTTCTCATGTTATAATTTTCACAAATTTTCATTATTTCTAATGTTGTAATTTTCACACATTTTCATTATTCCTGATGTTATAATTTACACAAATTTTCATTATTTGTGATGCAATTTTCGTAAATGTTCATTATTCCAGACGTTATAATTTTCATAAATTTTTATTTTTTTCTGAAGTTATAATTTTCACAAGTTCTCTCTCGCAAGCAACAGTGACTCCTGAAGATAGAAGATAGATGCATTGTTGTATTCAATAGCGGATTTTGTAATATTCATAAAGTTTCTTTTCCAATGGCAACATAATTAACAAATGAATAAATTCTTCACAAATATATATTTTTTTTTCGGAAGTTATAATCCATCTTTCACTCATGTTTTTCTGATATAGCTTTGTGCAAAAATTATTACAATTCTCTTCTGGACAGAAACTTAAAATGAATTAAAGTATTTCTCGGTCGTCTATAATATGAGTGAATAATTGCCTGGACGTGCTCCCGCGTTACTTTTTTGTCCCTCAGCGGCAACCTGTGAACCACAAAATAGCAGGAATTTAGGCAATACAACGCAAATACAGTATAAAGAACAACACATATTTTAAGTTATACAAGCTATATATATATATATATATATATATAATGGGAATGGTTAATATGAGATAAAAACATTATTATTATTATTATTATTATTATTATTATTATTATTATTATTATTATTATTATTATTATTATTATTATTATTATTGATAAATCTAAACATATGGTCACACATAAAAATATATTATATAATGGAAATGGACAGCTAATGACAACTGAGGGAAATTTTGAGGAATTGGCTGAATTCAAATACCTAGGAACAATAATCACAAATAGGAATGAGATGCACAAAGAAATTAAACATAGGCTCAATTATGTAAATGCGTGCTATTATGAATTACAGGTACTCTTGTTGTCCCAACTCCTTTCAAAATACGTTAAATTGAAAATGTATAAAATTGTTATTCTTACCAGTTATATGGATGCGAAAAATGGACTCTTACTTCAAGGGACGAGAAAATATTACGAGCATTTGATAATAAAGTTCTTAGGAACATTTTGTGGACCAAAGAGAGATGAACAGACAGGTGAACGGAGAAAACTATGTAACAGTGAGCTACATGATGTTTGTAGGAACCCAGATATAATAAGAACAGTTAAGCCTCGTAGACTGCGATGGTCAGAACATGTGGCACGAATGGGGAATGAAAGACGTGCATGAAATCTTCTCTACAGGAAAACCAGAGGGAAAACGATTGGTTGGTAAACCAAGAATGAGGTAGAAGAATAACATTATCCATGATTTGAGGGATGTATATTATATAGGGGAAAATTGGAAAACATTAGCTCAGGATAGTAATGTGTGAACAGATTATGTCTACGCGGTCATGAATATATGGGTTCGATAGTTGCAGTGAGTGAGTGAATTAGCATTATCATTATTATTATTATTGGTATTAATTATTATTATTATTATTATTATTATTATTATTATTATTATTATTATTATTATTATTACGATAGCAATGGTCAAATGTGCATTTGTGGACTAGGTAGATGGGGGAATCCCTGCTATTGTCATGCCATCTGGTGCCAGCCGCAGAAATCTACGTCCACACTGCCTCTCCAATATGAATTATAGTCCAACCCAACACCAATGTCCCTCATTCAAATGATTAATCAGTTTTAATTATTGGAAATAATTTCATGCGAGTTAATAATTTATATCGATGTCATAATATTGTCAGGGGTATCAGCCTAAACCCTTTTTTCTTATTTAAAGACGCCTTTGAAATTCAGCGTTTTTAACACACACCATAATCCATCCATCCGTAGTAATTTTGCCCGAAGGCAGGTCCTTCACTGCAATCATATCATTTTCATGCTATGCTTGCAGCTTTACTTTCCACACCGGTGAAGGGTGATGATGATGATGATGGCCATATGATTTCGGGGACCGTTTAGGCCTTAATGTTTTCCTGGCATATGTCTTACAGGGGAGGAAAAACCCCGATAAAAACCTCACCCAGAAAACCTGCCCCGACGGGGATCGAACACGGGCCGGCTGCGTGACAAGGCAGCACGCAACCTCGAGACCACAGCGGTGGACATATACCATAATATTAGATATATTACCATTATAGCAGCTACAGAACAATTTGCAACTCTGGTGGGGAATTCAGGGAGTCGCAAAGAATAGGAGATCGTGTAAATGCTATCCTCTCTTAAATCGATCCTCATCCAAACAAAACCATGTGACCTGCTCACTTTTCATTGGTTATGAACACTGACGTACGATGTAGAAGCAGTAAGTACGCGAAAAAGTAGTTATCTTAATTAAATTACAAATATGTCCTCTGAATCTACTTGTTATTCTTCGTGAATGAAAATAATAATATTCAAAACACAGAAAATATTCTAAAATAAATATTATTAATAAATTACAACATAAAATAGTTTATTACATATGGATTATATATTTGTGTCACGCTTTAGTCGATTCTGATGCAACAAAATGACTGAAGGTGTCGAGTCTTCTGTTGCTGTGTCGCCATATACATTTTTAAAACACAAGTCTGGCAAATCTTTGACTAGTTAGTGGTAAAAAAAATTACAGTTATTTTTTAAATGTATTTCACAAGTTCAGATCGAGTGATGAATGAAACGGAGCTTGGACAGCTTTTTCTCGGGGTTTCTCCCGTTTTCCCCTGACACAAATTGCATACTACCATTTCTTCATACGTCGACCGCGGTGGTCTAGAGGTTATGTTCCTTGCCTCTAACCCTAAAATCACAGATTCAAACCCGGCCGGAGTCATTCCATTTTTAGGATGTAAAAATGAAAGGGACAAGTCCTCCGGGAGGAAGGGTCCCGAGTCTTTAGATTTTCAGGCTCGTAAAAGAACCTCAAGTCTGAATAAAAGTCTCTGAGCAAAATTTAACCGACCTTCATCCATCCAAGTAATACGTTAGTCGGCTATTAGAAGTGCCATGTAGGCGATGTGCTAACCTATGGGGGAAATAAACATAGCTAAATCAGCTTGGTTAAGAAACTCCCGCTAGGGAGCATCCCTGTCCTCACGTGGGACGTATGGTGTATATAAATTTCTCCATACTCATCTTATCTATTTCGTTCTATTTTGTTAATCCGCCCCTGTGACGGTGCATCTGACTTAGTCGGGCAGCACTATTGTCTTTCACACACCTCTATAAATATCGGGAGTTTCAACTCATCTCATCCGTCGATCCGACTCTCAGTTAAACACAAGTTGAGAATATGATATATGGTTCAAATATCGCCCACGTAACATAAACTGTAGATTGAAGGTTATCGAAGATGCGCGGGAATCAATGGACAATGGTCACATGAGAATATTAACACAATTGGACTTTAGTAATGCTTTCGACACTGTTGACACTGACATACTAATAGAAAATTACTCTCTGAATTTTTCGGACAATGCTGTTAACTGGTTGGATCCTACCTTCATGATCGCCAACACTTTTCTCATCTTGGCTATCACTGAAGGGTGGCGTCCAACAAGGTTCAGTGTTAGGACCACTTCTGTTCTCTATCTATATTAACGACATATCCACTAGTCTTACTTGTTGTCGACAACACCTATAGTCTGACTATTTGCAAATTTACATTCACTCCCATCCTGACGATGTACATGACACACTAGACAAATTAAATAGTGACCTAGTCTCAATTTCCCAATGGTCGAGGAAACATGGACTTAATCTTAATGCTGACAAGACACGGTGCATAATTATAGGATATCGGCGAATCCAAAGCATTATAAATTACGAAAACATTCCTACCATTCTCCTAAATGACAAAAACACCTCAGTAGTAAAAAAACTGGGTATCTACATGGACCAACACCTAGACTGGATAATCCAGGTGAATAATACCTGCAAGAAAGTGTTCTCAATTCTTCACTCCCTAAATAGTTTTAAAAACTTCCTTCCTACAAAATTAAAACAAATACTTGTACATACTTATAATGCCACACTTCGACTACTGTGACATATTACTGACTAATCTGACAACTGATCTGTCTGACAGACTACAGCGTGCTCATAATGCGTGCATTTGATTTATATTCAATCTCTGTCGTTATGACCACGTGTCTCCTACATTTCAGGCCTTATTATGGCTACGCCTAAATGACAGAAGAACTTTTCATTCACACACCTTACTATTCCAAATTCTGCACACGTATTTACCAGGTTATTTATTAACATGTTTTCAAAATGTATCGGCTCATCACAATTTAGGAACAAGATCACAAGACTCTTCTTTACTTTTGATACCACTACACAGGATACGTCTATACTCTGAATCTTACACAATATCTATGACTAGAGCATAGAACTCACTTCCCAGTCATGTCAGGGACTGTCAATCGCTATCATTATTTAAATCCAAATTAACTGATATCTTAAGTTCCACACAATGAAAACAATAACTGCATTACAACTATATACAGCATTCTGTAAATAACATCTGGGAAGCTACTTACTTTATTTTATATCATTTTAATTTTATTATATTCTATGTTTATGTTAGTATTAGATCACATCATTATTGTATTTTGTTTAGTCTGTATTTTAATAATATCTTAAAATTGTAATATGTATGTAATTTTTGTATAATTCTACTATTCACTGCTTGAGTGGAAGAGAAGGCCTTATGGCCTTAACTCTGACAGCTAAAATAAAGCATTATTATTATTATTATTATTATTATTATTATTATTATTATTATTATATGATATGTAAAAACTACTAGGCCTATAATATGAAATGTTGCAACTTCAAATAATATATTCGATAGGTATTTTTATTAACATCGGAATATAATAATACCTTATATTTAGAATGTATTAGATGTTTCTGTCCTGAACAAAGTGTTCCAAATATGTCCCATTGTACAAAACACTGAACTCAAGAATCATTTGCAGAACTAAAAACAGAACTTAAGTAGAACTAAACATTGCAATATACAGGGTGATTCACAATAAGTATTATAGACTTCAGGGGTTATGCAGGGGACTTAGTAAGTAAAGTTTTGATAAGGAACCCATGTAAAATAAGTTTGAAGATCGAAACACAATGGGCTGATATCGTATGTCTTGTGTTTCACAATTAGTATTACAGACTTACAGGGGTTGTACTACGTCTGTCGAGTTGGAGGAAGATCATCTTACTCGAATTCTGTTGGCAGCAGAAATTTTATAGAGCACACACCAGGTCTTGTAGGGCGTGGGTATGAAAACATGCGCCGCAGGTACACTTTGTGCAACGAACAACAGGGTCGCCACGTGGAACCACACTTGTAGTACAGCCCCTAAAAGTCTGTAATACCTATTCTGAAACACAAGACACGCGATATCAGCCCATTGTGTTTCGATCTTCAAACTTATTTTACATTGAAACGGTACGTTTCCGGACATGAGTTCCTTATCAAAACTGTATCTAACAAGTCCACTCTACAACCCCTAGAAGTCTGTAATACTGATTGTCAATCACCCTTTATATTATATTAACTTACTGGCTCTATTGAACTCGGACCTAAGTTCTCCATACATCCCTATCATGAGCTAATGTTTTCCAATCATCCCCTGTATAATCTACTTCTCTCAAATCCTGGTAAATGTTATTTTCCCATTTCATTCTTGGTCTACAAACTCGGCGTTTTCCCTCTGGTTTTCGTACAAGAAACTTCCATGTCCCTCTTTCACTTCCATTTGTGCCACATGTCGTGCCCTTCGCAGTCTATGTGACTTAACTGTTATATATATATATATATATATATGTGTGTGTGTGTGTGTGTCCACCGCTATGGTCTCGAGGTAGCGTGCTCCCTTGTCACACAGCGGGCCCGGGCTGCTGGGTGAGATTTTTCGGGGTTTTTCCTCATCTGTAAGACATATGTCAGGAAGCTTAGGGCTCAACGGTCCCCGAAAATCATCCGGCCATCATCATCATCTTTATCATTACCATCATCGTCCTTCACCGGTGTGGAAAACAACGGGAAGCTACCACACCTATAATTCCCTAGTAAAACTGCAAAGCATAGCATAGAAATGCTATGATTGCAGTTATAGACCTGTCCTCGGGCAGAATTACTATGGATGGATGGATATATATATATATATATATATATATATATATATATATTAACCCATTCGCCTCAAAAGACGAGGTAGACACGTTGCCAGTTAAATGGCCTTCAACTCAGAAGACAAGGTAGACTCGCTTAACTCTGCTGTTATGTATTTTGCAATATTTTGTACATCCCTTGGCAGGGTAATCTTTTGTTAACATTTATGAATAGTAGAGGAATCTGTTTTGGCCTTCACCCTTATTGCGATCTCAAGTACCGTTATATTTTGCTTGTTTTGAATGTGTGAAAATAGAAAACATAATTTACGTACCTTTAATCCTGTTTCTGGGGAAATGCATTGAGAAATTAAACCTGGAGCGAATGGGTTAATGAACTAAATTGTGCTGATTTGAGATGATTGATTGATCGATTGATTCTCGTTCTTCAGCTCGGGACACGTGTGCTCCCCTAGTGGGAAGTTTCTTAACTATACTAATATAGTTGCTCTTTTCTCCAATAGATGTCAGCGAGTTACATTTGGTTAATAAGGAAACTAAGGTAGAGGAAGATCAGTTATTGTTTTGTTCAGATGCCTTTTTATTCAGGCTTGAGGTTCTTTTACGAGTCTGAAATTCCACGACTTAAAAACCCCTTCCGGAAGACTTGCACTTAGATTTTTTTCCATGCTAGAAATCCATCGAGTCCAGGTAGGTTTGTGCATATACCCTCGGGACGAGAGGCAAGGAACACAACCACCGACCAAATCTAAATACTTATGTAAAATTTGAAAACATAATTCAATTTTTTTTACTACCGTAACTAATTCTCTAGCAATATCAAACCCGTAGGTTCATGAACACACATACATAAGCTCTCCATATATCCCTATCCTGAGCTAATATTTTCCAATAATCCCCTGTATAATCTACTTCCCACAAATTATAGTTAATGTTACTCTCCCATCTCATTCTTGGTCTACCACTGGAGGCTTTTCCTCTGCTTTTCCTACAAAAATTTTTCATCCCCCATATCAATTATCATTCGTGCCTCATGTCCTGCCCATCGCAGTCTACGAGACTTAACTGTTCTTATTATATCTGGCTTCCTATAAAGTTCATGAAGTTTACTGTTATGTAGTCTTCTACATTCGCCTGTCTGTTCATCTCTCTCTAGTCTAGAAAAATATTCTTAAGAAATTTATTTTCAAATCCTCATAATATTTTCTCCTCTCTTAAAGTAAGAGTCCATGTTCTGCATCTAAGGCCTATAAAATATAACTGGAAAAATAACAAGTTTATATAATTTCGGTTTTAACTTTTTTTAGAGAAGTTGGGACGACTAGAGTCTTTGTAATACATAATAGCACGAATTTACAGAACTGAGCCTATGTTTAATTTCTTTTTCCATCTCATTCCTATTTAAAAATTTTGTTTATAGGTTTTTGAATCCAGCCACTTCTTCAAAATATCCCTCATCTGTCATTAACTGTCTCCATTTCCATTATATTATATACGGTAACTCTATGAGTGACAATATATTATTGTGATGGAAGAGATTTAATTAACAGAAAATCAATTGTGTGAAATATATGAATTATTGCGAATGAAATAAACTAAATTTGAAAATTCATCATCATCATCATCCAGGGATTAAGCCTGTTGGCTCGTTCCGGTTTCATGAAAGCTAGAATTGTTAAAATTGTTCAGACCACCTTATGTGTGGGCGTCCAACATTTCTCCTTTCATGCGGTTTATAATTTAGCAATAATTTTGTAAATCTTCCTTCTGGCATTCTATTAACATGTTCTCTCCAGTCGTCCCTACATTTAATTATTCGGTCTATACATTTGAAAATATTTAGTTCCTTTCTTATATCTTCATTTATTTTCTTATCCAGCAGAGTATATCCTGCTATATTTCTTAAAAATCTCATCTCAGCTGCTTCCAATCGTTGTTCTTGTATTTTAGTGATCGTCCAACATTCTGATCCATACATCAATATAGGAGCAGCCATTACTTTATAAAATTTCATTTTTGTTTCTTTTCTTGTGTTTTTAAGGGTTCTTTATAATAGTGCCACACATTATATTAAATTTATTTATTTTGTCATTAATATCTTCAATTTTAACATATGATAAATTGAAACCTAGATATTTAAAACTATTTACTTGCTCTAAAATTTTATTATCAATTACTATTTTTGAAAATTTGAAAATTTTGAAGTTAATTTAAAGAAATTCCATGTGAATTGTCCGCGACCGTGAAGCGTAACATTATTTTCAGTTCTTTAATTAACAGAGTTAAATTTTGATTCACAAAAGGATTGACAAATACGTAGAAAGTTTGTAAGAAGTCAATGAAATAAACATGTTAGTTTATAAATATACATTATTCAGGATCTTATTCATGTTTAGTATATAATAATAATAATAATAATAATAATAATAATAATATAATAATAATAATAATAATAATAATAATAATAATAATAATAATATAATAATAATAATAATAATAATAATAATAATAATAATAATAATAATAATAATAATAATAATAATAATAATAATAATAATAACAATAACAATAACAATAATAATAATAATAATAATAGGTATTATTGCAGC
Source organism: Diploptera punctata (assembly GCA_030220185.1). NCBI lineage: Eukaryota > Metazoa > Arthropoda > Insecta > Blattodea > Blaberidae > Diploptera > Diploptera punctata. Next base: position 1,046,993 of record JASPKZ010007812.1, on the reverse strand, counting down.
CAATGGCCATGTAGAAAGAATTGTTTTCACGTCTTACAGAAGTCTGTTATCGATGTTCCTATGTTTTTACACTGTAACAGGTGATATCGGTCGCACATAGTTTGCACTTGCACTTTTCTTCTGGGTTATGGCGCTTCACTGTTGTGCATATCCTGTGGCGGAAACCATGGACCGCGACTCTCGTCACGGTGTATCTGAGGTCGTATCTGGCTGCTGTCCATTCCCTGTAGACCATCGCATCCGTTGCGTAGAACTCGGGCCATATCTGTTCTCTCTTCTCGTTTAGTTCCCTCAGCAGGTCTTTGTAGGCATCTATTGTCAGCAGGAGAAAGGTCCATGTGGAGCTCTTCTATGAAGAAGGGTTCCTTTGTCAGTATGTATGTTAGGCGTGAGGGCGTGTATTTTGAAACGCTTAGCGCTATCTTTAAAAAGTGTGCTATGACTTTCTCTATTTCCTCTAGGTTTGCCTTATTTAGGTTCTTCCAAATTGCTTCTAGTCCATGGGTCATGATTGGTGCGATTTTTAATCGGAAGATGGTAATTGCTGTCTCCAGGGATAGTTTACTCAGGTTTTTAATACTGTTCGATGTTGTTCTGGTCGCTAAGGCGCGTTCTTTGATGTGCTTGTCGAAGGTGTCACCTCTATATATATATACATAAATAGGGGCAGGGTCGTTTGCGGTTTTCTAGTGCAGGGGTCGGCAAGTTAATATCAGTTGGGGTCCGGATGCGTTTGAAACATATTTGTCGAGGTCCTAAATTTCTATTTTCATTTTCACTCACAAAATTATACGAAATATAATAGATAGGCATATTTGTATTAAAAAATCAATGTGAGAAATTACATTTGCGGTCTTAACCAGTTTTTAAAATAGACTCACGCGGGAAAGAAATATTTGGAAAGACATAAAAAATATATTGGTATACCATTGGTGGAATCTGTTGCAGTGGATGGAAGTGAGGTATGGACAATCAATAAGTACTACAAGAATAGACTAATAGATCTAGAAATGATTATTTACGCGGAAGTGCCAGGAAGTCAAAATTAGAACATGTCACAAATAAGGAAATTAGAAACATAATGGAAGCAGAAGAAAGCATAATTGAAAAAAAAAAATTGAGGAGTTAAAATGGTTAGGACATATTTTAAGAATGGAATATGAGCGATGCCCGAAACTACTATATCAATGGCAACCGACCAGAAAGAAGAAAAGAGGGAGACCAAAGTTAACATGGAAGGAAAACATGAGGATAATAATGCAAGCAAGAGGGCTAAACAATGAAGATGCCCAAGATCGTAGGCTTTGGAGGTTTGACATGGGAAGATGGCAGCAGCTGTAAAAACCCGAAGACAGATAGATAGAGATTCATGCGGGGAGCAGCTTACGCGAATAGCGTTTTCAAGGTGGGTGGCCGACAATCTTGAGCGATATTTGTGCTGAAGCACCGCAAAGGAGCCGCTTACGTATCAAAATGTATGTTGGCACATGCCAAAGGATTCGTACCGCAAAGGAGGCGCTTCCATGTCAGAGGTCGCTGGCGCCGAGTACATCCGCCCAAAAGATAAGTTTCACGAAGTGGTATTAAGCTTTCGTCCGAGTTACGAACACAAATACTGTGTTTAAATTAATATGGTTTTTTCGATTAAAAGAGGCTTCAGATGTTGCGAAAGTTAGAGATCGATTTATAAAATTTCTTATTTCATTAAATAAAGTTACTGTGTTGCATTCGGGTGTACAGAGATTTTATGTGGATTGACATAACATAATATGCTGTGCCGGCCGGTTAGCTTCTCCCTTCCGCCCCCGCTCTCCAGCGAACTCTCCTGCGCTGCACAGCTTAGCAACTACATTGAGTAACATAATTGTCCTCATGTTTTGAAATGTTGGCAGAATATATCTACTTAAATAAATATTGTTTGTATTAATCTAATTGGTAATTTTCTTTTGTTTTAGTTCATTGATTTTATATAATTTTTGTGAGTTGAGTATGATATGATTATTGGCGACCTGTTTTTTGACCTTCCGCGGCCCCGAATTACCTTCCCCCCTTCCCCGGACCGAAGTCCCGGCCAGTTGCCAACCTATTGGTCTAGTGGTTATGTTCCCTGCCTCTAGTCCCGAGGGTCGCGGGTTCAAACGTGGCCGGGTAGATGAATTTCTAGGTTGGAAAAATTCAAAGGATGAGTCCTCCGGAAAGGAATTTTAGCCGTGAGTCCAAAAATTCCTTTAGATTCTTCTTTTAAATAGCGTGAACCTATATTGCAATTAATTTCTTGTGTCGTTGTTACACTGAAGACTTTTAGGCTCGTAAAAGAACCTCAAGTCTGAGTAAAAAAGACTCTTAGCAAAATTAACATCCAAGCAATACCTTTAGTTGCCTTCTTGATGTCTCATTGAGGCGATGTGCTAACCACAGATCACTCGTTGACATCTGTAGGTACGCGTAAGGAAATTAACCTGGAGAAGAGACTTCCGCTAGGTAGCGCCCGTGTCCCACGCGGGACGCATGGAGTATATACATAAATACAAACAAGGTTCAGAGGCTGTGATTAGGCAGTGTGGTAACACGCTGGACGCTGGCCGTGTCTTGTAGCGCGACTAACATATTAATTTTCAAACTAATTGAATTTTGTGGCGGTCTGCAAAATCAGTCACACAGCTGACGCCTGGGCAGCATCAACTTGTGTGTAACAGCGCCACAAGTCACAGTGGGTTCTTGCCCGCCTGCATTCAATAAGAAATTAATTACAGAAAAGGTCCACGTTCTTTCAAAGAATAATATGATGGATTTTTTGGACCCACGAAATATTCAAATGTTATGCGGAGAAATAATGGTAACAGCGAATAATGCCCAGCATTGGAGTTTGTTAGAAAAATACACAAACAAAAGAACCCGGAACGAGTTACACATTACGCAGAAAGTCCACACGCAACAATCGCATAAACTAAGTGAATTCCTCAACAATTCGAATTTACAGTTCGAATTTGCTGGTTCACGGAACACATCTTTCTTCTGTTAATTAAACCGGATGTATCTAATTAGGTTATCAGCAAACAAAAGTGACGGTCGCTAGAGCGATTTTAAAATTATCGTTTTCAGTAACTAACTCATTGGCACTATCGAACCCGTAGGTTCATGGCCGCGAAGGACATAAGCTCTCCATACATCCCTATTCTGAGCCAATGTTTTCCAATCATTCCCCGTATAATCTACTTCCCTCAAATCATAGTTAATGTTATCCTCCCACCTCATTCTTGGTCTACCAACTGGGCGTTTTCCTTCTGGTTTTCCTACAAGAAGTTTCCACGCACGTCTTTCATTCCCCCATTCGTGCCACATGTCCTGCCCATCGCAGTCTACGAGACTTAACTGTTCGCATTATATCTGGCTTTCTTCTATAAAGACCATGTAGTACAGTGTTATGCAGTCTTCTCCATTCACCTGTCTGTTCATCTCTCTTTGGTCCAAAAACTTTCCTAAGAACTTTATTCTCAAATGCTCGCAATCTCCCCTCCTCCCTTAATGTGAGAGTCCATGTTTCGCATCCATATAATATACCGGTAACTGGTAGAATAATAGTTTTATATATTTTCAGTTTAACGTTTTTTAAAAGGAGTTGGGAACTCAAAATTCTATTATTCTCTATGTTTTCAATAAATAATGATAATAATAATAATAATAGTAATAATAGTAATAATAATAATATTGGAATTATTATTATTATTATTGTTATTATTGTGTGGACACTTCAAGAGGATATCTGATAGAATCTCTAAGACTATTTAACTCATGCCCCAAATGGTAGTCAATGACCAATCACGTTTCAATGATTCCTGTTTTACAACCAATCAGAGTCGTGTTTCACGAAATATTTATCAGTGTTAAATTTACCATATTAAAGAAAGCTCCTCCTTTTTAATATTCTGAACAGGTCTGACCATTATTTTGCAGTGACTGAGCCTGTACGAACATTCTTACAATATTGCGTTCATTTGGCAACAAATAGTATGATCTGGTTGCAGTGAAAAACAAAAGAAGCAGATGAAGCGTACCTATCGTTTTTCATTTGTTTTCAAACATCGCCGTTTACATTAAATATATAAATATTTTAAAATAACTATAGTTAAACAATGATTTGTGAGTAAACAGCTTAATTTTATTCGTTAAATAGTCCTAACAAATGCCACTCTTGATTTCCAAATTCTCTAGATAATTTGGAAATCACTCGTGGCATTACCTATGAAAATCTTGGAGTGGAAAATATATAGGAAAAGAAGAAAGGAAAATCTAAAGAAGGTTGTATGGACGATGTGAGAAGAAGTATGAGTGAACTGGGACTTACAGATGAGGATGTTTAGGACCGATACAACTGCAGAAGTTAAATTTCTTGAGGATCACGGAAAACCACTGTATTTTCGGTGAATTCCGAAATAAATTATTATTATTATTATTATTATTATTATTATTATTATTATTATTATTATTATTATTATTATTATTATTATTATTATTAACAACAGATCAGATTTTCAGTATAAGACAGATTTTAGAAAAGAAATGGGAATATAATGGTACTGTCAATCAACTATATGTAGACTTCAAAAAAGCATATGATTCAATTAAGAGGGAGAAGTTATATAGTATCCTGCTGGAGTTCGGAATCCCTAAAAAGTTAGTTAGACTTATACGAATATGTCTAAATGGCTCAAAGAGTAGGGTGCGTGTAGGCAAACAGTTTTCAGACACTTTTGAAATCCAGAATGGGTTGAAGCAAGGAGATGCACTATCTCCTCTACTATTTAATTTTGTACTAGAGCATGCCATTAAATCTTTAGAGAATGAGGAAGGCTTACAACTGAATGGTATTAATAAGCTGTTAGTTTATGCTGATGATGTAGTACTACTGGCCGATAGCAAGGAGATACCAAAGGCCAACACGCACACACTGTTGAGTAACACTAAGAAATTAGGATTGGAAGTAAATATCAGTAAAACTAAATATATGGTCACACGTAGAAATTCAGTATATAATGGAAATGGACAGCTAATTACAAGTGAGGGAAATTTTGAGGAAGTGGCTGAATTCAAATACCTAGGAACAATAATCACAAATAGGAATGAGGTGCACAAAGAAATTAAACATTGGCTCAATTCTGGAAATGCATGCTATTATGCATTGCAGAGACTTTTGATGTCCCAACTCATTTCAAAAAATGTTAAGCTGAAAATATATAAAACTATTATTCTACCAGTTATATTATATGGGTGCGAAACATGGACTCTTACTTTAAGGGAGGAAAGGAGATTACGAGTATTTGAGAATGAAAGTTCTTAGGAAAATTTTTGGACCAAAGAGAGATGAACAGACAGGTGAATGGAGAAGACTACATAACAATGAACTACTTGGTCTTTATAGGAATCCAGATATAATAAGAACAGTTAAGTCTCGTAGACTGCGATGGGCAGGACATGTTGCACGTATGGGGAATGAAAGACGTGCATGGAAGCTTCTTGTAGGAAAGCCAGAGGGAAAACGCCCAGTTGGTAGACCAAGAATGAGGTGGGAGAACAACATTAACTATGATTTGAGGGAAGTAGATTATACAGGGAATGATTGGAAAGCATTGTCTGTGGATAGAGATGTATGGAGAGCTTATGTCCGCGCGTCCATGAACCTACGGATTCAATAGTGCCAGTGAGTAAGTAAGTAAGTAAGTATTATTAACATTATTATTATTTTGTATAATTGTTTATTTTACCTTGAATTTGCTATATCAGACTAACGTGCATATGGCTGTGACATTCGAAGGTGGAAAAGTTATGCAATTTGATGCAAGCATGGAGCACAGGAAAGAATAGATGGGGCGGGTGGTTTGGGGGAGGAAAGCAAACAAGAAATGACGAGTGGCTGCGGCCATAATTTGCTGGGCGCCAGGTGTTGAGCGGGTTGCAGATGTTCCGCTGCACTAATATAATAACAAATCATAGCGAATATACCTGTGACGTCATCTTACAAACTACTCACCGCTAATCACATGTAATTAAATCAATAAATAGCTTTTTTAGTGAATTACGAAGAATGAACCTGTTGAGGTTGTTCTAATGAAACTATTTTTTTTTTAACTTTTTACGAATCCTATCTCGTAGACACTGAAAAGCGCCATCAAAAGTATAGCAGGATTTTAATATCATAATAAATATGAAAGTTAAAGTTAATAATCTTATATTTAAAATTCATTTAATATTTAAATATAACTTAAATAAAGAAAAACATCTAAATAATTCACTGTTGAATAAAAATGTCTCAGTAACAATTAAAGAAATTGTAGTACATAAGTCTTTCTAAAGAATGCTTTTAAAAATTGTTTTAAGTCATTGTTGTCAGAATTATATATCTTTCTGTTATAACTGTAATAAGAACACCTGCTTAACTTCATATTTTTAAATGAAAGTGAACCAAATTCTGATTGGATGTTAAAAACAATTAACTTTTTGATTTAACAAATCAAATTTAAACCTTGTATTTAACGGACCATTAACCAATAGAATTTAAATATAAAATCATGTGATGTAATAATGTTCTTTAAAATTATAACAGAATTACACTAGTCATTCAGCATATAACTTTCATCAAGGATAGAAGCAATAACAGCTCTCCTGATAAAATGTGATATTTAATACAAGAAGATTCAAGAAAAGAAAATAATTTAATTTTAATTGACGGTGAAGAATAATACCACCTACATTTACTTAATCTGCTGGGAACCTACAAAGTGAATAAATGTGAAATTATTTCTACAAGAAACAATTTTTTTATGATTGTGAAGTGTTTTCCTATCCAGTGTACCAACTTCCGACCGTAAGAAGAGATTCCAGCTCTACCGAAAATCAAAACCAACCTGAACCAGTAATTCTTTTTGGGACACCAATCTTTCAAAATGTTACTACAACATCGGGAGTTAGCTGCTTCAAAACATCACCACAACGTGGATAAAGAATTACTTCTTCAAAAGGATATAAAAATTATATGTATGTGTGTGTTTGTACTTGAGTTGTTTAACTCATTAGCGACTGTATTACGAACTGCTGGTTTTCTTAGGCTTAAAGGACCTTCGGGACTTGGAAATTTTGGTAGCATGAGGTCCTAGCCGAGCGTTAGTATGTGGATGTATTAGTTATAAAGCCATACGTGTTTTTGAACATAAATAAATGGATTCTTAATTTAAACTATTTTATTTCTAGAGTATAATGTTTACAATCCCTAAGTATTCTAACCCTAAATAACTCATCTAAGCTTATATTAAGAAAACCTACATTCGAACTTTCTTAAAGTTTGAGAGAGGGAGATGGGGATTTATAAATCTACCCTAAATTAAATTATAAATAAGTATCTACTAATTCCAACACTTTGAAAATAAAACAGTATTAAAATATTTACGATACTTGATTGCATTTCTAACCGTTCCTAGCGAATTATTTAAGAAAAATGGTCGGTAGACTTACCCATCGGCTACTGCATCCACTGACTGACCCGAGTCACTTACTTTGCCAGGGTTAAATACTAAACTTGACCTACATTTCCACTGACTTAACTGTACTAACATACCATAGTTTAAATGCAGAGATTTTACAGTTAGCCTTGAAAACTTTGTTCTGAAATATAATATGTCTAAAGCTTTATTTCAACGTTTTATTTGAATAATTAAAATAATCTATGAAATCATTAAATATCTATGTAAAATACTCTATGTATTCATAACAGGCTGCAATTCTTCCTTCTTCGGAATCAAACTCGGGATACTAATAATAACAATAGTTTATTTTAAACTGATAGAATTGACACCGTAAGGACTTCTCTTCTACTTCACCAACGTTAAATTATTCAGGTATTAACAATTATAAATTATCTACAACTTGAATAATATTACAATAATATGTATACGCTACATAATATACAGATGACAAGAATAAATAGTAATAATAATAATAATAATACAGACTAGCAAATGGTTACATACTGTATTGCATATTTTCCGATTGCCGATTCAGGGTCTTTCCACTTTTCATTCAGCGGTTGCCCTTTTACCAGCCGGCTGCTGGCCCTTCACATCCACATGTGTCAATCACAGAGGTAGATGATCAACAGCCAGTGTAGGGGTGACATGTGGTTAGCATGTCGAGTCCCCCAGCCGTTATAGCTGGTTCCTCAACCTGGAGCCGCTACTTATTGTAGCTACCCAATTGCCTCACGATGCTGGGTGGGCATCGGTCCCATACTGGCCGAAATACCATGAGAAAATTTCTTCCCCCATGGAGACTCGAACCAGCGCAAGTCCCGTAGCTCTGCGCCAAGGCTTCCTACCTTAACCGCTCGGCTACGGCGCGGGACGTATTGCATATTTAATATTAATTTTTTCTCGTATGTCTTTATCTTTTTTAACATCTCCTGAAGAAATCCATTTTCATCGGCATAAGTTTTTGTTGAATTTCCAAACTTCAGCTCCATACTTACTTACTTACTCACTGGCACTATCGAACCCGAAGGTTCATGGCCGCGCGGACATAAGCACTCCATACATCCATATCCTGAGTCAATGCTTTCCAACCATTCCCTGTATAATCTGCTTCCCTCAAATCATAGTTAATGTTGTTCTCCCACCTCATTCTTGGCCTACCAACTGGGCGTTTTCCCTCTGGCTTTCCTACAAGAAGCTTCCATGCACGTCTTTCATTCCCCATACGCGCAACATGTCCTGCCCATCGCAGTCTACGAGACTTAACTGTTCTTATTATATCTGGCTTCCTATAAAGACCATGTAGTTCATTGTTATGTAGTCTTCTCCATTCACCTGTCTGTTCATCTCTCTTTGGTCCAAAAATTTTCCTAAGAACTTTATTCTCAAATACTCGTAATCTCCTTTCCTCCCTTAAAGTAAGAGTCCATGTTTCGCACCCATATAATATAGCTGGTAGAATAATAGTTTTATATATTTTCAGTTTAACGTTTTTTGAAAGGAGTTGGGACATCAAGAGTCTCTGCAATGCATAATAGCACGCATTTCCAGAATTGAGCCTATGTTTAATTTAACTTGAGCTCGATATGTGACAGTATTTCTCACTATTGAATTATATATTTCTAACTTACTTATATTAAGTTATTATTTACGCGGTTCCCAAACTAATTATTTTTTTGCGGGGGTAAGTGTACGTTGTAAGAATTTAAAGTGTTTTATAAATAATCAACTATTAAACGGGACACCAGTAGGAAAAGAAGAACGTGTAGATGAAAGGAAATGGAATGAAAATTAGGTAAGTTACTTAAAAGACAAATAACTTCAAATTCCTGGTGAATTAGAACCACAGTATAACCATTACTATTTAAAGCTACTATAAATAACAATGAAAATAAAATAATGAAAGACAAGTGACAATATAAATAGAAAGTAAATGTTGGAATAAAAACAAATGAAATTTAAGTAGATTGTCAGTTGTTTATTGTTATTTGTGTTTAAACAATGTACTAGAACATTTAAAATGAACAAATGAGTGTTGAGTTCATGAAAGTGTCGCGCGATGTGATTGGTTGAGAGGGAGACGCCCGCTTTAATGATGCAGCTCCTTATCAGAGCCATAACTAGACATTCCGCGCCGCGCATCGTTCCTTTTTATGTTCCGCTTATCAGAGAATATGTAAACATCCCAATCACAGCCAGCCACCACCACCACCAAGTAATAGTAATAATAATAATAATAATAATAATAATAATAATAATAATAATAATAATAATAATAACAATAATAACAACAATAATAATAATAACAACAATAACAACAATAATAACTACAATAATAACAATAATAATAATAACAATAATAACAATAACAATAATAACAATAATAATAATAACAATAACAACAATAATAACAATAATAATAATCTTCTTGTAAGCCCATGTTTCCCTTAAAAGAGATTCTGGCGCTCTCTCCCTAACAGGGAAGAATTTTGAACCATACTAATTTAGTTACACTCGTTTTCGTATAGATGTCATTTGAGTGGTCCGTGGTCAGCGTTCCGCCTCATACTGACAAATAATAATAAAAAAAATAAAAATACAAATAAAATTATTAATAATAATAATAATAATAATAATAATAATAATAATACTAATAAATAGTATTAATAAATATCCATCCATAGAAATTCTGCCCGAGGGCAGGTCTTTCACTGCAATCATAGCACTTTTCACGCTAAGGTTTGCAGCTTTACTGGGGAAATACAGGTGTGGTAGCTTCCCGTTGCTTTCCACACCGGTGAATGATGATGATAATGATAAAATTATGATGATGGCCGGATGATTTTCGGGGACCGTTGGGCCCTAAACTTCCTGACATTTGTCTTACAGGTGACGAAAAACCCCGAAACAATCTCACCCAGGAGCCTGTCCCGACCGGGAATATATATATATATATATATATATATATATATATATCATCATCATCATCATGAACAAATTCGTTTTAGGCCATGTGGCCTGTACGGTAAACCTAGCGAAGATGGTCTTGATCTTTCCACCGATGTTTTGGTCTTCCTTGGTCCCTATGTCCAGTTGGGGTATATTGGAATGCCAATTTTGGAAGTCTATTTCTTGCCATTCTTCTCAGATGATTTTTCCATTCTTGTTGGTATCTTTGGATATCTTCATTTAAACTTGTTACTCCAAGTTTTCCTCTGATAGTAGTGTTCCTTTGGTGATCCAGTCTATTAACTCCTAACAATGATCGTAAGAAGCGCATTTGGCTTACTTGAAGTTTATTTGAGTTTCTTTTATTTAAAATCCAAATTTCACTTCCGTATTTTAGAGCAGCTTTTGATGTGACGTTATGTAATATATATATATAAGAAAAATAAGTGTTTGAATTGGATTCGCCTGGTGGTGTAATGGATAACACGCTGAGGTACAGACTCAGAGTTCCGGGTTCGAATCCCGTCCAGGCATTTATTTTTCTTATCATACCATATATATATATATATATATATATACACACATTTATTTATTTAACGAAGCCTGGTAACATGTAGGCATTATGAAAATTAACGACGTTATTAAATAATAATAAAAATATATATACCTGACCAGAATCGAACATGGGCCCGTGTCGTCGGAAAAAGAACATCTTACCGACTTCTCCGCTGAAGCGAACGATACAAATGCTGCATGAAGAGAGACTTACGCCGTCCGCTTTATACTCAAACGAGTCAGAACATGTAACAACTTACTGGTGTGAATCGCTCTTCAAAACTCTTAACTGTCCATCATCAAGAGTTGCGCCAACACTTTTTTCAACGGCTGTACATCGAATAGAGGATCACAGGATACCCAAATAGACGTTAAGATATCAATCTGCAGGAAGAAGAAGACCAGGACCTCTACTTGAATGACTTCTGGATGGTGTTTCTATTGAGGCCGAAACAGGTCAGCAAATGACCTAAATTTGTGAATACAACTATGATGATGAAAATTATAATAATAATAATAATAATAATAATAATAATAATTATTATTATTATTATTATTATTATTATTATTATTATTACTATTATGGTGCTGAAGTTTGGAGGATTCCTACCAGAGAAATGAAAAGAATTTTAAGTACAGAAATGGATGTTTTAAAAAGATCAGCTGGAAAATATAGAATGGACAGAATACTAAATAAAGAAATAAGGGATATTATGGGTGTACAAGTTTTTGGACCAAAGAGAGATGAACAGACAGGTGAATGGAGAAGACTACATAACAATGAACTACATGGTCTTTATAGGAAGCCAGATATAATAAGAACAGTTAAGTCTCGTAGACTGCGATGGGCAGGACATGTTGCACGTATGGGGAATGAAAGACTTGCATGGAAGCTTCTTGTAGGAAAGCCAGAGGGAAAACGCCCAGTTGGTAGACTAAGAATGAGGTGGGAGAATAACATTTACTATGATTTAAGGGAAGTAGATTATACAGGGAATGATTGGAAAGTATTAGCTCAGGATAGGGATGTATGGAGAGCGTATGTCCGCGCGGCAATGAACCTACGGGTTCGATAGTGCCAGTGAGTAAGTATGGGTGTACAAGAGGAGTCGGATATCATAGACATTACGGAAAAGAAAAGATTACAGTGGTATGGCCATGCCAAAAGAATGCCAGAGCAAAGATTGCCTAAACTTATTATAGAATGGAACCCCGTGGAAAGGAAGAAGAAAGGAAGACCAAAGGAAACCTGGATAGAAGATGTGCAAGCGGCTATGAATATCAGAGGATTGGAGGAAAATCAATGGTTGGAGAGAGAGGAATGTCGTTTGGTTTCCGGAAGACAGCGGCAGCTGATGAGGATGATGATTATTATCATTATTAGTATCATTATCATTATTATTATTATTATTATTATTATTATTATTATTATTATTATTATTATTATTATTATTAATACTGGTTGTAGATGCTAGTTGATATGACAGTATTTTTATAAAAGAGGGAATTTTTATATGTATATTTGTATTCTTGGTTTTGATTTATGAAGGTGAGGCCCTGCGGCACTACCGCCGGCTAAGGGTGAAAATGAAATACAAATATTGGAATATTTAGAAAGAGTTCTCGATCGACCTCCACCTCCAGCGGCCTGTGGCGTGTTCAATCAATTAACAGGAAAACAAGAAGATAAACAACAAGCGCCTTATGATGTTCACTTGTTACACTAAAATACATTCAATTGTTGCTGGTCCAAGTTCACTCTCAATTGTTTATAATACTGCATCTCTGTATTTCATTCAAAATATCGATAATTACCTCAAACTAATAAAGGCATCGGTTAACTAGAAGTTATGTCAATTGCCTCTGACAAAAATACATAGCATTTTTTTTGTAAAACAAGAAAGAAGAATATGACGAAATTAAATAGAATTATTTTTGTAAAAAAACAGAATATCACGAAGTTAAATAACATTTTTATAAAAGATAGATAAAAATAGAACGGAACTAAATATCATTATTTTTTGTAAAACAATTGACAAAATTATGACAAACTTTTTTTTAAGTACAGAAAATGCTTGAAAATTAAGTAACAATATTTTTTTTGAAAAAATAGAGAAGAATATGACGAAATTAAATAACTTTCTATAGAAATATATATATATATATATATATATATATATATAAATAGATAGTATTGATTTCGTAAAAAACAAACAAGAATATGACGAAATTAAATAGCATTATTTTTGTAAAAAAAAGACAATATTATGACAAACAATATTTTTTTGTAAAAATTACAGAAGATGTGTAAACATTAAAAACATACTATTTTTGTAAAAATAGAGAAGACCATGTAAAGTAAAGTGATCCCACAACAGACCCGGAGGCCCTTGGGGTAGTAGGAGATTAAGGCTCCCACTTTTTCTAGAAAATCGGCACTTTATGTCAGCCGGGTTGTCAGCCCTGCGTGATATAATACCATTTATTTTGTAAAAAATAGAACACTTAGTATGACGAAATTAAATAACTTTTTTTTGTAAAATAAATGAGAATATTGCAAATATCAAACAGTATTGTATTCGTAAAAAAACCGAATAAGTACGGTTATGACGAAATTAATTAACATTAATAGAATACGAAAAAATTAATATATTTTTTTAAATAAATATATTTTTAAACACAGGCATCAATTATCTAGACGTTATGTTAATTGCCTCTGACAAAAATAAATAGCATTTTTTTTAACAAGAAAGAAGAATATGACGAAATTAAATACAAGAGAAATATATAAACATAAAAATTCCTTCAACAAAAAAGAAGAAACCATGAAGATAAACAAAATTTGGATCCCAGCACTGCATAACACGACAACGAAGCCTATGACTTCTGCAAACGGCACTACAGCACAAAACTCGGTCCGCGCAAAAAACCCCCCCACCACCCGGGGTTTAGCTATAAATATAGAGACAGTTTCCAACGACCAGCCAGTCTGCAGCCGACTGTTGAGGAGTTCACAGAGAGCACGCAGTATCTCCTGATGATGTCTACCGCAGCAGTAGACGAAACGTCGAGTAAGAAGACAACCAGACCACGGCCTATAAGCCGGGAAAACGAACCAAATATGGATTAAATACAATTATTTTTGTAAAAAACAGGATATGACGCAATTAAATAGCATTTTTATAAAAGATAGTCGAAGAAACCAACGAGAATGCACAGTTACTGTAAATATGAAGAATAATTTGATGAAATTAAGAAACATTTTTTCGAGTTTGTAAAAAAGTTCAAAGAATTAAATGGAATTAAGAAGTGTACTCGAATTACGTAACAAAGAAGGAAGCAGTTAGAAGTAAAAATTAATTTGGTTGCTAATTTGAGAGATAAGTCGCTGTTCTGCAGCGAATAATACAATCAGATACGCCAAACTTTGTTACGAGGTATAAACCCTTTCTTGTGATACCTCAAGTCTCCACCAGAGGCCTTCTTATCGCCCTCTCTCCCGATAATTATCTCGACGCTCAACTGTTCCCGGCCATTCAGTCAAGACAACATTGAGGTTATGGTTGGCTCTTATTACAACAATAGCAGATAAAGCGAGACCAAGAAATGACAACTTGCGAGTACAGTCTGTGACAAAACACTTGCTCCAATAGAAAATCGCTACCTTCCACAGGTATAAGATATTTTAAAGGACCATCGTTATGTCAGTTCAACTCTGTAGTCTCGAGGTGCCTTGTCCAGGCTCGATCCCCGGTCGGGCAGTTTTTCTAGGTGAGGTTTTTATCGGGGTTTTTCCTCACCTGTAAGACAAATGTCAGGACAACTTTAAGGCCCAAACGGTCCCCGAAATCATATGGTCATCATCATCATCATCCTTATCCATCATCATCTTCATCCTTCACCGGTGTGGAAAGCAACGGGAAGCTATCACACCTACAATTCCCTAGTAAAGCTGCAAAGCATAGCATGAAAATGCTATGATTGCAGTGAAAGACCTGCCCTCGGGTAGAATTACTATGGATCGTTGTATCAGGGTAATGTCTTTGTGTTAGGCTCGATCCCCGGTCGAGACAGTTTCCTGGGTGATGGATTTCATCGGGTTTTTTTCCTCATCTGTAAGCCAAATTAAGGGTACGGCTATAAAACATGTTAACTGACAAATTCTTAAAAACTGAGATATGTACCTTCTGAAGCACGTATTTTTTACATCCGTAAATAGATGGCAGATGGTCACTAGATGGTAAATAAAACTACATGCACAAAATGCTTCAGAAGGTCACATATCACAGTTTAAATGGTACAACTCAATTTTCGATCATTTGTCAGTTACCATGTTTTACAGCCGAGCCCTTCAAATATCAGGAAACTTTAAGATCCAAACGATCCCCGAATATAGTAATAATAATAATAATAATAATAATAATAATAATAATAATAATAGTAATAGCAGTAGAAAAAAAGATATCGAAAATATAGTGAAAAAAGAATGCAAAATTATAAGAAAAGTTTTAAGTCCACAAGTCATAGGTGAAGCATTTACACTCAGAAGTAAAAAGGAAATATAAATTTATACAGACATTCATAGTGATTTTAGAAAACGAAGGTTAAAATTTTATGGCTATATTCAACGAATGAATTCAAACAGGCTTACAAAACAGATAATGGAATTCTACGAAAACAGAAGTAAAGCTCCAGTGGATACTATGAAGTGGATTAATGAAGTCAAAAATTGGCAGGAATTACTAAAGAAGATATCCCAAACAGAGATATATTTAGAATTAAGGTGAATAAGTGGCAAGTTGACCAAGAGGACAAACCAAAGAAAAAAACTGGAACAACTTTGACAGATGATAGAAAACAAGCTCATAGCAAAAGAATGAAAGAAATTTGGGCTCAAAGGAAACGCCTCTAAGTACTTTGCATAGTCCTACATGGGCTCATCCGCAATCAAAAAAAAATAGTTTTATTTTACCTGGCAGAATTAATGCTTTACCTACTACTCAACCAGGTTTGAAAAAATACAAAAATCATTCTTACATCTAAATTGCAATAAACAAAAATATTACATAGATGATACATCTACAATATACATTTTTTTTATTTACTCTATTTAACAAATGAAATATGAAATGTGCAAGATAGAAAAATAAAAAAAAAGTATTCTTCTTCTTCTTCCTTCCAAGTATTAGGCCAAGGCCTGTTACGATCCTATAGAAAATTTTCCCTCCCCGGGAAATTCTCGTATAAGACTTGAAAGCATAATAATAGTCCCTTCGATTGGTTGCTGGCCAAAGGAAGGCAAGACCAGTGATGGGGCTGCCATCTTATAGCCTCTGGTCAGGCTTTTCTGGAGAAGAAAAGAAAATAAAGGAAAGAAGAAATGGAAGAAAGGAAAGACTCCCTAGCCCTCGGATGCCCTAATAGCGTCGGGGTCCAAAAAAACAAGAGTTAACCAAGAGAGGTTAGATAGTAAAGTTAAAAGAGTGCAAAACACAAGTAAGTGGAAGAAATGTTTTGCTCAGCTTGGGCACCTTGTGGTCGCCATCCACATATCCCCTAGATGAGGACCCCTGAGGGTTTTTTACTCTATTTAACAAATGAAATATGAAATGTGCAAGATAGAAAAATGAAAAAAAAAGTATTAATGACAGAATAAATTTAGTTCTGTAGAAAAATGAATTATCTAACAAAAAGTAATCGTATAAGCGTGACTTAAAAGTGTCAAGTGTGCGGTAACCCCTGATATCTTGAGGGAGGGAATTCCAGGAACGGGCAGAGGCTACTGTGAAATACGTACAGCCGTTGAAAAAAAATGATGGCGCAACTCTTGATGATGGAAAGTTAGAATTTTGAAGAGCGATTCACACCAGTGCGTTGTACATGTTCTGACTCGTTTGAGTATAAAGCGGACGGCGTAATTAAGTCTCTCTTCATGAAGCATTTGTATCGTTCGCTTCAGTGGAGCAGTCGGTAAGATGCTCTTTTTCCGACGACACGGGCTCACGTTCGATTCTGGTCAGGTATATTTTTTATTTATTATTATTTAATAGCGTCGTTAATTTTCATAATGCCTACATGTTACCAGGTTTCCTTATATAAATAAATTTGTATATATATATATATGGAAATATTCCCGGTCGGGACAGGCTCCTGGGTGAGATTTTTTCGGGAATTTTCCTCATCTGTAATATAAATGTCAAGAAGCTTAGGGCTCAACGGTCCCCGAAAATCATACGGCCATCATCATCATCATCCTTACCATTATCATCATGAATCTTCACCGGTGTGGAAGGAAATGGGAAGCTACCACACCTACAGTTCCCTAGTAAAACTGCAAAGCATAGCATGGAAATGCTATGATTACAGTGAAAGACCTGCCTTCGGGCAGAATTACTATGGAATGGCATTTATGGAAATAAATAAAGGAAAAAGCTTATATATATATATATATATATATATATATAATGGTCCACCGCTGTGGTCTCGAGGTAGCGTGCTGCCTTGTCACGCAGCGGGCCCCAGTCGGGGCAGTTTTTCTGGGTGAGGTTTTTATCGGGTTTTTTCCTCACCTGTAAGACAAATGTCAGAAAACTTTAAGGTCCAAACGGTCCCCGAAATCATATGGAAATCATATGGCCATCATCATCATAAATCATCCTTATCATATGGCCATCATCATCCTTCACCGGTGTGGAAAGCAACGGGAAGCTACCACATCTACAATTCCCTAGTAAAGCTGCGAAACATGCATGAAAATGCTATGATTGCAGTGAAGGACCTGCCTTCGGGCAAAATTACTATGGATGGATGGATTTAGAAAATGAATAACGATTGTAACGTCTCATTATTTTGTTTACAAAACACATGGCATAATAAAATTATTTATTTCCATTACTAATACAAAATGCGTCTGATTAATTTAAATTAAGTTAATATCTAATGTCATTATACAAGTAAGTCCTGATGTACTGCATCGCTTCATACAGACCTTTCTAGCAGAGATAGTTGTGATCTAGTGGAAGGTGCTTCTGTTTCCCGTACATTAGGTCGCGTGTTCGATCCTGCAGCCATGTTTTTTTTCTGGTCCTTATTTCAATTACGGAAACATTTCTAAGGGATGAAACAACAATCAACATACAAGGATTTTACACGCCACTGCCGAACAAGGAGAAAGAGGGAGGCCGATGGGAGGGGTAACCTGCCTAATAAAACCAAAGCTGTCACCGTTGCATGTAATATCAAAAGAGAAAAACAGAATTATAATACGGACAGAAGCATGCTACATAATAGCAGCCTACTACCGACCAGAGTGCACAGAAGTGGACATCATAGACAGCCTGTCCGAGGCACTCAATAGAATACCAGCACACGGGAAAATATTACTAGGCGGAGACTTCAACTGCCCTGTAGACAAGCAAACAAAGAAAACGAAGGAAGTGCTACAATTTATAGCAGGAGAGGGACTCCATCTAATAAATGACAAAACACCAACATATATATGTCACAACGGAACGAGCGCCATAGATCTATTATTCACAAGAGGATTAACAGCAATGCATCAAAATCAACTATGGAAAACTGATGGAGCTATAATAAAAAAGCACATACCTATGGACGCATTAATGAAAGTGAAAGAAATTAAACAAGCAGAAGAACGAACGCAGATAAGCAGGAAGCTGGACATAAGCAAGATTGAAACTGACGGAAGGCAAAAGGAGAAAATAATAACAGAACTAATCCAAGAAGGAAAAATAGAAGAGGCAACCAGGGAAATAACGGCAATGATGAAAAACGCAATCGTACCAATACAACCCAGGAAAGCAAGAAGCTGGTTCGATAAAGAATGCTATGAGCAGCGGAAAATAACGCTTACTGCACTAGGGAAAGTAAAAAGATCAAACTACAAAGAAGGCTTGGAGGAATACCAAACGGAAAGAAAAAAATACAAAACACTCCTGAAAATTAAAAAAACGGAGCACATGGAAAGAGAAGCAATAAAAATGGCAGAAGAGGCAGAGGCAAACCCATATAGAGCACTTAAGACAAGGAGACCAAGATTCCAAGCGGACATCCCGATGGAAGTATGGGAAGACCACGTAGGAAAAGTGATGGCACAAAAAGAAACAAGACCTCAATGGGCAACAGGAAAAGAGAGGGGAAAAGAATGTCCCTACTTCACGAAGGGCGAAATAGAAAGGACAGTAAAGTCTCTCAAAACAAAAAAAGCGCCAGGACCTGATAGCATATGCAACGAACATATAAAAGAATCGTTCATGTTGCTGGCAGATATATGGTCACTACTCCTAAATAAATGTTTGGAAACAGGACAGATCCCAAATGACTGGCGACAGTCCGTAATAAAAATGATGTATAAAGGAAAAGGAGACCCGAGTAGCACAGAGGCATATAGAGGAATAGCACTCGAACATACAGTGTTAAAGATATTCACACGTTTAATAGCAATGAGAATAAACACAAAAATAGAAACGTGTTTACCAGATGAGCAATTCGGGTTTCGACGAGGGAGATCGACACTATCAGCTGCAGAATGCCTACTGTCAACTATTGAGGATGAGCTAAAGAAGGAAAGGGGAAAACTGCACGTCGTGTTCGTCGATTACTCCAAAGCCTTTGACATGGTGAACAGGATAAAGCTAATAAGTAAACTGGAAAGGATCATAGGAGACCCCTGGATGACTACAATCATAAACAATATACTGGCAGAAAACCGAGTACAAATACAAGATGGGATAACCAGATCAAATTGGATAACACAAACAAACGGGGTACTACAGGGCGATCCCCTCAGTCCGATACTCTTTAATGTACTCACACATGATGTCATAGAGGCAGTAAACAAAGAAACACAGCAGGTAACAGTATACATGTATGCAGATGATATGGCGATCGCCTCAAGCAATAGGATAGAGCTACAGAAAGCGATGGATGCACTCCAAATGTGGGCGGAAGAAAACGAACTCATTATAAATGAAGATAAGACAGAATACGTCGTATTCCGGAAAGGAGGTAAACTAGAGGCAAACACGGAAATCTACTACAAAGGAAAACCACTGAGGAAAGTCAACACATATAAATATCTAGGGATCACGATCCAAACAAATGGGAAATCATTCACATTACACATAAAAAGGAGACTGATAGAAGCAGTGAGGGCCATAAACGATATAAAGAACATACAAGCCCTTTCACTCGAAACAGCAATGAGGCTATTCGAGGCCAAGATACTACCGGCGGCAACGTACGGACTGGAAATAATATGGGAACGGCTAACGGAGAGACAGCTGGAGAGCCTGGAAAATCTGAAAGCCAGATACCTAAAGAGAGTGATGGGGTTATCAAAATATATCCCATCCAGGCTGACATATGTGATGGCTCGAGAAACATTCCTGCTTCAAGACCTGATGCTGAAATTCTTGTTACCCACAACAGAGGCAGCAGCAAAGGTACTACACAACAGAAGGAGAAAACAAGACGAGATCTGGGACGAATTCTACTCCACAGAGGCGATGGCAAACAACAATTGGATGTCGGCGAACTACGAGCTGCGACACCTGGTGACCAGGATGGCGGTACACGGTTTCCACCACAGAATATGTACCAAGAAGACATATCACGTACCAGAAGACACATGTGTATGCGAGATATGCAAGGAAAGATGTGACCGATACCACATCACAGTGTGTAAAAACAGAAAGAAAACCATAAGTGAATATGCACGGGACAAATAAAAATACAAAACAATACACAATGTGTGAACATTCTCATTATTATTATTATTATTTCAATTAATTTTCTTTCTTTTGTTTCATTTATTTTGCTTTGTCTTATTTTCAGTATTTACCGCACTACTTATTTACACGAAATTGTTTTCCATTGCACGACACATACCGAAATAGGACGGATTTAGTTTCTCATGCCCATGCCACCACGTGCACAGTAGCGTCGTCTGTAGTTAGTTGATTCAAATTAGTCTGACAACTGATCATGAAACTGTGTTGACCATCTAGAGGTGGTCCGATGTTTCAGGTGCTTGTTGTCATTCCGCTAGAGCGGAGACTTCTCCCCTCTAACTACCCATGGACGATCCGTAGCACAGGCATTCCGAGCTGTTGGGTGTAGTCACGCGCCGTAGCCGAGCGGTTAAGGTAGGAAGCCTTGGCGCAGAGCTACGGGACTTGCGCTGGTTCGAGTCTCAATGGGGGAAGAAATTTTCTCATGGTATTTCGGCCAGTATGGGACCGGTGCCCACCCAGCATCGTGAGGCAATTGGGTAGCTACAATAAGTAGCGGCTCCAGGTTGAGGAACCAGCTATAACGGCTGGGGGACTCGACATGCTAACCACATGTCACCCCTACACTGGCTGTTGATCATCTACCTCTGATTGACACATGTGGATGTGAAGGGCCAGCAGCCGGCTGGTAAACGGGCAACCGCTGAAAAGTGGAAAGACCCTCAATCGGAAATAGTTGTATATTTGTGAACCAAATAGCTGTTCTCTGATCATGCGCAGTAAAAATATAAAAAAAATAATTGTATATGGTGCGAAATAATTTGAAAAATGAAACCCTAAGAAAAAATTGACAGGAGTTTATGAAGGAAAAAAAAAATAGCGTCACATGTCGTAAAATTTAGACAAACTTTTCAACACAACTGGATATCAAACCCGGGCATGCTGCCACCTCAGCCAGCACAATGAGTGAATTAGTTAATTTTAATAATAATGGGGTAAATGAAACCAAAAACAAATACATGGAACAATGTAATTTGGACATCGGTGTATAAAAATGGCTGGCGGTTGGTGTAAGTAAGAAATGGGAAAAGTAAAGTTGCAAGAAATTTGTAGGAACATCCAGAACAAGTGTAGTTGCCGGCAGATAGCGCGCAAGTTGGTCTTACAGCCCCCGAAAGAGCCATCACAGATAATAGCAGCAGAGTTTCTGTGTTTGTTTTCCAAACTCCATAATAATGTGATTCTTCGGGAGTCCTTAATATAAATTATCATCTCCGCTCCTAATTATAGTGGCGTTCCACACCAACGCGTTCCAGTGGCTACCTACATCAAGGCAATCCAGTGATTGTGAATGTAAATTATCAAGCATGTTCTTAATTGCGCATCAATACGATATAGCGGCTACCTACATCAATGCGATCCACTGACTGCGAATATAAATAATAATTACGGTTTATTAAAGTTTGCCAATTTATGCGGATGGCCAACTTACAAAAATACTGTCACTTTCTACAGGACGGTCGGCCTCAATGGACTTTCTTCTTATTAATGACTAGAGTCAGGAACATAGACCTGCTTCATTTGTGGATGATTTGCGAACTAATGCTGTGCCATCCCGCGTACACTCGTTTCACAAACAAGGTCATGAACATGAGTGTGGAACTGCTATTACTATAAGTAAGCTGGGTAAGTTGTCCATTTGATATTTGTTCCTGACTATACATGATTAGTATCTATGTCAGTGCGACGCAGCAACAGTGCTGCTATGACTGGTAGTAAAAGTTCCGCTGTGTCGTATAATATGAGAAATAAGACTTTTGTCTTTCTTTTCTTGGTTTTAATACAAAAATTTGAATAATAAAACATATAACATTAAAGAACAAAACAAGAAGATATGCTAGATTGAAGTTTTATAAAACACTGGCAGTTTCTGCATTACTTTATGGGGGATGAAACTTGGGTAATGACCAAAATATTACAAAGTAGAATACAAAGCGTAGAAATGAACTTCCTTAGAAGAACAAAAGGCAGCACAAGAATGGATCGGATAAAGAATGAAGATATAAGAACAGAGTTAAATATATATCCATTGAATGGTAAAATCAAAGAATGTAGAGAAAAATGGTTTAGACATGTAGAAAGAATGAATGTAACGAAATTACCAAAAGCAGTATTTAACTACAAGCCAAGAGGTTCAAGGAATGTAGGAAGGCCAGTGAAAAGATAGAACAGCTGTGAGGCGGAACGGACAATTTTCCTAGCTCGTGAAGTGAAGTGTAGTAGTAGTAGTAGTAGTAGTAGTAGTAGTAGTAGTAGTAGTAGTAGTAGTAGTAGTAGTAGTAATAGAAGAATAAGAAGAGGAAGAAGAAATCTGAATAATATTAAGTGAAGTAAGACTTATGACTGTCTTCTGTTTTCGTTTCACACACAAACAATGGAATAGCTTTATGAGAAGTTAAACTTATGACTGTATTTTGTTTAGTTTCACACACAAACAGTTGAATAATATATATTATCTGTGTTGCAATCTTATATTTTATTACATAAAAATGTTCAAATTTTTTAACACTCATTGTTATCACAATTGAGGTTACGTACTAACTAACTGACTAACTTTCACTATCGAACCCGTAGGTTCATGGCCGAGGGGACATAAGAACTCCATACATCCCTATCCTGAGCTAATGTTTTCCAATCATTCCCTGTATAATTGACTTCCCTCAAATCATAGTTAATATTATTCTTCCACCTCATTCTTGATCTACGAACTGGGTGTCTTCTCTCTGGATTTCATACAAGAAGCTTCCATGCACGTCTTTCATTCCCCATTCGTGCCACATGTCCTGCCCATCGCATTCTACGAGACTTAACTGTTCTTATTATATCTGGCTTCCTATGAAGACCATGTAGTTCACTGTTATGTAGTCTTCTCCATTCACCTCTCTGTATGTTGACCATGTAGTTCACTGTTATGTAGTCTTCTCCATTCACCTCTCTGTTCATATCTCTTTGGTCCAAAATTTTTCCTAAGAACTTTATTCTCAAATACTCGTAATCTCCTTTCCTCTCTTAAAGTAAGGGTCCATGTTTCGCATCCATATAATATAACTCAGGGTTTTTCCTCACCTGTAAGACAAATGTCAGGAAAACGTTAAGGCCCAAACGGTCCCCGGAAATCATGTGGCCATCATAATCAGCATCATCATCCTCATTATCATCATCCTTCACCGGTGTGGAAAGCAACAGGAAGCTACCACACCTACAATTCCCTAGCAAAGCTGCAAAGCATAGCATGAACATGCTATGATTGCAGTGAAAGACCTGCCCTCGGGCAGAATTACTATGGATGGATAATATAACTGGTAGAATGATAGTTTTATATATTTTGAAGTTTTACAAAGTATTGGAAGTTCTTATCTATGGATGTGAAACCTGGACATTAACAAAGGCAGATAGTAAACAAATAGAGGCTGCTGAAATGAAGATGTTGAGAGCAATAGCAGGATACCAAAGGACCGATAAAAAGAAAAACGAAGATATAAGAACAGAACTTAATATATTTAATCTCTGTGAAAGAATAAAATATTATCAAAATGCTTATCTTCAGCACGTATTACGAATGAATGAATAGCGCATACCAAGAAGAATGTATAATTATAAACCGAAAGGGAGAAGAATGTTGGGAAGACCATTGAAGAGATGGAAGGACCAATTCGACCTATAATGAGATCGGAACAGGCCATTGGGCTTAATCCTTGTTGTTGATGATGATGATGATGATGATGTTATATTTTCAGTTTAACGTTTTTTTTAAAGGAGTTGGGAGAGGTTATGTACTAAAATTTTTAAATAATAGTATAAGTAGCTTTTTTATATCCGTCTTCCTGAATTATAATTTATTTTTGTTCAAAAATCTTCCCTAAATATTAAAATCATGAAGGTCTTGGTACCAAATAGCATGCTGAAGATGAGATATGTTTTGAAAAGCCTTTTGCGAATTCGTTAATAAACGACACAGAAGTTACGATGGAATGAAGTGAGAGAAGGCTGGGTGATGTGAAACAATAACAAATTCTTTGCGATCCGAGAGGAAACTGTGTGTGGTCATTGGTTTTGATTTATCTTGAGCCCGGAATTAAGTGCGATAATGTGCGGCCTGCAGATTGCAGAATAACTAATACATAGCGAGCCGCTATCTAAATCCAACAGTAAATCTGGATTCCACCGTCCGCCGCCGCTATCAGCTCCGCACGTTCTCGTTCTGTTTGTTTTTACAGGCTCACCCCGGGTTCAAGTCTCTGTTAATATGATAAATTGTAGCTTTCATTTCCCTAACTTTCACGATACTAAATCCTTTCTCATTCTCTCATCTCTTTATTTTTATTACCATTATTATTATTATTATTATTATTATTATTATTATTATTATTATTATTATTATTAATATTATTATTATTAATATTATTATCATTATTATTATTATCAATATTATTATTATCATTATTATTATTATTATCATTATTATTATTATTATTATTATTATTATTCACATAATTATTATTATTATTACATAATTATTATTATTATTACAATTATTATTATTACTATTGACATTATTATTTTTTTTTATTGCGGATGGGCCCATGAAGGACTACGCAAAGTACTTAGAGGCGTTTCATTTGAGCCCAAATTCCTTTCATTCTATTATTGTTATTATTATTATTATTGTTATTGCTATTGTTATTGTTATTATTATTATTATTACTATTATTATTAAAAGAAAATATATTTAACAGCAAGATACAGTGGAAAGAACATGTAGAAAGAATGGAAGAAAGTAGATTACCAAATAAAATCTTACATTATTTTCCAAGAGGAAGAAGAGATGTCGGACGTCCTCGGAAGAGATGGTCTTAGATCTATTAGTGAAGACGGAACAGGCAACTCTTGCCTAAACCAGGAAGTGAAGATTATTATTATTATTATTATTAGTATTATCATTATTATCATTATCATTATTATTATTATTACTATTCACATTATTATTATTATTATTATTATTATTATTATTATTATCACTATTGACATTATTATTTTTTTTATTGCGGATGGGCCCATGTAGGACTAAGCAAAGTACTTAGAGGCGATTCATTTGAGCCCAAAATTCCTTTTATTCTATTATTATTATTATTATTATTATTATTATTATTATTATTATTATTATTGTTATTGTTATTGTTATTGTTATTATTACTACTATTATTTTTAAAAGAAAAGATATTTAACAGCAAGATACAGTGGAAAGAACATGTAGAAAGAATGGAAGAAAGTAGATTACCAAATAAAATCTTCCATTATTTTCCAAGAGGAAGAAGAGATGTCGGACGTCCTCGGAAGAGATGGTCTTAGATCTATTAGTGAAGACGGAACAGGCAACTCTTGCCTAAACGAGGAAGTGAAGATTATTATTATTATTATTATTATTATTATTCAGATACCAAATTACAAATGTATAAATCCATAATAAGGAGCAAGTTACCATACGGTGCAGAAACTTGGCACTTGAATAAAAATTTTAGTTTGAAACTTATGTCTACTGAAATGAATTGTTTTGGACGCTCAACTAGAGATTCTAGCTCGTAAATTGAAAAAAAAAAAAAAAAAAAAAAAAAAAGAGAGAGAGAGAGAGGTAGCGTGCTGCCTTGTCACGCAGCGGGCCCGGGTTCGATCCCCGGTCGGGGCAGTTTTCCTGGGTGAGGTTTTTATCGGGGTTTTTCCTCACCTGTAAGACAAATATCAGGTCCCCGAAATCATATGGCCGTCATCATCCTTCACCGGTGTGGAAAGCAACGGGAAGCTACCACACCTACAATTCCCTAGTAAATCTGCAGCGAAGGACGTGCCTTCGGGCAGAATTACTATGGATGGATGGATGGATTACAACTAGAATGGTATACGTAGAATGCCATAGAAAAGATTCACTCACTCAGTGGCACTATCGAACCCGTAGGTTCACATCCGAGCGGACATAAGCTCTCCATACATCTCTATCCCGAGCTAATGTTTTCCAACCATCCCCTGTATAATCAACTTCCCTCAAATCATGGTTAATATTATTCTCCCACCTCATTCTTGGTCTACCAACTTAGCGTTTTCCCTCTGGCTTTCTTACAAGAAGCTTCCATGCATGTCTTTCATTCACCATTCGTGCCAAATGCCCTGCCCATTGCAGTCTACGAGAGTTAACTATTCTTATGATATATAGTTTCCTATAAAGACCTTGTAGTTCACTATTATGTAGTCTTCTCCATTCACGTGTCTGTTTATCTCTCTTTTCTCCAAAAAGTGTCCTAAGAACTTTATTCTCAAATACTCGTAATCTCCTTTCCTCCCTTAAAGTAAGAGCCCATGTTTCGCATCCATATAATATAACTGGTTGAATAATAGTTTTATATTTTTCAGTTTAATGTTTTTGAAAGGAGTTGGGACTTCAAGAGTCTCTGCAATGCATAATAGCATGCATTTCCAGAATTGAGCCTATGTTTAATTTCTTTGTGCATCTCATTCCTATTTGTGATTATTGTTCCTAGGTATTTGAATTCAGCCTCTTCCCCAAAATTTCCCTCATTTGTCATTAGCTTTCCATTTCCATTATATAATACATTTCTACTCGTGACTATATATTTAGTTTTATTAATATTTACTTCCAGTCCCAATTTCTTAGTGTTACTCAATAGTGTGTACGTGTTGGCATTTAGTATCAGAAGTAAGTAAATTGATTTTTGAAGTTTATCTATGCTTTATAAATATTATCAAAATGCTTATCTTCAGCACGTATTACGAATGAATGAACAGCGCATACCAAGAAGAATGTATAATTATAAACCAAAAGGGAGAAGAATGTTGGGAAGTCCATTGAAGAGATGGAAGGACCAATTCGACCTATAATGAGATCGAAACAGGCCATTGGTCTTAATCCTTGTTGTTGATAATGATGATGATGAAGTTTATCTTCTGACTGAAGTTCTCATTATTAATATCAGAAAGTTCTAGATTCAGTCTCAATTTCGCAATATCTCAATTTTCTAAGTAAGAACAGTAAGACAAGTGTTTTCTGCGAGGTCCGTCTCCTGGCAGCTTACTAACGTTGTAGCGAAGAACAGTAAGACATGTGTTTTCTGCGAGGTCCGTCTCCTGACAGCTTACTAACGCTGTAGCGAAGGGGAACTTGAGTACACATTGCGGGTCACGACTTACAAAAAAAGAGAACAAACACAAGAAAGCAGCAGCAGGTAAACAGACAACAACATAATCCAGGCAAAAAATTAATTGAATTAAGCCAAAAGCAAGCGAATAAATATCGCACTTGTAATTAAATCCCAGAGTAGGCCATGAGAACACCTGGCGCTCAATACATGCTTACGTCATCATTGTTAGACCCACTTGTTTCTAGGTTCGATACACAGACACACAGCTTTTCACATCAATGCTACATTCATTAAACAGTCCTATTAGGGAACTGTCAATAATTTCATGCCGAAACCTGTCTTGAAATTTCTCCCAGAAAAGCGTTCTGATGTACCAAGACAGTGTCCAAAAAAATATCTGCCGCTTTTAACTGCAAGGCACAGAATCGAAATCAGAATCCAGCAATGACAATCCACTATGCAAACGTCCCTGCTTGAGTACAGCAGACTGGAGTGAGGCGAGGCGCGGTGGGGACGGTAAGTTGTCAGAGTTAACCAATCCACAAAAATCAGGAGTTATATTACTGCTCTGTAGTTTAAAAGAGAGATTTGGCCCCGGATTTTTGTACCTTGTGAGGTTGCCGCACCACATGACACTTTTAAGTTACGCTTATATAATTACTAATTGTTAAATAATTAATTTTTCTTCACAACTAAATTTATTCTATGTGAATAATAGTTTTTTTTTTCATTTTTCTATTTTTTACATTTTATATTTCATTCGTTAAATCTATAGTAAATCAAAATAATTGTAAATAATAATTGTATTTAGATATCTACCAATCTCTAATGGCCCATTGTTGAGCCATAGCCTATCCTTCAGTAGGAGTCACTAGACCAAGTTAATTTTTAGTTACCTTATTTGCCCATAGATATCATGAATGGCATGCGGTTAACACACCGACTCAATGACACATCTAACAGGCAACTAAGGTTTTAATAGGACATTGAGGTCGGTAAATTTTGCTTAGAGGCCTTTTTTGTTCCGGCTTAAGGATCTTTTACGAGCCTGAAAATCTTCAGACTCGGGACCCACAGCTTAAAGTCCCTCCCGAAGGACTTGCTCCTTGGAATTTTTCCGTCCTAAAAAATCCATCGGCCCCAACCGGGATTCAACCCGCGACCCTCCGTACTTCAATATGCAATGTTATAATTTTGTTTATTGTAATTTAGACATAAGAATATTTATAGTGGAATGCAGGCTTTCACGGCCGGTAATCATGGTAATAAAAGATTCCGGGCTATGTGGCCGTGGTCTATAACTGGCGTTTCTTCCAGACGTTTCTCCCTCAACTGCGGAGGGCATCTTCAGTGGCGAGCGCTTACAGCTGTTATTTCCCTGTCGTAGACTCGACTGCGAATGTTCGCAGTCGAGTCTACGACAGGGAAACAACAGCTGTAAGCGCTCGCCACTGAAGATGCCCTCCGCAGTTGAGGGAGAAACGTCTGGAAGAAACGCCAGTTATAGACCACGGCCACATAGCCCGGAATCTTTTATTACCATTTATTACCATAAGAATATTTTTTTGTATTTTTTTGTAACCTGGTTGAATGGTGGACAAGACCTTAAAGCCTTAACTCCACTAAGTAACAAACTCACAACATAGTATCTTGCTTAATACACCACAAAATATACAACATACTTTTGTTTTATGTTAATTCATTTTATCTGGAGGTAAAAATGATTAAAAAATTGTGGTATTTGGAGCTAGGGTATACAAACAAAATCGAGTGCTTAGGGCGTGTTGCCTAGATGAAGGAGATGGACGCCATTAGAGCGTCTGTGAATTCTGCGGCACGGAGTAACCTCAGTTAATCTCACACAAAGTTTGGTAGCCCTGGTATTAACACAACTACCAACTCCGTCTAAATAAAACCTATTTCATCAACAAGACTAAGCCCCCTGGTATCCACTACACTCTCCCTTCATTACAAGCAAATTAACTCAGTTATAACTCTCTTACGTAATAAAATAAAGTATCCAGCGCATTAATTAAAGTTAATCGCACGTAATATTATATTTAAGGGGCGAATTTCTATAACCTAAAAAAATCCATCAATCAATAATTACGTAAATTTAAAAAAAATAGCCCTGGGGTCGACTCAGCCTCTAACGGAAATGAGTACCAGACGCTTGTTCTGGGGGTAAAGGCGGCCGTCACGCAGGGCTGACAACCCGGCTGACATAAAGTGCCGATTGTCTAGAAAAAGTGGGAGCCTTAACCCTCCTACTACCCCAAGGGCCTCCGGGCCTGTTGTGGGATCACTTTTACTTTACTTATCATCATAGTACGGGGTGAATCATAAATATGGCTATATGTTTGATCGCGTTGTGTGATGAAATAATACCATTACAGGAAATATGAAATTACCGTTGGAAAGACAATTATTCAAATTACAGAACAGTTTAGAACTTACGTCATTAGTCAAAATGGCGTTGAATATGCAACAGCAGATTACAATTGCTGCATGTGCAATAACGTATGCTAATGATTGTGAGGCCGCAAGACAGGCAAGACGTGAGTTTAACGTAGCATTGCAGCCGTCGACTATGGGGAAGTGGAGAAAACGACTGCTGGAAGCGGGAAGGATGCAGAAAATCAAACCTCCTGGAAGGCCTCGCATTAGCACGGATGCAGAAAGAACGAAGAGAATTGTGGAGGCGTTCGACGCTAGCCCACAAAAATCAACCCGCCAAACTTGCAGGTGAGCAGTGATATGTTTTTTTGTTCTATTGTTGTAATTTGAAGGATTTCCTTTCCATTGATAACATATTTCCTTTAATAATCGTATTTTAGCACAAAATGCGATCAAACGTATAGCCATATTTCTGAATGACCTCTGTACATTCATGAATTTAGGCCATTTGTTGACCTGTTTCGGCCTCAACAGAAACATCATCCATAAGTCTTTTGAGTGAACGTCCTGGTCTTCTTCTTCCTGCAGGTTGATATCTTAACATTTGTTTGTGTATCCTGTGATCTTTCATTCGATGAACATGTTGCATCCATCTTGACATATAATCAGAAATTTTGTTTTCTAAAGGTTCCATGTGTAATTCTTCTAAGATGTCTTCATTCTTTTTTGTGATCTAGTAGTGTGTATCCTGCAATCTTCCGAAGGTATCTCATTTCAGCCGATCTAAGTCTCTGTATATCCTTCTGTTTGAACGTCCATACTTCGCTACCATACAAAAGAATTGAAAGAACCAGTGTTTTATACACTTTTAGTCTTGAATGTTTTTGGACTAACTGTGGCTTGAAGATAGAATTTATTAACCCTAAAATTCTTTAAAAATTAGATATTGTTGCATTTACATCATTTTCTTCTTCATATGAGATATTGCATCCTAGATATATACAATTATTCACCTGCTCCAAAATTTCATTGTCAAGTACAATTTTACTTTTATACCTAATCGTTTGTCCTTTTTCCGAAATCCAAGTCATCGTCTTATAATTCCGTTCAGCTGAATCGTGTGAGACTTTTGAGAAAGATCGTTTTACGTGGTGGGTTTCCACAGCCCGACGCACAACCCCCAACCTGGAGGACCAGAGGTTTTCTGTTTGGCCGCGATATAACTTGTGAAGAAGAACAAGATATAAATAAGAAAATACAGAAATTTCAGCATATTTGTGGAACAATCAGACGAACACTGAGGAACAAAGTAAGAAAGGATACGCAGCTAAGATTTTACTCAACGATGGCACTACCAGTGGCATTGTATGAAAGTGAGGCCTGGGTCCTGAAGGAAAAAGAAAACAGTAAAATTCAGGCAGCGGAAATGAGATGAGATTCCTACGAGCTGTGAAAGGTTGTACAAGAGAAGAACATCTTAGAAATGAGAATATTAGAGAGGAACTAAAAGTACAACCACTACTTCAAGAAATAGAAGAACACAGGAGCAATTGGATAAACATCTGGCAAAGAATGACAGAGGATAGGATACCAAAGATGACACTGATGTATAATCCTGTAGGACGAAGATCGGTGGGAAGACCAAGACAGCGTTGGGCTGAACAGAAGTGAGATCGGAACAGGCAAAGACCTAATCCTTTCTCCATCTTACATTATCTTAGACGTTTAAAGAATTTTCTCCCAGTTTCGTTAAAACAAATCCTTGTGCAGAATCTTGTGTTACCACACTTCGATTATTGTGACATTATATATAATGATCTAAACTATTACTTGTCGCAGAGACTGCAGCGTGTTCATAATGCTTGCGTTCGATTCATTTTCAATATCCGCCGTTATGACCATATTTCCGAACACTTTAATAACCTCTCTTGGCTCCGTCTTACTGACAGACGTAAATTGCACTCTCTTTCACTACTTTTCAAGCTTCTGAATTCCTACATTCCTACTTACCTGGCGTCCAGATCTGAGAAGTTATCCTCTTACCACAATATTGACACTAGATCACAAGATAGCAGTCTGCTAACAATTCCTCTTCATAGCACTTCCTCCTATTCTACTTCCTTCACAGTAGCCTCTGCCCGCTCCTGGAATCTCCTTCCTCAAGATATCAGGGGTTGCCGCACACTTGGTACCTTTAAGTCACGCTTATACAGTTACCTGTTGTCTAATAATTAATTTTTCTCTATTTATTTAATTTTATACTATGTCATTAATCTTTTCCTCGTTTTTTATATATATTGTACATATTATATATTTAATTCGTTAAATTTAGAGTAAATCAAAGTACATTATAAATATTAATTGTATTGTATTCATAACTTGTAATCGTTTATATATATATATATATATATATATATATATATATATATATATTGTAATTTAGATTTAAGACTATTTTTTTGTTTGTATTTTTTTAAACCTGGTTGAGTGGTAGACAAGGCCTTAAGGCCTTAACTCTGCCAGGTAAAATAAATATATTATTATTATTATTATTATTATTATTATTATTATTATTATTATTATTATTATTATTATTATTAATCCGCGAAGGATGATGATGAAAAAAATTCCTCGGTAAATCGAATGTATAGCGGACTCAGTATTTTAGTTCATAGGCGCTTTACTTTGTGGTTAGGTAGGTCTATTTTACACGGATAAGTATTGCTACATGTCGCATAGCGATGTTTGAATTGCGCGGGCGAGTAGCTCATGGCGAGTTAGATTACCCGCAAGCCGGCAAAATTGTCTGGAGTGTGTTGCCAGATGGTTCTACCGGTGTCTCTCTCTTCTTTGGAGAAATATCCATGCTAGAGGATTCTAGATATCGAACTGCCTAGAAGCTGTTTCAGGATATTTCCTCGCGCCTTATATAAGGGCAGAAGCAGCAGTCAGAATACGATAGCGAGTCCTGTGGTGACGATAAGTTGTGGAGAACTTATTTATCAGTGAGTGGAAAACTGTTCTAACTGTGATAACAATTAAAAGAAGGGTATTAGTGAGTTGTAACTGTTACCAGTAGTTTGTTGACTATTTAACTCATGCCACAAATGACCAATCACGTTTCAATGAATTTTGTTTTACAACCAATGATAGTCGTGTTTCACCTCGCTCTTTATCGATTTCTCTTTATCAGCTCCTGCGTTTGTGATAAAGAAAGCTCCTGCTTTTTAATGTTCTGAACAGGACAGAACATTATTTTTCTCCAACAAATACATTGGATATAGCAAATAATGAAAAGATTCCTTGATTTTACTGAGTTGTTTACTAAAAATATAAATGAATAACCCGTAATGTTTATTATGATATATAGTTTGACGTGTTTCATTATTTCTCCACTTGGGTGCACTCTTACAACATTGCGATCTTATTTGGCAATAAATAATATGATCTAGTTGCAGTGAATGAACATAACCTCACATTTCTGATATGTTTTCAAACATCGCCGTTTACATTAAATATATAAATATTTTAAAATAACTATAGTTAAACAATGATTTGTGAGTAAACAGCTTAGTTTAATTCGTCAAATAGTCCTAACAAATGCCACTCTTGATTTCCAAATTCTCTAGATAAATTGGAAATCACTCGTGGCATTACTTATGATAATTAAATAATTCAATAAAGCGTTTATGTGAAAATTTTAATAAATTCATTGTGCTTACTACACCCTAATAACATAGAAGGAAAATAGCGGCTATAACGGCATAATATTTATCATTACAAGCGGCGTTGTCACGTTTTATTCACAGGCACTAACTTACAATATTATAATAATACTGCAAAAGACAAACGTTGCAACGTTGTTAAGATAATTAAATTAACGTGGAGTTGACGTGGAAACGTCATTTTATACGTCAATTATAATGCGAAGATATTATTGGTAGAGAACTGTTTTCAGTTTCTGGTGATTGGAGCGGCGTCTTAGAAGCCTCTAACAACTTCCCGGTCTACCTGGCAGTAACAATGTATTTTTTAAACCAGAGGGAAACAGTTGTCTATGATGCGCCTGGAAAGTAAAATAGAGCCCACTATATGTCTCATTTGTCCCGCGCCGTAGCCAAGTGGTTAAGGCAGGAAGCCTTGACGCAGAGCTACGGGACTTGCGCTGGTTCGAGTCTCCATGGGGGAAGAAATTTTCTCATGGTATTTCGGCCAGTAAGGGACTGGTGCTCACCCAGCATCGTGAGGCATTTGGGTAGCTACAATAAGTAGCGGCTCCAGGTTGAGAAAACCAGCTATAACGGCTGGGGGACTCGACATGCTGACCACATGTCACCCCCAACACTGGCTGATAATCATCTGCCTCTGTGATTGACACATGTGGATATTAGGCCAGCAGCCGGCTGGTAGGCTAAGGGCCATCTAGGCCTGTCGCGCCAGGAGTAAATATGGTCTCATTTTGCCAGTTTACGGAATATATATTTATTTTTATAAATTTGAGAAACTCAATTTACTAAATAGTGTCTGACTGCAGTGAAAACAAATCATGCACGGCCGCAAGTTATTACCTATTTTCACATTATTGTATAATTGGTATTGTAACTCCCAGTCCCAATGTTGACCTGCTTTAAGGGAGGAAAGAAGAGAGTATTTGAGAATAAAGTTCTTAGGAAAATGTTTGGGTCAAAGAGCGATGAACAGACAGGTGAATGGAGGAAACTACATAATAGTGAGCTACATGATATGTATAGGAAGAAAAGTTTAATCTCGTAGACTGCGATGGGCAGGACATGTGGCACGAATGGGGAATGAAAGATGTACATGAAAGCTTCTTGTAGGAAAACTAGAGGTAAAACGCCCAGTTGGTAGACCTAGAATGAGGTGGGAGAATTACCTTAACTATGATCTGAGGGAGGTAGATTATACGGGGAATGATTGAAAAACATTAGCTCAGGATAGGGATGTATGGAGTGCTTATGTCCGCGCGGTCACGGATCTACAATTCGATAGTGCCAGTGAGTTAGTTATCTCCAGGTATTTTGAGAATGTATACAGAATTTTTTTTTACTTTTTACTAACAAAGACTATATTGGTAAACTGTTATCGCTAATGAGAGAAATTTATCACTCTTTTCTAGGGAAAAAGCAATTGAAAGAAGGCTATTTTTCTTGCACGAGTTTATCAGATGAAGGCTTAAGTTACCCAGTCAGGTAGGTTTATCTGCACTCTGGTGGAAGGGGAGAGAACTACAGCGATCTGCAATTAAATGCAAATCCCCGAGTAGGGATATTTTTCTCTCTTTCTAGAAGACAGTGTTAAGATGTAACCCGCCCTGCTTCGATTCCATGCGCTTCATTTTTGCTTTTGCCTCCCTCTTCTCTTAGAGTTAATTAAACTTAACTTGACTACAGTGATGCCAAACTGACAAACACGAATTTCCCTCGGCGACTCAAGTTGTCATACCTGTCTTGAGTTTCCTGTAGCGATCCAACCGGATGGAGATGATATCAAATCTAACTCCACGTACAGGGAGTTATAAGAATATGTTATACAGAACTGAAATGTTTTCAAAGGAAGGAAGCACAACAATAGAATGAAAAAATTAATTCCAAGTTGTCGGAAATACACTTCATCTCCAATTTAAAAAATTCTGTCATCCAGGAACCTGTGGTTCGCGAACCCCCAGGGAGTTCGCAAAGTATTTCAAGGTGTTCGCCAAAACTTTTCCATAATGACGAGGTCAACAATTTTAGAATCCACATTAAGCGTAAATGAAAAAGAGCAGCTTCCACTGATATTCAGTGTTGTAGGGCCTAAATCTTTGTTACGACCAGCCTCATGGGCTAGTGGTCAGCGTTCCTGACTACTGTTCATGAGGTCCCGGGTTCGATTCTCAGTCAGACCATATGATTTTTTCCTTAAAAGGAATTATTCCTGTGGTTGCCATTGGTCTGGAATTTAGGTTAAGAAATCTCCTGGCGCTTCATTATCATTTATCACACATCATATCATCGGAGTAACGTAACTCCGTCTTCCAGATGCCCCAACCTAGGAAATGGATTACACTTCTGCCAATGCCAGGGAAGAAAGCAAGAAATGTCATAAAAGACAACCTGGTGGCATTAGACAAAAAAAATATTTGTCATTAATTGGTTTTTTGGTTAGTTTAAAGGAGTTTCCACTGTTAGCAAATAAAGCCTGGTTTTATTACCCTTTACATCCACGTATTTGTGAAAAAAGCCGTTTTCTTCATATACCTATATAAAAATATGCAGAAACAGACTCTTTGTTGAAAACGATTTCGGTGGACTAGTGGTTATGCTCCTTGCCTCTGGTCCCGAGGGTCGCGGGTTCAAACCCGGCCGGGGTCGATGGTTTTCTTTAAGATGGAAAAATCCAAGGAGCAAGTCCTCCGGGAGGGACTTTAAGCCGTGGGTCCCGAGTCTGAAGATTTCAGGCTCGTAAAAAATCCTTAAGCCTGAGAAAAGGCCTCTAAGCAAAATTTACCGAATTTTCCCGTCCTAGTACTACCTTGGTTTCCTAGATGTCAGTGTGAGGCGGAACGCTGACCACGTACCACTTAAAATGACATCTATACGAAAACAAGGGTAAATAAATTAGTATGGTTCAAATGCTTCCCTGTGGGGGGAGAGTGCCTAAATCTCTGTAAAGGGAAAACATGGGCTTACAATACAATACATCCACGTATTTGTGAAAAAAGCCGTTTTCTTTATATACCTATATAAAAACATACAGAAACAGACTCTTTGTTGAAAACGATTTGAGACATTATTAAACTTCTATAGTTCCTGGCTTCAAAGTTCTATGCCATGGAATTCGCCGGAGTGTAAGGTAGGGATTGTCACCAATTTCATTTGGATACGACTATCCAAAGCGACGTAGGAATAGTTTAAAGTATGATACTATATTTGTGGACACGATGTATATCTTGACATATGTTAAGAGTAATTACAACCCTATTTAAGAATATATATTATACTAGATGGCCCGGCGAACTTCGTATCGCCTTTAACTATTTTTACGTTAATTTTTCCGTATGGTTTTGTCGATTGAGATGAATTTATGTTGTCTGCATTCTCAGTATCATCCATAAGTGTATCATAAGGATTACATACATTTATTGATGGAATATTTTGAGGAGGCTTGCTGATTTAATTATACTTTCGTTCTTTTTTCTACGAACTTGTTGGCAGTTTGGATTCTCATCATCATCATCAAGAAGTCTCTGTATAGTAATATCATCTTGTGATATATTATAGTCATCCTGTTTTTCATTTAATTGAGGCATGGAGATTGATTCTGTAATATTAGGCATATTATTATAGCTAACAGACTTACTTACAGTTCTGTTATTCCGTTCCTTAGGACCTTTATATGTTTTTAAATTTATATTCTTCTTAATTGTAAGATTTATGTCACATAGGCCTATACCAATTTGCGGAAATTCACTTCATATCTTATCATTCATGGTCTCTAGAACTGATTCGCCATATTGTTCAATGTCCCTTCTCGGTCCAGTTAAATTTAAATTAAGTTGCTGTCTTTCAGCCAGATTACTTAAAACTAATACTTACACACGAAATTAATATTATTATCAATATATTGAAAATAAAATAAACACTGAACACACTTAAATTATGAAATAATCAATATTTGTAATTCAATTGAAATTCGCGGTTGCAACAAAAAGCACAGCCACCTGGTTAAATAATAAACCAATTACCTTACACGGCCATCTGTTAGAATCGTATGGAACTCACAGATAATTATAACTCTTTGTTAAATAATAAACAAATAATTTGCAATAAAAATAATGCGACCATAAATTTAGTTATAAACAACCTTAGGTCCCAAGTTGGATCAAACAGCACACAGTGTGCAAAATGTTATTAAAATCGGTTCAGTAGTTTAGGATTCCATCGCGGACAAACAACGTGACACGTAATTTTTATATATTACGATAATTAAGACTGAGGGATAAAAGAGCGTACGTTTTCTAATGACTGGCTTCATTTCATCCAAGTGGAGTACCTTCCTGACGGAAACCTCCATGACGACTGCAAGAGAAGTCTTAAGTTTATGCAGCAGTTTGCTGTCCAATTATCTCGCACCATATTGTCATGTCACTAGTGCAGTCTTGTTTTGTCTGAGGCAGCGGTCATTTCATTAAACACAAAACCAACTTAACGCATA
Source organism: Diploptera punctata (assembly GCA_030220185.1). Classification (NCBI taxonomy): domain Eukaryota; kingdom Metazoa; phylum Arthropoda; class Insecta; order Blattodea; family Blaberidae; genus Diploptera; species Diploptera punctata. Next base: position 1,008,401 of record JASPKZ010007812.1, on the reverse strand, counting down.
CATTATCATTATTATTATTTGCATTGTTGTTATTATTATCTTCATTATTATTATTTGCATTGTTGTTATTATTATCTTCATTATTATTATTATTATTATTATTATTATTATTATTATTATTATTATTATTATTATTATTATTATTATTATTATTATTATTATTATTATTATTATATGGATGAAGACAGGAATGGAAAAATGTTTTGAAACAAATGTGTAGTTAACTGTGAATATGGGTACCGGAAAAATGTATATTCATTGTAAAGGCCGGAATAATAAAAATTATTATTATTATTATTATTATTATCCCTCAAATAGCCGCCATGTTTTTTATAGCATTATAAGCATGCGATTTAATTAGATGGGAAATATATATTCCGTAAAATAGCAAAATCGGACCATGAATTCTACTTACTGAGGTATTCGCTTAATTTTCTCATGTAGAGAGACAGAGCAACTTAGATTACAGTTGTTGCCGGAGAGATTTCTCAGGTCAGTTCGTGGGAGAGTGGCGTGCGGGGATCTTTTAGGACGGAACGAGAGTGAAGTGAAAACATGCAAGTTTTTGCGAAGAGTACGGAAATTTAGGGGTAGCAAAATTGGAAATGAGAGGTTAAGATATAATCAAGGAAATATAGTTGAGATCCCTGACCCAATTCATATTCAATTACTGGATCAGGATATTTCGAAAAATGAAGTGGTTTATTCCATTAAATGTTTAAAGAATGGTAAAGCACCTGGAATTGATGGAATACCAGGGGAATTCTTGAAAAATATATCATCCAATAAATTATTAGACGTTTTGAAAACTGCGTTCAACAAACTTTTTAATGGAGGAGATTATCCGGAAGCCTGGGCGACAGGTGTCATCCAACCGCTATACAAAGGGAAAGGTGGGGCACAGATACCAGAAAGTTACAGGGGAATTTTCTCTTGTCAGTGTTCGGAAAAATATATTGTAAAGTACTTTACGAACGAATAAGACAATGGGCTAAAGAGAACAATAGGCTCTCAAAATATCAGGCAGGTTTTAGAGAAGGGTACTCCACGGTGGACAACCTATTTGTTCTGAGAACATTAATTGATGACAATCTGAAAATGAAGGGGGGTAAATTATTTTGTGCATTCATTGATTTTAAGATGGCATTTAATACTGTGGACCGAAGCGCACTTTGGGAAAAATTAAATCGGAAAGGATTGTCTCGTAAAATGATACATGTTTTAATGTCAATTTATAAATATGTTAAATTTTGTATAAAAGTAGACCAAGACAACATTACAGAGAGCAGTGAAGCCAATCGGGGAGTGAGACAAGGTTGCATTTTATCACCAATGCTATTTAATCTATTCGTTGATGATATTGTAGACGTAATGCTAGAAGGAGAAATTGAGGCTCCGGAGATAGGAAATGTTAGAATCCCAGTCCTGTTGTATGCAGATGATTTAATTATCTGTTCCAAGACAATCAAGGGATTGCAAAGAGGTCTTGACCTACTGGAAATATACTGTAGGAATTGGGGATTGACTGTAAATGTTAGTAAGACAAAAACAATGACATTTAAAAATGGGACGGTTTATGGTAGAGCAGAGGAATGGAAATACAGAGATCAAGTACTTCAAAACGTGAAACATTTTGAATATCTTGGTACGACGTTGAAAATGAACGGAAAGTGGAAAAAACATATTGATATAGCATTATTTAAAGGGAGGGGACAACTTAACAGTGTACTCGGTATTCTGGGTCGAGTGCCTGATATTCCAGTCAGCACATTAGAAAAAAATGTATGGAGCGATGGTCAGCCCAGTAATGCACTATTGTAGTGAGATTTGGGGTTTCCAAAGAACGGAAATACTAAATAAGGTATATACGCATTTTCTAAAGTATATTACAGGACTTAGTAAGGCCGTTTCTAACTGTGGAATTTTATATGAATTCGGGTCATTCCAGGACGACATTAACTGTAAAATTCGTGTACTCAAATACTGGTTGCGAGTAATCCAAGGTGAAATAAGTGAGGGAATATGTATTATTGGACCACCGCTGTGGTTTCGAGGTAGCGTGCTGCCTTGTCACGCAGCGGGCCCGGGTTCGGTCCCCGCTCGGGACTGTTTTTCTGGATGAGGTTTTTATCGGGGATTTTCCTCACCTGTATGACAAATGTCAGGAAAACTTTGGGGCCCAAACGGTCCCCGAAATCATATGGCCATCATCATCATCCTTCACCGGTATGGAAAGCAAAGGGAAGCTACCACACCTAAAATTCCCTAGTAAAGCTGCAAAGTATAGCATGAAAATGCTATGATTGCAGTGAAAGACCTGCCCTGGGGCAAAATTACTATGGATGGATGTATTATTAATAATAACTTCAAATTGACATTTGTTTTCGACCTTCACGTGTATTATAAAATATGTTGTCTTAGTAGAATAGCCTTCTAGTGCATTTACTGTCTGCGGGGAGGTGGTACACCCGAGTGCGTGTGGGTTTTTTTTTAATGTGTTCTGTAGCATTTTATTTACTGAATAAAACTGTCGAAGATTTATATCATCTATACATTGATACATAAAGAAAAACTTTGTATACCTTTCTAAGCAGACTGCGCGCACGAAGTAGTGTGATATTTGGTATAACTAAAGTTCATATAGAGAAGGAGCGCAGAAAAATAACACTTTTGTATATGTGTTACAAATAAACTCAATTAAACAAAATAAAATAAAATTTCTCTAAGGAATTTATGTGTATTACTCATTAATTTGTGTACTTATTCATTTGTTTATGTTCATACTGAAAGTGCATTGTTGCAAAAACAAAATTGTGTAGCAGCAATGTGAATTGATTTACTCTCGATTATGTATTATTAGTGGTTTAAAAAAGATGAGTACATTTTATTATTTAAATTTAAATCCTGTATAATCTTGGTTTCAGTAATTTCATTACATATTATTTTTATATATTTAGATATTCGCACCTACTTCCCACATGCCTCGAAATAGAACATTGACGTGTCGGAGTGAGAGACAAAGAAGAAGGGATATAGGCCTATATTCCAGTAAACATAATAATAGGCCAAATGCAAATAGTATAAATAGTACACAAATGCCAAATGACGCGTAATTGTTTTTTAAATATGGCTTGGCCAAGCTATACGACATATTTCCCTATCGTTCGTATTTTTAAAATCGAAAATTAATGCATAATGACATATTTGTGACAAACTTAAAAAAATAATGAATTGTGGTCGAATTTCGACCGCTGGGCGACCACTGGTTTTCATAAATATTTATTTTAATAAATGATAAACATTCTTAATAATTATATTTAATTAATGTTGGGAAGTAAATATTATGAGGTATAATCATTAAAATTCATCGGAGAACATATTGTTTAAACAACTCACCTCATAGGATTCATGCTTCCATGATATCGCGATTTCAAACATAGTCATGTTCATCGTCAGCCATAACTCCGACTGACGAAATTCTTCGGCCATCAACTATTCTATTGTCGCCATCTTCAGTGCTACCATCTATGGTTGAATTTATGAACTTCGAAATCAATGTAATTTCGTTAGGGATATCAAAATTCATTGATCTATTTTTGTTTTTCTGAATGTATATTTTTTCCCAAACTGTCAATTCCAAAGGTCATAGATCAATGAATTTTGATATCCCTAACGAAATTACATTGATTTCGAAGTTCATAAATTCAATCATAGATGGCAGCACTGAAGATGGCGACAATAGAATAGTTGACGGCCGAAGAATTTCGTCAGCCGGAGTTATGGCTGATGATGAACATGACTGTGTTTGAAATCGCGATATCATGGAAGCATGAATCATATGAGGTGAGTTGTTTAAACAATATGTTCTCCGATGAATTTTAATTCTTAATAATTGTTTGGATACATTGTAGCTACCTTCTTCTGATCAATGCCAGTTTTTTTTATTGTTGTACAAAGTACATTTTTTTTTACATCTGTACACGTGGTCTTTTTATCTATGAGTGGAGATGTGTATTATTGTGTTATTATTATATAATATAGACGCAAACTTACATATATTCATTGTTTTATCACTTTTTATGTAGATAGATAGATAGATAAATGGAATTTATTGCCCTTTTTTCAGAAGAAAGAAAATGCATATGCATTTACATTGCGCACGGGCCTGCTTGGCCGTACGTGCATTATTTTTCCATGAATACAAAAATAAAACTAATCATAATATAAACAAATACCTACAAATACACCTGTATCAAAAACAATAACAGGCTACATGTAAGTAAAATCTATGTCTACACTACATCAAATAATACATATCTACACTCATCCATATTCCGTACATTGATATTAAAAAAAATGCTAGAAAACAAATTAGAAAAAAAACACACACATACACCCACACACCCCCACACATATACACACCGCACGCTCATACCCCCCTCCCCCCGTCCCAGACTATTTCACTTATCAGACCTACTTATTACATAACTTTTTTTTATGTATGAATGTAGGTGTGTAGAGTCATGTGTGTATTTGTTTCAATATACGTATTTTTTTATTCGTGGAACAGAGTGTGCACGTACGGCCAAATAGGCCCTTGCGCAATAAATGAAAACGCTTTTCCCTTTTTAGAAGAAAGTCAATAAATTCCATTACTACTACTTTACATTCAAATCCACAGTTATTGATAATCGCAAATTAGATATTCCAACTTAAATTCTACCCCCCCCCATAAAAATAAAACTTTACAAGGATTATAAAACTAACTGGGACCTTAATACATTTTATAATCCTGTCACCTATACTACAGGAACATTCATTCCTGCGTGACGGACTCTTGTTTGAAGAATGAGATATCGACAGATCAATTTTTTAAAGTCCAAATTATTCTTTAGAAGCTAGTATTAGTTATCTGTTAATTTCTACGACGATCTTACTTCTTCAGTAATAATTGTGCCTTCATTAGTATAAAATAATGCAATAAAATAACAGGAAATACTTTACATCATGTGACGCGATTTTTTTTTTCCAAGTTCCAATCATACACCATGCGCATGAGCCTAAAAAAACGCGAAGCTGTTTACACTATGGAATCACAGGATGCAGCCAACATATACACGATATTTAATGAACCTAAAAGCTAACCTAACGCAATATAAGTACTCTAACCTGTGAAAGACCAACCTAAAAGCTAACCTAACGCAATATAAGTACTGTAACCTGTGAAAGGCCAATCTAAATGCTAACCCAACGCAATTTAAGCACTCTAGCCTGTGAAAGAATGCAACATACAAAACTAAATAGCAAGTTCTGAAATTCTGAAGTATATGTGTACAGTTAGAGTATATTAGAGAGGAACTAAAAGTACAACCACTTCAACAAATATAAGAACACAGGAACAATTGGAAGGAGCATCTGCAAAGAATGACAGAGGATATGATACCAAAGATGGTACTGATGTATAATCCTATAGGACGAAGATCGGTGGGAAGACCAAGAAAGCGTTGGGCTCAACAGATGTGAGATCGGAACAGACAAAGACCTAATCCGTGAAGGATGATGATGATGTGTAGAGTTAATTAGTACATACTCCATGTTGGCTGCACTGTAACACGTCTTTGTTGTTGCATAGAATATTCGTTAAAATCAATATGGCTGCCACGTCTTCATGCTACGTATGTTGTTAAATTTATTTAGAGCTATCTGCCTTAGAGCAGGTCCTTCACTACAATGATAGCATTTTCATGCTATGCTTTGCAGCTTTATTAGGGAAATACAGGTGTGGTTATCGCCTCACTATGATGGTTGTCCAGCGGCTCGCTTTGTTTCCCCGCAGCTGTTATAAATATTTAAATACAAAGATGCCGACTACCGCCACTATAATAATTCCGCATGTTAATCATTGTCAAGCATTGTCGCGGCACCCGCTTTTATATAAACGGACAACCATCATAGTGAGGCGATAAAAATTGATATCATAGAAAAATATACTGAAATAATCGTTAGAAAAAAATTAAAAATAATTGTAAAAGATGGGAAATAGTTTGAAAAGTGAAACCCTAACAATAAAATTTGACAGGAGTTTATGAAGGAATTAAAAAAAGCGTCACAAGTTGTAAAGTTTAGCCGAATAAGAGCTTACAGTGTCTCTATCTTGTGGTGAATTGACAAAATAACACGGATATTGACGTCAATGCAATGGCGTGTAAAACAAAAGGACTTAACAGAAGTTAAAATCACAAGATGGATGTACGGCCGTGCTGCGATCTGGTGAGCTAGGATTGCATTTCGTGTCATAAATCGGAATTACTGTCACTCTGCTGTAATTGGTAATACTGCACAATCGATACGCGGCTTGCTGCATTCAACTGTTTTCGTGTCGATACGCATTACACTAGATAATGGCATATCTACATAATTAAAACATCAAACAGAGTCATAAGTAAATATCACTAATTAAATTATTTCACAACAATATTAAATTATGTAAATGTAATCAGCAAATTAATTATATCATTATAATACCATTATTTGTATTACCTAATTATATCAAAAACAATTTGTGCACACCATTTTCCGTTTTAGCCAATTCCCAAGGAATGACGCAATAATTAGCTCATTGTCACGAAAATATTTTTGAAAAAATTACAGATCCTATCTTGTAGACACCGAAAATTATCATGACCAAAATTTATATATAGTGTTAGTGCACAAAATCTTAAGAACTATTCAGGGGAAAACATGATTTGATAAAATACACAACACAGACATTAGGGACAAATGTTACATTCAAGACATAACCAAATTTATTATAGATAGACGAAAATATTCGAAGGATCATTATTTTTTTATTTAAAGCCCCACCACCACCCCCCGGGTTACCTCGGGCATAATGCCCTTATCCTCGGGTCTGCTCTATGTCCCTAACTACTATCTAATCTTTATTGAATAAATAAACATAATACATACAGATGATCTTGAAGAAGATTTTCGGGCTGTAGGCCATGGTCGTGAGGCTTGTAGTTCCCCGACGTTTCGCCAGAGACTGCGTCTGGCATCCTCAAGGGTTTTCTTGAGGTATTGAGTCTCAAGACAACCCTTGAGGATGCCAGACGCAGTCTCTGGCGAAACGTCGGGGAACTACAAGCCTCACGACCATGGCCTACAGCCCGAAAATCTTCTTCAAGATCAGCATAGCAACTCCGGCCGTGAAAGTCTACGTGAATACATAATACATACAGATTTTATCGGCCGCGGTGGACTAGTGGTTAAGCTCCTTGCCTCTGGCCCCGAGGGTAGCGGGTTCAAACCCGGCCGGGGTCGATGGATTTTTTAGGACGGAAAAATCCAAGGAGCAAGTCCTCCGGGAGGGACTTCAAGCCGTGGGTCCCGAGTCTGAAGATTTTCAGGCTCGTAAAAGATCCTTAAGCCTGAATGAAAAGGCATCTAAGCAAAATTTACCGAATTTTCCCGTCCTAGTACTACCTTGGTTTCCTAGATGTCAGCATGATGCGGAACGCTGGCCACGGACCACTCAAAGGACATCTATACGAAAACAAGTGTAACTAGTAGTAGTAGGACTTTATTAGACAAAGAGTAAGATATTTACAATATTATTTACAAATATGGGTCGCACGGGCAGTAAGCCGTACGTGCTGTTGACAGTCCGTTACAATAAAGTAATAATTGGTACTAGTGTAAAGAAAAATAAACAACAAAAACAGCAATAACATTACAATTACATAAAGAAAACACAATAATAATATTACAATTAAATAATAACACAATAGCATTATACACTAAAAACATTAACATTACAATTACATAAAGAAAACACAATAATATTACAATTAAGTAATAACACAATAGCATTATACACTAAAAAAACATTAACATTACAATTACATAAAGAAAGCACATTAATATTACAACTAAATAATAACACAACAGCATTATACACTAATTAATTTATATATAATTGTTAATAATTAATGGTATTGCATTTTGATAACATATATTTATTCATGAATGAGTGTTGTCCTTATTTTTCGCGTTTTGTCCAGAAATTTACCGAGGTTTATCCAATTTTCTGGATTTACCAATAATTCGTAGCATGCCAATCTTTCCCGATTTGAATTTAGAAATCTTTCCGGTAATAACTAATTAGTATGGTTCAAAATTCTTCCCTGTAGGGGGAGAGCGCCTAAATCTCTGTTAAGGGAAACATGGGCTTACAAGAAGAAGAAGACATACAGATTTCGGGTATGTGAAGTGTAGATGTTACATAAAGTAAAAAGTGTTGTGTGTTTGTTTGTGTTTGTGTGTTTGTGTTTAGTGATACATAAAATAAATATATATAATACTTAAAGTAATGATACGTGATATGAGAGTAATTGTGTTTGTTTGTGTCAGTGTATGTGTGTGTGCAATTTGTGTTTGCTGTTTGTTTGTGTTTATGTGTATGTGTGAGCGTGATTATGAAGATGGGAATGTTAATGACGGATCATCCTTCTTCTGCCATCTTCTTAATCGTAGAACTCTAGTGATGTAGTATTGGAAGGGTCGTATAGAAATAATGGAAGAAAACTGGCTTGCAAAAAAAGAGCTAAAGAAGATAGACCAATGGACGGGAGAAGAACAAGAGGAAGACCAGCCAACAGATGGATAGACAGTGAATGCACATCCAATACGACTTCCTCCGAGGAGTGATTTGGGAAATAAACAGGATGAAAATCCTACAAATTAAATTTAAGAAGAAGAAGTTAGTGCACAAAAAAATTATCATGGCCAACATTTATATATCGACGGTAGGCAATGAAAGCCTCGTAACTCCATTAGCCAGCACAGAAATATTTGTTACATAACCTGTTGAGAACACGGACTTCAAATTTATTAATAACTTGACTTGTATTCTGTAGTAAAATATGTGGGAACTATTTCTTATCAATTTTCATAATTGTTGAATGCAGGCTTTCACGGCCGGTAATCATAATGTTGAGTGAATCCGGGTTATGTGGCCGTGGTCCATAGTTGGTGTTGATATCAGACGTTTCGCCCTCCGCAGTTGAGGGCGAAACGTCTGGTATCAACATCAACTATGGACCACGGCCACATAACCCGGAATCACTCAACATTTAATTTTCATTATTTAAAACAATTATCAGTCTCTCCTGTAAAATTTACCAAAATGGAGTTACGAGGTTTTCATTGCCAACCATCGATATATATATATATATATATATATATAGGGTGTTCACCGGCGTGGTCTCGAGGTATCGTCCTTCCTTGTCACGCAGCGGACCCGGGTTCGATCCCCGTTCGGGGCAGTTTTTCTGGGTGAGGTTTTTATCGTGGGTTTTCCTCACCTGTAAGACAAATGTCAGGAAAACTTTAAGGCCCAAACGGTTCCCGAAATCATATTGCCATCATCATCCTTATCATCATCCTTCACCGGTGTGGAAAGCAAAGGGTAGCTACCGCACCTACAATTTCCTAGTAAAGCTGCAAGCATAGCATGAAAATGCTATGATTGCAATGAAAGACCTGCCTTCGGGCAGAATTACTATGGATGGATATAGAGTGTTTCAAAATGATGGACGGTGTTTCAAAGTTATTTAATTTCCCTACCATGATATATATATATATATATATATATATATATATATATATAAGAACAAAAGTTACATGGGATTAAACAGAAACTCTTCGAGTTTTTATAACATACTTTATAAGTGTTCGATGTGAGCACCTTTCGTCACATGGCACACATCTAGCCGATAGTCGAATTCCTCCCAAACTTTGATCAACATATTTGCAGTAATGGATTCAACGAGAAAGAAGAGAGAGAAACAGTAAGATATTTTATCATTTTTTTTTCATTATTAATCAAAAATGTTTGATTAATAAAATAAATTTGTAGAGTGTGTATAATTAAAATAATTGTTAGCAGCAACAATCCTTCTTCTCAAGTCTGGACGGTCGACCGGAAGCGGTGGTACGTACACATGGTCCTTCGCATACCCCACAGTAAGAAATCACAAGGTGTGAGATCGGGAGACCGTGGAGGGTGTGGGAATGAATCATGTCATCCGGACCGATGTGTCATTTAGTGCTCGTGGACGTCCTGGAGTTTTCCTTTCACAAATACAACTAATTGTTTCTAACTGTTTATACCATCGACAGATAATTTTATCAGTCGGAGGATCAATTCCAAATTGTCGTCGGAAAGCTCGCTGCACTGCAACAATGGAACCAGACCTCGCAATTTGCAACACACAGAATGACTTCTGTACAGGAATCGCCATTTTCACAAATTTAACGCTGACGACGTAATAATGACACGAAATAAATTACTGCATACAGGATATGAAACTTTCATAGTTTTTCTTTCATTATAGCAAATAATCACGCATCCAATTTCGTTTGTAAAGCTATACCAGCTACTTAAAACCCCGTCCGTCATTCTGGAACACGGTGTATATACAGAGTGCTCCAAAAGTCTCAATCCATTTCCATTAAATTGACATTTTCTTCGTTGTTTTTCAGGTTCATCAGGAAGTATGCTGACCATTGAAGAAAGAATAACAGTTGTTTCCGCGCGATTGCGATTGGTAAGCTATGAACAAGTGCATCAGGAATGTGAACGAAAGTTTCACAAACCAGCACCTACTAGAGCCAATATCCGGATGTTGGTGAACAAATTTAGACGAACAGGAAGTGTTCTTGATGAAAAAACGTTCAGGCAGACCATAGACCTCTGCAAATTATGTTGAACGTATTCAGCACGCGATTGAACGCAGTCCAGGCGCGTCGACTCGCAGGCTCAGTAATGAACTGGGCATTCCCAGGACAACAGTCTGGAGGGTTTTGGGGTTTAAACTCAACAAACGTGCATACCATCTGCAAGTGCTACATTACTTGGAACAGGAAGATTATGCTGCCCGTCAGGCTATGTGCTATGATTTGCTTCAGGCTGTTGCTAATGAAAATCTAATGGACAATATCCTTTTCAGTGACGAGGCTACACTCCACATTTGTGGTCGTGTAAATAGGCATAATTGTCGAATATGGGCCGACGAGCAACCTAATGCTACATATGAATGGCAACGAGATACACCAAAAATTAAGTAACAGCAACAAAACTGTACTGTCCATTCATGTTTCAGGAACCCACAGTCACTGAAGTCACCTACTTAGACATGCTTGAACAATTTCTAGAACCACAGCTTACGCAGGATGGTGTTTTACACACTGTTGTCTTTCAGCAAGATGGTGCCCCACCGCATTTCGCTCTGTGCGTGCGTGCCTATCTCAATGCGACATTTCCGGGTCGCTGGATCGGCAGAGCTGCGCCAAGAATGTGGACACCATGCTCACCAGACTTAACCCCACTTGATTTTTTGCGTGGGGTTTTATCAAGTCCCATATGTACAAGACTAAGGTTCGTGATCTTCCTCATTTACGGGAACGCGTTTGCGAGACAGTAGCAGCTATTACACCACGCCATCTGCGCAATTTGTTTAGAGCAACAGTGCAACGCTGGGATCAATGCCCAAAAATGCAAGGGGGACAGATTGAACTGTACTGAAGATTTTTCACAGACATCTGAAAAATAACATATGTAACAGTCATGAACGTTGGTCAATGCTTTAAAAAAATGGATCGAGACTTTTGGACCACCTGTACATTTGCGCGCGAGTGTGTGTGTGTGTGGCACCATGCAACGAAGTCTCAAAGGAAATAGAAAGAAGACACATTTAAAGTTTTATAAAACAATGGCAGTTCCAACACCACTATATGGACCGAAAGACTGGGTCTTAACCAAAAACCAGGAACGAAGAATAGAAACGTCAGAAATTTACCTGACTGTTCATCTCTTTTTGAACAAATAATTTTTCCTAGAGTTTGCTCTCAAATACTCGTAATCTTTCCTCCTCCCATAAAGTAAGGGACAATGTTTCGGATCCATATAATATAACTTGAGGAACATTTCTAAAGAACTTTATTCTCAAATACTCGTAATCTCCTTTCCTCCCATGTTTCGCATCCATATAAGCCCTAATATAACTGGGAGAATAACAGTAATATATATATATATATATATATATATATATATATATATTGAATTAAACGTTTTTTGAAAGGACATCAAGAGTCCCTGTATTGCATAATAGCGTGCAGAATTAAGCCTATGTTTACTTTTTTGTGTATCTCATTCCTATTTGTGATTATTATTCCTAGGTATTTGAATTCAGTCACTTCTTTAAAAAAATCCTCATTTGTCATTAGCTGTCCATTTCTACTATATAATGTTTTTCTATGTGTGAACATATATTTATTTCATTGATGTTTACTTCTAGTCCTAATTTCTTAGTGTTACTCAATGCAGTGTGCGAGTTGACACTTAATAGTACATCATCTTCTTCTTCTTCTCCCTTTCAAGTATTAGTCCAAGGCCTGTTACGATCCTATAGAAAATTTTCCCTCCAGCGTATCATAGGACGGCCCAGAGATCTTCGTCCACTTGGTATATAATTAACAGCTTTGGGGATCCGATTTGAACTGATTATTTCAAGATGGTGTTTCCAATTTAGTTGGTACTGTTTAATATATTCCAAAATTGGCGTAGTCTTCAATTCTTTTAAGATATCGGTGTTCCTTTTCCGATCCCATCTGGTGTAACGCTGTTCTGCGCATGAATCTCATTTCACAAGCCGTTATTCTGCTTTCATGTTGTCTTTTTAGTGTCCATGCTTCACTACCATAGGTCAACACTGGTCTAGTGTTATATAAACGTAATCTGGTGTTTTTTTTTACAAGGAATGGTTTCATAACTTGATTAATAATTTCCAAACTTTTATTATAACTAGTAATTTTTTCAGGGATATCCTTTTGATCCCAGATAGACAGATAGTATCCAAGATAGTTTGCCATCTTATTTAACAGAGATTTCATTAACTTTATAGATGTAGAAGATATTAGTAATATATTGTTGTGGAACGTTATCATCAGCTAAAATTTGTAGTAATATATTTCTGTACATCATCTAGGTACTTCAAATCAGCTACTACTTAAAAATGTTCCTCTTTTATCATTAACTATACTTTACTATTATATAATATATTTGTATGTGTGACTATATATTTAATTTTATTGATATTTACTTCCAGTATATCACGGTGTTTTATGGTGGTATAACAGTTGAGCGCTACATTCGAGTAACAATGAACAATCCCGGTAGCCATACAGGTAGTAACGTTGAACGGGAAGGTTTCGCATATTGTTATGGGAATTAACTGGAATGACAAAAACAGAAAAATGGACGAATATAACAGAGAAAAAATGCAAAACGTCGGCCACAATAGGAAAGAGTAAAAAGATTTAAATAAAAACAAACAGGGGATGTAAAGGGTTGCCTCACCTTTCACCCCATTAACGCGCGGACTGATCCCGCTATCATTCTTCCACTTTTATATACGGCCCAGGGATTAGGGGCTGCAATCCCAATTGATGGCGCGGCTTAGGGGGAGGCTTAAAGCGCAAGATGGGCTGAATTACAAGTTGACAACGTCGCAATATATTACCCTGTTTACCTGCATGCAGTGTGTTTACACGTCCAGCAAGATAAACCACGTGACCTAGTGTCTGTGGCGTGCTGTCATCATATCAGTGGCGTGCATCACTTATTATGTTACCCTGTTTACCTGCATGCAGAGTGTTTACACGTCCAGCAAGATAAACCACGTGACCTAGTGTCTGTGGCGTGGTGTCATCATATCAGTGGCGTGCATCACAATTATTTTACGCAGTTTACCTGATGCAGTGTGTTTACACGTCCAGCAAGATAAACCACGTGACCTAGTGTCTGTGGCGTGCTGTCATCATATCAGTGGCGTGCATCACAATTATTTTACGCAGTTTACCTGATGCAGTGTGTTTACACGTCCAGCAAGATAAACCACGTGACCTAGTGTCTGTGGCGTGCTGTCATCATATCAGTGGCGTGCATCACAATTATTTTACGCAGTTTACCTGATGCAGTGTGTTTACACGCCCAGCAAGATAAACCACGTGACCTAGTGTCTGTAGCGTGCTGTCATCATATCAGTGGCGTGCATCACTTATTATGTTACCCTGTTTACCTGCATGCAGTGTGTTTACACGTCCAGCAAGATAAACCACGTGACCTAGTGTCTGTGGCGTGCTGTCATCATATCAGTGGCGTGCATCACTTATTATGTTACCCTGTTTACCTGCATGCAGAGTGTTTACACGTCCAGCAAGATAAACCACGTGACCTAGTGTCTGTGGCGTGCTGTCATCATATCAGTGGCGTGCATCACTTATTATATTACCCTGTTTACTTGCATGCAGTGTGTTTACACGTCCAGCAAGATAAACCACGTGACCTAGTGTCTGTGGCGTGCTGTCATCATATCAGTGGCGTGCATCACAATTATTTTACGCAGTTTACTTGATGCAGTGTGTTTACACGTCCAGCAAGATAAACCAGTGACCTACTCTCTGTGGCGTGCTGTCATCAGATCAGTGGCGTACATCACAATTATTTTTCTCAGTTTACCTGATGCAGTGTGTTTACACGTCCAGCAAGATAAACAACGTGCCTAGTGTCTGTGGCGTGCTGTCATCATATCAGTGGCGTGCATCTCTTATTATATTGTCCTGTTTACCTGCATGCAGTGTGTTTACACGTCCAGCAAGATAAACCACGTGACCCAGTGACTGTGGCGTGCTGCCATAATATCAGTGGCGTGCATCACAATTATGTTTACCTGAATGCAATGTGTTTACACGTCCAGCAAGATAAACTACGTGACCTAGTGTCTGTGGCGTGCTGTCATCATATCAGTCCCTGGGGGTCCGTCGGGCACCAGTTGTGCTCACAACAGCAACAGGGCGCGTCCCCGGGTGGCGGATAGGGGAACGGTCGGTGGTTTGCTTGCATTCCTCCCGGCTAGGTCCAGTCCGGACCCGCGGGCCATTTGTGAGGTCGTCAGGACTCGAGCGACCTGACGTACTACATAGCTCGTGCTGCACCCACTTCAGCAGCAAAACGCGTCCCCTCGGTGGCGTAGTGGGTGGATCTGCTAGTCAGTCCTCCCTTCCAAGTCCGAGGGACTCGCGGACCATGAGTGGGGTCAACAGGAAAAAATTTGAATGAGGGCCCTGCTGCCAAACCTGACGATCCCGGCCCACAAGCGGGAGCATGAGCCGCTGTTGGCTTGGCGGTGGGAGAGTAGGGGATTTGTCGCTCCTTCTCTCTTGGTTCATTGAACCCGAGACCATCTGTGGGGGCACCATGGGAGATGAGCACCCTGGATGCCTACATTGCTCAGTGGGCTGCCTCACAGCAGCTACACGACTAGGCTTAGTCTTGCGAACGGGCTGGATGGGACAATACCGGGCGTAATGCTGGGAATTACCACCAGGTCAATATGCTCGGGAAAGGAGGAAGCGCGGTCTTTGGGTTGGGGACTTAGCGCCGACTCTGGAACCGAGTGACCCAAGGACAATCTGTGAGGTCGTCAGGAGTTGAGCGACCTGACGTACTAATGCTCAGGCTGGACCCACTTCAGCAACCAAACACGTCCCCAGCTGGTGAACTGGGGGAAAGGTCGGTGGATCTGTTAGACAGTCCTCCCGGTCAAGTCCAAGGGACTCGTGAATCAATAGTGGGGTCGGCAAGAGTTGAGCGCCTTGTCGTACTATTTGCTCATCTGTTGGAGCTTGCAAGCTCCGTGCTAGCCCACAACAGCTGCAGAAGGCGTCCCTGGGGGAACACCAGGGCTCGGCTCGGACCAGTCCAGAGGGGAGCAACTGTACAGGTTCCTGGCTCAGCCTACGGGCTCGTCGACAAACTGTGGGGTCGCCAGGAGATGAGCACCTGGATGTACTAAAAGTCTCACACTGTTGGGCTTGTAGCCCTAGCCGGTCTCACAACGGCTGCAGGACACGTCCCTGGAGGCAGAACAGGGGAATGGTCGGTGGATCTGCGACAGAAGTCCTCCCGGCTAGGCTCATGGAGCCCGTGGACCAACTGTGGGGTCGTCAGGAATGAGCGACCTGGCAACTACGAAGCTCAGCAATTCCCAGAGGTTGGAACTCCAACACCCTCTCCCTAGGGGTGTTGGTTTTAGGACCGTGAACTTGAACGTGGACGTGAACATAGGATAGGGAGGACAAGCACCTAGGACTTGGGAGTATGGTCATGACGACCGAGGTATCCCAAGGGGTGGGGGAAGGGCCTAGATGCCATCATATCAGTGGCGTGCATCACAATTAGTATAAAATTGATTAATATACTTTTTTAAAAATACGACCAATAATGCCATATGGTGCTGATACAAGAGCAGACACTAGCCAAACAAAACAACTCATGAGAACAGCAGAAATTAATAATTTAAGAGCCACAGTAAACAAAAACACACTTGACAGAGTTAGGAACCAAGATCTGAGGGATGAATGCAATATCAAAGATGCTGAGACATTTATTATAACAAGGAAAAGAGAATGGATGTGGGCTGAGCTGACGGTTCGAGGCTTATTAAAGCAGCGAAGAACCTATCAGGGGTTGCCGCACACTTGGTACCTTTAAGACACGCTTATACAGTTACCTGTTGCCTAATAATTAATTTTTCTCTATTTATTTAATTTTATACTATGTCATTAATTTTTTCCTCGTTTTTTTTATATATCTTGTACATATTATATATTTAATTAATTAGATTTAGAGTAAATCAAAATACATTATAAATATTAATTGTATTGTATTCATAACTTGTAATCGTTTATATATATATATATATATATATATATATATATATATATATATATATATATATTGTAATTTAGATTTAAGACTATTTTTTTGTTTGTATTTTTTAAACCTGGTTGAGTGGTAGACAAGGCCTTAAGGCCTTAACTCTGCCAGGTAAAATAAATCTATATTATTATTATTATTATTATTATTATTATTATTATTATTACGTCCTAGAGGAAAAAGAGAAGTGGGCAGACCCCTCAAGAGATAGAATGAGATTTAATCATCATTAACATAGTGTGTGTAAATAAACAGACATATGTCCATAGAAAAGAAGAAGAAGTCCATGACTCGACAGGCCTAGATGGCCCTTGGCATACCATCCGGCTGCTGACCTCACGTCCACATGTATTATTCACAGGTAGACGATTATTCAACCAGTATACCTATAACATGTGGTCAGCATGTCGGGTCCCCCATCCTTTATAGCTGGTTTTCTCACCCATATAATATAACTGGTAGAATGATAGTTTTATATATTTTCACTTTAACGTTTTTTGAAAGGAGTTGGGAAGTCAAGAGTCTCTGTAATGCATAATAACAAGCATTTCCAGAATTGGGCCTTTGTTTAATTTCTTTGTGCATCTCATTCCTATTTGTGATTATTTTTCCTAGGTATTTGAATTCAGCCACTTTCTCAAAATTTCCCTCATTTGTCATTATCTGTCCATTTCCATTGTATAATGTATTTTTATGTGTGACCATATATTTAGTTTTATTGACATTTACTTCCAGTCCCAATTTCTTAGTGTTACTCAGTAGTGTGTGCGTGTTGGTCATTAGTATCTCCCCACTATCGGCCAATAGTACTACATCATCAGCATGAACAAACAGCTTATTAATATCATTGAGTTGTAAGCCTTCTTCATCCTCTAAAGATTTATTATTATTATTATTATTATTATTATTATTATTATTATTATTATTATTATTATTATTATTATATGTGACACGGGGGGCGACACATTGACACAGATAGGGTCGTGCTGACTCCGCGCACCGCAATTAGTGGCTACACGCGCTCGCTCTGTGGTCTGAATCAGCAACCACAGGCGATACCCGATACGGTTATAGGGGCACTAAGACAGGTAGCACTTCCCGCGGGCAATCATGCAACTAACGATCCCAACACAATTACGTGATATCTCGAGCCGCCGCTGGCGTTCTACAGGGACTCGCAAGATACGCAACCATATTAAGGGGAAACATCAGCTTTTTTTTTTTAATATCAGATATATTTAGTTGGATATTGGTTGCATCACTGAGATGCAGTATAGCATTCACTAAGACTCTTCACTGGCAGTTACCCTCAATCGTTTATATAATAATAATAATAATAATAATAATAATAATAATAATAATAATAATAATAATAATAATAATAATAATAATAATAATAATAATAATAACAATAATAATAATAATAATAACAGCTTTATTTTACCTGTCAGAGTTAAGGCCTTAAGGCCTTGTCTACCACTCAACCAGGTGTTTACACCTCAGACATCCAGTTCTCAACACAATATTTCCACTTGCACGTAGGCTTTCTAATTGTATTTATTTATTATTTAATTATATGAAACATGTTTCATTTTATTGTCCTATATTCGAAAGACGAAATGGAGAGAGGAAAGGAGATTACAAGTATTTGAGAATAAAGTACTTAGGAACATTTTTGGACCAAGGAGAGATGAACAGTCAGGTGAATGGAGAAAACTACATAACAATGAACTACGTGGTCTTTATAAGAAGCCAGATATAATAAGAACAGTTAAGTCTCGTAGACTCGGATGGGTAGGACATGTTGCACGTGTGGGGAATGAAAGACTTGCATGGAAGCTTCTTGTAGGAAAGCCAGAGGGAAAACG
This sequence comes from Diploptera punctata, assembly GCA_030220185.1. Lineage (NCBI taxonomy): Eukaryota > Metazoa > Arthropoda > Insecta > Blattodea > Blaberidae > Diploptera > Diploptera punctata. The sequence continues at coordinate 989,693 of JASPKZ010007812.1, read as the reverse complement.
CCCAGTTGGTAGACCAAGAATAAGGTGGGGGAATAACATTAACTACGATTTGAGGAAAGTAGATTATACAGGGAATGATTGGAAAGCATTAGCTCAGGATAGGGATGTATGGAGAGCTTATGTCCGTGCGGCCATGAACCTACGGGTTCGATAGTGCCAGTGAGTAAGTAAGTAAGTAAGTATATTCGAAAGACAAAGATTCTGGTTAAACTCACTTTTAAATGAGGCAGATGTTTCTTCCACAATGTGTGAAGTGATTTGTAAGAAAAAAAAAATTTATGATATTCATAACACGTCCATAACAATATGTAATAAAAACTACATAAAAGTGAGCTAGGTGATGTAATAAGAACAGTTAAGTCTCGTAGACTGCGATGGGCAGGACATGTGGCACGAATGAGGAATGAAAGAGGTGCATGGAAGCTTCTTGTAGGAAAACCAGAGGGAAAACGCCCAGTTGGTAGATTGAGGTGGGAGAATAACATTATCCATGATTTTTGAGGGAAGTAGATTATACAGGGGATGATTGGAAATCATTAGCTCAGAATAGGGATGTATGTCTGCGCGGCCATGAACCTATGGGTTCGATAGTGCATGTGAGTTAGTTAGTTATTGCTATATAGGCATATACTTGCCTTGCAATGTGGTATGTTGACAATGTTCAATACATGGGAATTCCATCTACTTCTATAATGCAAAATATGTTTTCATGAAAGTAAATACATTTCAGGCTATTTGTGGAACCATAAAAAGAACCTTAGGTCGGAAAACAAGGAAAGATACGAAACTTAAATTATATAAAACAATGGCTGTTCCTTTGTTGTTGTACGGAAGTGAAAATTGGATAATGAAATCAAGGGATAAAAGCAGGATACAGACTGCGGAAATTCTGTTTTTACGTAATGTGAAAGGATGCACAAGAGCGGATAGAATAAGGAATGAAACTATACGACAAGAATTAAATATATATAAAATTGAAGATAAAATCAGCGAAAATAATAAGAAATGGACAGAACACTTAATGAGAATGAACAACGAAAGAATACCAAAAACAACCTTCCTGTATAATCCCAGAGGAACAAGAGATGTTGGCCGACCACGTAGAAGATGGACTCCACTTTTAACTTCGCCGGAACAGGCTGCATAGCCTAAACCTTGTAGTAGAAGAAGAAAAAGAAGAAGAAGGATGTTTTCATGGAGAGAAAAAATGTTGAGGACGTTGCGGATATCTTCGTTTCTTACTTTATCTAATTTAGAACATCCCTTAAAGGATCTTAAATTAAGTATATAATATCATTTAACTCAAAAGATCTGGTTTTCAGAAGACGGACAATGGAAAAATAAAAGCATGTGACAAGAATGTTTAGGTCTATTTGAGGACAAAACTGAGTGCACATGGAAGTCATGATGCCGAAATAGGCTATATGAGAGGATAATTAAGGGTAAATATGCAATATCAAAATCAAATGGTGTTTTATGGGATCAGATTATAAGTTGTAAAACAAATAAAACATTTTTAATGAAGTAGAAAAATGACAATACAATTTTGGAGCAGGTGAATAATTTTACATATCTAGGATGCAATATCTCATATGAAGAAGAAAAGAATGTAAATGCAAAAATATCTAAATTTTTAAGAATTTTAGGGTTAATAAATTCTATCTTCAGGCCACAGTTAGTCCAAAAGCATTCAAGACTGAAAGTGTATAAAACACTGGCTCTTCCAACTCTTTTCTATGGTAGCGAAGTATGGACGTTGAAACAGAAGGATATACAGAGACTTAGATCTGCTGAAATGAGATATCTTCGGAGGACTGCAGGATACACACTACTAGATCACAAAAAAAAATGAAGACATCTTAGAAGAATTACACATGGAATCTTTAGAAAACAAAATTTCTGATTATAAGTCAAGATGGATACAACATGTTCATCGAATGGAAGATCACAGAATACCCAAACTAATGTTAAGATATCAGCCTGCAGGAAGAAGAAGACCAGGACGTCCACTCAAAAGACTTCTGGATGGTGTTTCTCTTGAGGCCGAAACAGGTCAACAAATGGCCTAAATTCGTGAATGTACTATGATGATGATGATGAGAAAAATGAGTAAATTAAATTCTGGAGAAATAGGTTTCTGGAGGCGTTCTACTGGAATTTCTAGGAGAGATAAAAATATAAGAAACTTACTTACTTACTTACTCACTGGTACTATCGAACCCGTAGGTTCATGGCCGCACGGACATAAGCTCTCCATACATCCCTATCCTGAGCTAATGCTTTCCAATCATTCCCTGTATAAAAATATAAGAAACACTGTAATTAAAAGATGAATGCTGAAACTTCAGTTGTAGATTTCATAAAATTGCAGGGTCTGTAAAACCAGAGGGAAATAGGCAAAGAATGAGGTGGGTGTATGAAGAGAGATATTTCCATCTCGGGTTGGTGTATTAAGATAAACAGGGTGTCCCATTCAAACCTCCCACATTTTAATTAATCATAACTAACAAAGTATGCGGACATATGAAATGGGGCCGGTATTAAACGAAAGAGAACTCAAATAATTTTCATTGCCACACACTGAAACACTTATATATATGTGCACCATTAGTAGCACGAACAATATCAAGTCTGTATTCGATTTCGTACCACGTTCTGTCCAACATGTCTATTCAACTGCTGGGAAACTTGGCGAATTGATCTTGATGGACTTCTCTGAAAGTGAAGTAAAGTGATCCCACAACAGGCCCGGAGGCCCTTGGGGTAGTAGGAGGTTAAGGCTCCACTTCTCTGAAAGTGAAGTAAAGTGATCCCACAACAGGCCCGGAGACCCTTGGGGTAGTAGGAGGTTAAGGCTCCACTTCTCTGAAAGTAAAGTAAAGTGATCCCACAACAGGCCCGGAGGCCCTTGGGGTAGTAGGAGGTTAAGGCTCCACTTCTCTGAAAGTAAAGTAAAGTGATCCCACAACAGGCCCGGAGGCCCTTGTGGTAGTAGGAGGTTAAGGCTCCACTTCTCTGAAAGTAAAGTAAAGTGATCCCACAACAGGCCAGGAGGCCCTTGGGGTAGTAGGAGGTTAAGGCTCCACTTCTCTGAAAGTAAAGTAAAGTGATCCCACAACAGGCCCGGAGGCCCTTGGGGTAGTAGGAGGTTGAGGCTCCACTTCTCTGAAAGTAAAGTAAAGTGATCCCACAACAGGCCCGGAGGCCCTTGGGGTAGTAGGAGGTTAAGGCTCCACTTCTCTGAAAGTAAAGTAAAGTGATCCCACAACAGGCCCGGAGGCCCTTGGGGTAGTAGGAGGTTAAGGCTCCACTTCTCTGAAAGTAAAGTAAAGTGATCCCACAACAGGCCAGGAGGCCCTTGGGGAAGTAGGAGGTTAAGGCTCCACTTCTCTGAAAGTAAAGTAAAGTGATCCCACAACAGGCCAGGAGGCCCTTGGGGTAGTAGGAGGTTAAGGCTCCACTTCTCTGAAAGTGAAGTAAAGTGATCCCACAACAGGCCCGGAGGCCCTTGGGGTAGTAGGAGGTTAAGGCTCCACTTCTCTGAAAGTAAAGTAAAGTGATCCCACAACAGGCCAGGAGGCCCTTGGGGTAGTAGGAGGTTAAGGCTCCACTTCTCTGAAAGTAAAGTAAAGTGATCCCACAACAGGCCAGGAGGCCCTGGGGTAGTAGGAGGTTAAGGCTCCACTTCTCTGAAAGTAAAGTAAAGTGATCCCAACAGGCCAGGAGGCCCTTCGGGTAATAGGAGGTTAAGGCTCCACTTCTCTGAAAGTAAAGTAAAGTGATCCCACAACAGGCCCGGAGGCCCTTGGGGTAGTAGGAGGTTAAGGCTCCACTTCTCTGAAAGTAAAGTAAAGTGATCCCACAACAGGCCGGGAGGCCCTTGGGGTAGTAGGAGGTTAAGGCTCCACTTCTCTGAAAGTAAAGTAAAGTGATCCCACAACAGGCCAGGAGGCCCTTGGGGTAGTAGGAGGTTAAGGCTCCACTTCTCTGAAAGTAAAGTAAAGTGAACCCACAACAGGCCAGGAGGCCCTTGGGGTAGTAGGAGGTTAAGGCTCCACTTCTCTGAAAGTAAAGTAAAGTGATCCCACAACAGGCCCGGAGGCCCTTGGGGTAGTAGGAGGTTGAGGCTCCACTTCTCTGAAAGTAAAGTAAAGTGATCCCACAACAGGCCCGGAGGCCCTTGGGGTGTAGTAGGAGGTTAAGGCTCCACTTCTCTGAAAGTAAAGTAAAGTGATCCCACAACAGGCCCGGAGGCCCTTGGGGTAGTAGGAGGTTAAGGCTCCACTTCTCTGAAAGTAAGTAAAGTGATCCCACAACAGGCCAGGAGGCCCTTGGGGTAGTAGGAGGTTAAGGCTCCACTTCTCTGAAAGTAAAGTAAAGTGATCCCACAACAGGCCCGGAGGCCCTTGGGGTAGTAGGAGGTTAAAGCTCCACTTCTCTGAAAGTGAAGTAAAGTGATCCCACAACAGGCCCGGAGGCCCTTGGGGTAGTAGGAGGTTAAGGCTCCACTTCTCTGAAAGTAAAGTAAAGTGATCCCACAACAGGCCAGGAGGCCCTTGGGGAAGTAGGAGGTTAAGGCTCCACTTCTCTGAAAGTAAAGTAAAGTGATCCCACAACAGGCCAGGAGGCCCTTGGGGTAGTAGGAGGTTAAGGCTCTACTTCTCTGAAAGTGAAGTAAAGTGATCCCACAACAGGCCCGGAGGCCCTTGGGTAGTAGGAGGTTAAGGCTCACTTCTCTGAAGTAAAGTAAAGTGATCCCACAACAGGCCAGGAGGCCCTTGGGGTAGTAGGAGGTTAAGGCTCCACTTCTCTGAAAGTAAAGTAAAGTGATCCCACAACAGGCCAGGAGGCCTTGGGGTAGTAGGAGGTTAAGGCTCCACTTCTCTGAAAGTAAAGTAAAGTGATCCCACAACAGGCCAGGAGGCCCTTCGGGTAATAGGAGGTTAAGGCTCCACTTCTCTGAAAGTAAAGTAAAGTGATCCCACAACAGGCCCGGAGGCCCTTGGGGTAGTAGGAGGTTAAGGCTCCACTTCTCTGAAAGTAAAGTAAAGTGATCCCACAACAGGCCGGGAGGCCCTTGGGGTAGTAGGAGGTTAAGGCTCCACTTCTCTGAAAGTAAAGTAAAGTGATCCCACAACAGGCCAGGAGGCCCTTGGGGTAGTAGGAGGTTAAGGCTCCACTTCTCTGAAAGTAAAGTAAAGTGAACCCACAACAGGCCAGGAGGCCCTTGGGGTAGTAGGAGGTTAAGGCTCCACTTCTCTGAAAGTAAAGTAAAGTGATCCCACAACAGGCCCGGAGGCCCTTGGGGTAGTAGGAGTTTGAGGCTCCACTTCTCTGAAAGTAAAGTAAAGTGATCCCACAACAGGCCCGGAGGCCCTTGGGGTAGTAGGAGGTTAAGGCTCCACTTCTCTGAAAGTAAAGTAAAGTGAATCCCACAACAGGCCCGGAGGCCCTTGGGGTAGTAGGAGGTTAAGGCTCCACTTCTCTGAAAGTAAAGTAAAGTGATCCCACAACAGGCCAGGAGGCCCTTGGGGTAGTAGGAGGTTAAGGCTCCACTTCTCTGAAAGTAAAGTAAAGTGATCCCACAACAGGCCCGGAGGCCCTTGGGGTAGTAGGAGGTTAAGGCTCCACTTCTCTGAAAGTGAAGTAAAGTGATCCCACAACAGGCCCGGAGGCCCTTGGGGTAGTAGGAGGTTAAGGCTCCACTTCTCTGAAAGTAAAGTAAAGTGATCCCACAACAGGCCAGGAGGCCCTTGGGGTAGTAGGAGGTTAAGGCTCCACTTCTCTGAAAGTAAAGTAAAGTGATCCCACAACAGGCCAGGAGGCCCTTGGGGTAGTAGGAGGTTAAGGCTCCACTTCTCTGAAAGTAAAGTAAAGTGATCCCACAACAGGCCAGGAGGCCCTTGGGGTAGTAGGAGGTTAAGGCTCCACTTCTCTGAAAGTAAAGTAAAGTGATCCCACAACAGGCCCGGAGGCCCTTGTGGTAGTAGGAGGTTAAGGCTCCACTTCTCTGAAAGTAAAGTAAAGTGATCCCACAACAGGCCAGGAGGCCCTTGGGGTAGTAGGAGGTTAGGCTCCACTTCTCTGAAAGTAAAGTAAAGTGATCCCACAACAGGCCAGGAGGCCCTTGGGGTAGTAGGAGGTTAAGGCTCCACTTCTCTGAAAGTAAAGTAAAGTGATCCCACAACAGGCCAGGAGGCCCTTGGGGTAGTAGGAGGTTAAGGCTCCACTTCTCTGAAAGTAAGTAAGTGATCCCACAACAGGCCCGGAGGCTCTTGGGGTAGTAGGAGGTTAAGGCTCACTTCTCTGAAAGTAAAGTAAGTGATCCCACAATAGGCCAGGAGGCCCTTGGGGTAGTAGGAGGTTAAGGCTCCACTTCTCTGAAAGTAAAGTAAAGTGATCCCACAACAGGCCAGGAGGCCCTTGGGGTAGTAGGAGGTTAAGGCTCCACTTCTCTGAAAGTAAAGTAAAGTGATCCCACAACAGGCCAGGAGGCCCTTGGGGTAGTAGGAGGTTAAGGCTCCACTTCTCTGAAAGTAAAGTAAAGTGATCCCACAACAGGCCCGGAGGCCCTTGGGGTAGTAGGAGGTTAAGGCTCCACTTCTCTGAAAGTAAAGTAAAGTGATCCCACAACAGGCCCGGAGGCCCTTGGGGTAGTAGGAGGTTGAGGCTCCACTTCTCTGAAAGTAAAGTAAAGTGATCCCACAACAGGCCCGGAGGCCCTTGGGGTAGTAGGAGGTTAAGGCTCCACTTCTCTGAAAGTGAAGTAATGTGATCCCACAACAGGCCCGGAGGCCCTTGGGGTAGTAGGAGGTTAAGGCTCCACTTCTCTGAAAGTGAAGTAAAGTGATCCCACAACAGGCCCGGAGGCCCTTGGGGTAGTAGGAGGTTAAGGCTCCACTTCTCTGAAAGTGAAGTAAAGTGATCCCACAACAGGCCCGGAGGCCCTTGGGGTAGTAGGAGGTTAAGGCTCCACTTCTCTGAAAGTAAAGTAAAGTGATCCCACAACAGGCCCGGAGGCCCTTGGGGTAGTAGGAAGTTAAGGCTCCACTTCTCTGAAAGTGAAGTAAAGTGATCCCACAACAGGCCCGGAGGCCCTTGGGGTAGTAGGAGGTTGAGGCTCCACTTCTCTGAAAGTGAAGTAAAGTGATCCCACAACAGGCCCGGAGGCCCTTGGGGTAGTAGGAGGTTAAGGCTCCACTTCTCTGAAAGTAAAGTAAAGTGATCCCACAACAGGCCCGGAGGCCCTTGGGGTAGTAGGAGGTTGAGGCTCCACTTCTCTGAAAGTAAGTAAAGTGATCCCACAACAGGCCCGGAGGCCCTTGGGGTAGTAGGAGGTTAAGGCTCCACTTCTCTGAAAGTGAAGTAAAGTGATCCCACAACAGGCCCGGAGGCCCTTGGGGTAGTAGGAGGTTAAGGCTCCACTTCTCTGAAAGTAAGTAAAGTGATCCCACAACAGGCCCGGAGGCCCTTGGGGTAGTAGGAGGTTAAGGCTCCACTTCTCTGAAGTAAAGTAAAGTGATCCCACAACAGGCCCGGAGGCCCTTGGGGTAGTAGGAGGTTGAGGCTCCACTTCTCTGAAAGTGAAGTAAAGTGATCCCACAACAGGCCCGGAGGCCCTTGGGGTAGTAGAAGGTGAAGGCTCCACTTCTCTGAAAGTGAAGTAAAGTGATCCCACAACAGGCCCGGAGGCCCTTGGGGTAGTAGGAGGTTAAGGCTCCACTTCTCTGAAAGTGAAGTAAAGTGATCCCACAACAGGCCCGGAGGCCCTTGGGGTAGTAGGAGGTTAAGGCTCCACTTCTCTGAAAGTGAAGTAAAGTGATCCCACAACAGGCCCGGAGGCCCTTGGGGTAGTAGGAGGTTGAGGCTCCACTTCTCTGAAAGTAAAGTAAAGTGATCCCACAACAGGCCCGGAGGCCCTTGGGGTAGTAGGAGGTTAAGGCTCCCACTTTTTCTAGACAATCGGCACTTTATGTCAGCCGGGTTGTCAGCCCTGCGTGACGGCCGCCTTTACCCCAGAACAAGCGTCTGGTACTCATTTCCGTTAGAGGCTGAGTCGACCCCAGGGCCAAAGTGCCGCCAGAGGGTTTGGGCCAGTTTAAAAATCCTGACCCCAACGGGACTTGAACCCTCGACCTTCCGGCTTGTAGTGCCTTAACCACTACGCTACGGCGTGCCCCAACTCGTTCCTTCTCTAATTTCTTCAATCTTTTCTTCTGAAACACGTGTACGAGCACATATTGATTCTTTTTTAACGCTTTCAGTTCCAGAAACTGATCAACCATGCCCTAATGGTGTACTCCATACTCTCTCCGGTAATTTCTTTGCACTGTAATTATTGACTTCGTCTCTGCATACCAGAAAACAGTTTATGCTCGTTGCTGAGGAGCCGCCATTTTATTTTATGGCATTATTGTCCAACATACGACAGATTAATTAACTGCAACAATGAAAAAAATTATTTGAGTTTCTCTTTCTTTTAATACCAACCTTATTTCATAATTCCGCATACTTTGAGAGTTACGATTCATTAAAATGTGGCAGGTTTGAATGGGACACGGTGTATATTATATCAACATCCTAATTTAACTTTTCACACACCAAGAATCCAAAAGTATGAGTTACCATTAAATACGTACACTATGCAATATACTAATCTCTACCGTCTTATTAAGTCATTGATCTGTCACTCTGTCCTACAATATCAGTATTTTTATGACAGAAAAAAGTCACTCATTTTAGTTAGATAACTCAATTTTTCAGAATTTTCGAAATATTTGTCTTTACCTAGATGGAGATATCTCTCTTTACACACTCACCTATCTATTAATATGGTTGAGAGAAGTTAATAGTACAGGAGGGGATTTTAAAACTAATAGTTGGGCAAACCTTCAACACGTAAAAATCGATCGTGATACAGTTTCACAAAATTATTTAGGCGACTAGTTGCAAAAACAGAAGTTTAGTAACGAGATGCTTCAGTGTTCTAAGAACTGAGAGTTACTAAACCTAATGTTGTAACGTGTTGTCTACAATATTTTATCTACGTTCAGAGTATTTTAGTATATGTTATACATTTAGTTTTTTTTATGAAATGTATTTATGTTAAGATATCAACCTGCAGGAAGAAGAAGACCAGGACGTCCACTCAAAAGACTTCTGGATGGTGTTTCTCTTGAGGCCGAAACAGGTCAACAAATGGCCTAAATTCGTGAATGTACTATGATGATGGGGGCACGCCGTAGCGTAGTGGTTAAGGCACTAAGCTACAAGCCGGAGGGTCGAGGGTTCAAGTCCCGGTGGGTTCAGGATTTTTAAACTGACCCAAACCCTCTGGCGGCACTATGGCCCTGGGGTCGACTCAGCTTCTAACGGAAATGAGTACCAGACGCTTGTTCTGGGGGTAAAGGCGGCCGTCACGCAGGGCTGACAGCCCGGCTGACATAAAGTGCCGATTGTCTAGAAAAGTGGGAGCCTTAATCTCCTACTACCCCAAGGGCCTCCGGGCCTGTTGTGGGATCACTTTACTTACTATGATGATGATGATAATTTAGTTACGTTTCTTTATCTATAGATGTCTGCAAATAATATGGGGTAGCCATATCGCTTCAATGAGAAACCTAGTGGGGGCTCTTTATTCGGGTTTGCAGTTCTTTTTAGGAGCCAGAAAATCTTCAGACTCGGGATCCACGGCTTAAAGTACCCCCGGAAATTTTGGATGCTAGTTTCATATGTGAATTTAAAGTAAAAATAAGCGGAGAAGATGATTTCTACGGATCATCAGGAAAATTTTTAAAAGCTGTCCAAGATGTAATTATTAATATACTTCCAGAAGCTCAGAATTATGGGGTTGGGAACGAACGGGGACACTAGATAAAATTCAACCTATGTTTCTTAAGAAAGCAATGAGATTAGCAACGGGGACTTCAAATTGTGGCATACTGAAGGAATTCGGTACATTTTCGGACACAATAAGGGGCAAAATTATGGCTATTAAGTATTGGTTGGACATAATAAACGGGAATCAGGACTCGCTTAGAGCAGAGTGTTACAATGAACAGAAAAGGCAGTGTGTTTCGGGAGATTGGGTAATCGGTGTAGAAAGGGGATTGAAGGGCATAGGGATGGGTTGGGTATGGGAGAGGAGTACGCGGAATAATAGAAATGTTTGGAGGACAGTTAAGAAGAGACTAATCGATATAGACAGACAGTATATAGAAGCAGAGTGTAGCCAGAAAATATCGCTCACCCTGCAGACAGAACTGAAACTTTCGTGGGGAAGGGAGAAATATATTGACTCTTTGGATGGGGATGATAAAAGTGCTATTGCATGGTTTCATTTGGGGGGTGGATGACCCATAATTTAACAAATGAGGAAGGCATTAAACTATGCCCACTATGCGATGACCATGAAAACTGGCAGCATATTATAGCATTCTGTAGAGAGACAGAACAACTTAGATTACAGATCCTGCCGGAGAGATTTCTCAAGTCGGATCGAGGGAGAGTGGCGTGTTGGGATCTTTTAGGACGGATCGAGAGTGAATCAAAAACATGCAAATTTTTGGGTACAGTAAGAAAATTGAGATATAACAAAATTGTAGATTAAGGATATATGTATTAACAATAAGAAGAATCTCAATATGGTCTTTGCTTTCGATCTTTAATCATGATAGTGCACTTAATGTCTGCAGGGACGGGGGGAGGGGGGTATGAGCGTGCGGTGTGTATATGTGTGGGGGTGTGTGGGTGTATGTGTGTGTGCTTTTTTTTTCTAATTTGTTTTCTACCATTTTTTTTAATATTAATGTACGGAATGTGGATGAATGTAGATATGTATTATTTTGATTTAGTGCAGACATAGATTTTACTTATATGTAGCCTGTTATTGTTGTTTGATACAGGTGTATTTGTAGGTATTTGTTTATATTATTAGTTTTATTTTTTTATTCATGGAAAAATAATGCACGTACGGCCAAGCAGGCCCGTGCGCAATGTAAATGCATATGTATTTTCTTTATTCTGAAAAAAAAAGGCAATAAATTCCATATTCTATGCTTCTATACTTCCAGAAAAGTCAAAGAAAGTTTATTTATGTGGTTACACGAAATCATCATTAAAGTGTATTTTATATATTTCCACCTCTGTGGTCTCTGCCTTGTCACGCAGCGGGCCCGGGTTCAATCTCCGGTCGGGACAAGTTTCCTGGGTGATGTTTTTTGGGGTTTTTTCTCACCTGTAAGACAAATATAAGGAAACTTTAAGGCCCAAACGGTCCCCGAACATCATCTGGCCATCATTAAAACATTCATTAAATTTATAATTATATATCAACGGGGCAGCGTAACTCTGCCTTCCAGATGCCCCAACCCCAGAAATTAGTTACAATAACGCCATGCCAGGAGAAAATACCAGAATGACAACGTGGTAGCATTGAATAAAAAATTAAAAAAAAAGAAAATTTTGTTGAACCTCTATTTTATGTTTCGATAGCGTGTTTTGTTAGAATATAAAGTATAGGTTTTTGTTATGAATACATAGTTCTTTATATAGATTTTTTTATTGTTTTATAGATTATTTTAATTATTCGAGCAAAGTCGTTTGAGATGGAGTTTAGACATTCAAAGTCTGTTGAGATAGAGTATAGTTCAGAACAAAGTCTTGTTTAAGCTAACTGTAAACATCCCTACATTTAGTTCATTGGAATGTTAGTTGGTACAGTTATGGGTGACTTGAGGTCATTTTTGAATATATAACACTTGAGAAGTGAGGGTCTCGTGTCTGTCTGTGTGTGTAAACGGCTGAAGGGTAAGTCACCGACTATTTTTCTTAATAATGTAGTCCATTTCCTTTATATTTGTATCAAGTACCATTAACATTTTTGAAACTATAGTTAGAAAAGGGATATAACATTTTTAATCATGTAGATTTGGTTAGATTTAAAAATTCCACAACTCCCTCTTCTCAACCCCCCCCCCAAGAAAGTACTGTAGTTTTAATATAGGCTTAGATTAGATTTAGGTCTATTAACTAAGGGTTTCTAATTATTTATACTTTAGTAATAAAATAGTTTAAAATAAGACTCCATTTGTTTATTTCAAAACATGTATAGTGTACATCCTCATACTAGCGCTCGGCTAGATAAACGCTACCAGATTTTCCAAGTCCCGAAGGTCCTTTAAGCCTAATAAATCCAGTTGGGTCCATAACAGTTTTGTTGCCTATTACTACGAACTAATGCGTCATTGATTGTTGTAATAGTAGATAGCCTATATGTATTGGCGAATAACAAAAATACTTTCGGGAGCATTACATAAGACAAATGACAGAGAACTCTAATTAAATTTACAGTCCCTTATCTTCCATTCTTCGCATAACTTTAAACAATGGCTTACAACAATAAAAACTACTTTTCATATTTATCTTAACAATATACAAACTTTATAAAGTAAAAAGAGAAAAGACTACTGCAAAAATAAAAGAAAGAAAAATAAAATTAAGTTTTGTTTATTGCATTTAAAGACGGGACTTAACAACAATGGAAACACAACAATGAACTTGGAATCGTTAAACAAATGAGTGCGGAGAGAGCGAGAGCGCGATAAGGAAGCAATGCTGCCACATTAACGGCCTTAAAATGCAGGAAATTATAGAGATAAAACTTGGAAACGAGGAGAAGGCAATTTTTTATTCAGGACCAGGGATTTCTTGTGAAGTAAGAATGTTACTTTAGTTAATCTCTCTGTTTTGTTTAGAGCTTGTTAATGTCCTCTGCGCATGCGTGCAACACAGACTCACATCCTCCACCCAACTTTATTTATTTTTTTCTATTAGACCTACTTCAACTTGATTTTATAGTGCAACTCTTCATAGCATTTTTATTAAGATATGCTGGTGATATATGCATGTAAGAATGTTACGCCCCATTCGTCCCACGTGGGGAAAATAAATATTACATTAAACATACAAAATAATAATAATAATAATAATAATAATAATAATAATAATAATAATAATAATAATAATAAATGAAGATCTATTTAACAAACTTAATAAATTTAATTATATATGTGGAACAATCAAAAGGATATTTAAAAACACAAGAAAAGATACAAAACTAAAATTTGATAAAGTAGTGGCAGTCCCCTTACTATTGTATGGTAGTGAATTTTGGGTTTTAACTAAAAGAGAAGAGAAGATCATAGAAACAGCTGAAATGAGATTTCTGAGAAGTGTGGCTGGTTGCAAACTTCTAGATAAGAGAAGAAGTGAAGATATTAGAAATGAGCTAAATATCTTTAAACTCTTAGATATAATAAAAGAATCTAGAAAAAATGTAAAGAACATGTTTAAAGAATGGAAGATGATCGCATTCCCAAAAGTATACTTAAATACAAACCAAAAGGACGCAGGAATGTTGGTAGACCGAAGAAGAGATGGATCCAACTTTTGAATGAGAATCTATGAGACCGGAACAAGCCACTAGGGCTTAATCCGTGATGGTTGATGATGATGATGATGATAATAATAATAATAATAATAATAATGATAATGATAATAATAATAATAATATATAGATAGATAGATAGATCATCGTCCGATTCCTAATAGCCAATTTTGTCGGTCCATCCAATCTCCTGGTTGTAGATGTTTCTCCTTCATGTATAAATATATCCCCTGACTCCAGGAGGTTTTAGGTCTTCCTCTGCCTCGTCTTCCCTCAGGTTTCTATTCCAAAACACATTTTGGTAGTCGATCCTCTTCCATTCGCTGGACATGTCCGTACCATCTTAATTGCCGAGTTTTAATATAATCTAAAATAATGTCTTCACTTCATTTTCTTCCTTATAACTGAGTTCCTAATTGTTTTCTCTTCTTGAAATTCTAGCTGCCCTTCGTCGATCCAATTTCCTGGTTGTAGATGTTTCTCTTTCATGTATAAATATATAGTCCCTGACTTCAAGAGGTTTTAGGTCTTCCTCTGCTTCGCCTTCCCACATGCTTCCATTCCAAAACACATATTGGTGGCCGACCGTCTTCCATTCGCTGGACATGTCCGTACCATCTTAATTGCTGAGTTTTAATATAATCTAAAATAGTGTCTTCAATCTTCATTTTCTTCCTTATAACTGAATTTCTATTTTTTTTTTTCTTCTTGAAATTCTTGCTGCCCTTCGTCCATCCAATCTCCTGGTTGTAGATGTTTCTCTTTCATGTATAAATATATTCCCTGACTTCAGGGGGCTTTAGGTCTTCCTCTGCCTCGTCTTCCCTCAGGTTTCCATTCCAAAACACATTTTGGTAGTCGATCCTCTTCGATTCGCTGGACATGTCCGTGCCATCTTCATTCCTGAGTTTTAATATAATCTAAAATAGTGTCTTCAATCTTCATTTTCTTCCTTATAACTGAGTTTCTATTTTTTTTCTTGAAATTCTTGCTGCGCTTCGAATAAAATCCATTTCCGTTGCAAAAATATACTTATTTGTTTTTGTTGTTAATGGTCAAAGTTCTGCTACATTAGAAATGATGCTATTAACAAATGTATGATATAAAAAAACAAATAGAGATAAGCCGGTCGGATTAAAAATAGTTATTTAATGAAGCAAATTTAAAGGCCGTAAAAGAACGCAAGCCTGAATCAAAATACCTCTGTGAGAACTTTAACCGACCTACATCTATCTAAGTAATAGTTGTCTACTAGATATCTCATTGAGGCGATGTGCTAACCACATTTCACTCGTTGACATTCGTTCATTTAATATAAAATTATAGAATATTCACCTGAAAGGTCCGTCTCCTCAACTTAATTATCATTTAACTGTAGCGCTCTCTGGACTTGTCCCATCATCGGCAGGATTCAAAACTGGTGTTTCACTGAAGATCTGGTAGAAGGGGTTGCATGTATTGGGTTCGTTTTCGTTTATCAGGCTGTCGTTGTGAGCTGCTTTCATGATTTCCATCTCTTCGAGTACGTTTATCTTCGCTGGATTATTTTCTCTGTGCCTTACTGTTAGGGTGTTTTCAATATTTAACATGCGATGTCCTTCATGGATAACGTGTTTGGATAACATGAAGGACATCGCATGTTAAATATTGAAAACACCCTAACAGTAATGCACAGAGAAAATAATCCGGCGAAGATAAACGTACTCGAAGAGATGGAAATCATGGAAGCAGCTCACAACAACGACAGCCTGATAAACGAAAACGAACCCAATACATGCAACCCCCTCTACCAGATCTTCAGTGAAACACCAGTTTTGAATCCTGCCGATGATGGGACAAGTCCCGAAAGCGCTACAGTTAAATGATTAATTAAGTTGAGGAGACGGACCTTTCAGGTGAATATTCTATAATTTTATATTAATTTTGAATAAACCTCAACGGAACACATCATAAATCTTATAAAAGTTGATTCGTTCATTTGCAAGAAGAGTGACATAACTAAAAAAACATGCCGATTTTGAGTTATTAACGCTAGATGAAAGACAAAACTCAGTTCTATAATATGGAAGAACGACATAAGCGATTGTACACAATGAATTGGTATAGTTTTATTTTTTCTTCAATGACATCTGTTTGTCATTCAACATTTCAGGTATTCCCTTCTGGCATTGGCGTATTGTAACTCACTTCTGAGGTTGGGGCGCCTGGAAGGCGGGGTTACGCTGCCCGAATGATATGATGGGTGATGGTGATGGGTAATGATGTGATATTATTTTTGTACCTTGTGTATCAGGGTTAATTAAAATACATGTATATTTGATTAAAATATTCTCGAAGAATTTGAAGCTAATATATTAATAAATTTATTGTTTCAAAAACCTAAACTTAATCTAATGAGGTGAATATGATATTGATGATAATGATGGCCAGATAATGTTCGAGGACCGTTTGGGCCTTAAAGTATCTTGACATTTGTCTTACAGGTGAGGAAAAAACCCGAAAAAATCTCACCCAGGAAACTTGTCTCGAGCGGGGTTCGAACCAGGGCCGGCTGCGTGACAAGGCAGCATGCTACATCGAGATCACAGCAGTGGATATATATATATATATATATATATATATATATATATATATATTATGTGTGTGTGTGTGTGTGTGTGTGTGGTGTGTGTGTGTGTGTCCAAAATAGATACATATAGACAAAAATGGAAGCAGCACATAAACAGAATGAATGAAGATAGATATCCAAAACAAATAAAATACAAAACTAAAGGCACCCGAGATGTGGGCAGACCTAGAAAGAGGTGGGCTGAAGTCGGAACGGGTCAACAGACCTAATCCATGAATGCAGATGATGATGATGATGATGATGATGATGATATATATATCCACCGCTGTGGTTTCGAGGTAGCGAGCTGCCTTCTCACGCAGCGGGCCCGGTTCAAGCTAACAATAAATATTATAAATAATTCCAATACTATTTGTAAATAGTTTACATAACCAGATTCTAACTCTAGGGCACTTATCTGCCAAAATAGTTAATAATATTCAATAATTAAAAATTATTTTTCATACTTGGTGAAAAAGAAATAATTATATAATAAGATTTATATAAATATAAACCACTTAAATTTAAATATATTTTTATTATATAATCATTTATATATTATTAGGAATATATATGACTTGTTATATATATATAAATTCGATTCCAGGTCCGGACAGGCTCCTGGTTGTGGCTTTTTTCGGGGTTTTTCCTCACTTGTAAGACAAATGTCAGGAAGCATAGGGCCCATCGGTCCCCAAAAATCATCAGGTCATCATCATCATCCTTCGCGGGTGTGGAAAACAACGGGAAGTTACCACACCTATAATTCTCTAGTAAAGCTGCAAAGCATGGCATGAAAACGCTACGATTGCAGTGAAAGACCTGCCATCGGGCAGAATTACCATCGATCGATGTAAACAGTAGTAAGTTAAGCACGATTTCGTTTCAACAATTTTAAAGAAGCTGCCATCAGAAATTGAGTTTATCCAATTTAACAAAATAAGTAAAATGACAACACGCACACACTATTGAGTGGCACTAAAAAATTAGGACTGGAAGTAAACATCAATAAAACTAAATATATGGTCACACGTAGAAATTCATTATATAATGGAAATGGACAGCTAATGACAAATGAGGGAAATTTTGAGGAAGTGGCTGAATTCAAATACCTAGGAACAATAATCACAAATAGGAATGAGATGCACAAAGAAATTAAACATAGGCTCAATTCAGGAAATGCGTGCTATTATGTATTGCAGAGACTCTTGATGTCCCAACTCCTTTCAAAAAACGTTAAACTGAAAATATATAAAACTATTATTCTACCAGTTATATTATATGGGTGCGAGCATAAAACTATTATTCTACCAGTTATATTATATGGGTGCGAGGCATGGACTCTTACTTTAAGGGAGCAAAGGATATTACAAGTATTTGAGAATAAAGTTCTTAGAAAAATGTTTGGACCAAAGAGAGATGAACAAACAGGTGAATGGTGAAGACTCCATAACAATGAACTGCTGATGAATTCAGTTAGTTTACGCAATTCCTGCGTGACGGACGTCTTATGATTTTAATGGTAAGTATTGCTGGAGTGTTAATTGGAAAATGTTCTTTCTTGCAGATTTAAGCGGATGGCTATGGAATTGTGGGGCGCCGGGTGATATTATTGGTTAAATCAGAGGCTGCGGTCACCCTCTCACCCCCCCACACACACCCCGCTCCGGTCTAAGTGTGCTAATACCAACCACATTCCACTGACAAGTGAATGCAGCATCCCGTTCCACAATATCAACCAGTTATTTTACAATTATTTGTGTCTTTATTCGCAACGTTGCTAAATGTATAATTTTTCATTCATTACCATGTTATTTGAGGCAAAGAACTTACTAACTCACTGGCACTATCGAACCCGTAGGTTCATAGCCACGCGAACATAAGCTCTCCATACATCCCTATCCTGAGCTAATGTTTTCTAATCATTCGCTGTATAATCTACTTCCCACGTCATTCTTGGTCTACCAACTGGGTGTTTTTCCTCTGGTTTTCCTACAAGAAGTTTCCATGCACGTCTTTCGTTTCCTATTCTAGCCACATGTCCTGCCCATTACAGTCTAAGAGACGTAACTGTTCTTATTATATCTGGCTTCCTATAAAGACAATGTAGTTCACTGATGTTGAGTGATTCCGGGTTCTGTGGCCGTGGTCCATAGTTGGTGTTGATACCAGACGTTTCGCCCTCAACTGCGGAGGGCATCTTCAGTGGCGTGTTTCCTGGTCGGAAGCTCTACTTAGAGTAGAGCTTCCGACCAGGAAACACGCCTAGAAGCACTCGCCACTGAAGATGCCCTCCGCAGTTGAGGGCGAAACGTCTGGTATCAACACCAACTATGGACCACGGCCACAGAACCCGGAATCACTCAACATCATGATTACCGGCCGTGAAAGCCTGCATTCAAATGTAGTTCACTGTTTAGTAGTCTTCTCCATTCATCTCTCTTTGGTCAAATAATCTTTCTAAGAACTTTATAATCAAATACCCATAATCTTTTCTCTTCCTTAAAAGTAAACAGTCTCTCTTTTGGATCCATGTAATATAACTGGAAGAATAACCACTTTATATATTTTGGTTTAACTCTTCTTACAAAAGTATGGGGCGACGAGAGTCCCTGTAATGTGTATTAGCATACATTTCCAGAATTAAGCCCATGCGTAATTTATTTCTGATTTTTATTCCTGTTTGTAATTATTATTCATAGCATTTCCATTATATAATGTATTTACATGTGTAAACATACATTTAGTTTTATTGATGTTTGCTACCAGACCCAATTTCTTAATAATAATAATAATAATAATAATAATAATAATAATAATAATAATAATAATAATAATAATAATAATAATACTTTATTTATTCTGGCAGAGTTAAGGCCATAAGGCCCTCTCTTCCACTCAACCAGCACAAATACAAATAAATATTCGACAAATATAGATATACACTATACTAATTATAAACAGTTAAAGATACAATAAATGTAGCAATGTAAATGTCATGTACAAACAACATTTTATAGGCTAATAACAATAATGATACGATAATAATAATAATAATAATAATAATAATAATAATAATAATAATAATAATAATAATAATAATAATACTTTATTTATTCTGGCAGAGTTAAGGCCATAAGGCCCTCTCTTCCACTCAACCAGCACAAATACAAATAAATATTCGACAAATATAGATATGCACTATACTAATTATAAACAGTTAAAGATACAATAAATGTAGCAATGTAAATGTCATGTACAAACAACATTTTATAGGCTAATAACAATAATGATACGATAATAATAATAATAATAATAATAATAATAATAATAATAATAATAATAAACATAATAATATAAATATACTCAATAGAGTGTGCATGCTGAACCTTAGTACCTTCTCGCTAATAAATAACCTAAATAAACAAATAGACGCAATATGATCTGAGATGTTAAAGCGTCTATGAAAACAAGGATATAAAGAAAGACTATTGTAGAAAATGAGAAATTATTTGTTTGGTTGTTATGTATCCGGCAGATAGTGCAGTCTTGCAGTAAGAGGTAATGAATCACGGGTAGTCTAATCCACAGGCGGCGCTATAATGGGATAACTTAGTTTATTTGCCTGATGATAAGATATAATAAATATCTATTACAGCTTCCGCGCATGCGTGGTGCGCTGATAAACGTCTTTAGCAAAATCTGGACCTGACTTCATCCCTGCAGATTTCTACCGAGTGGACAGTGCTTTATACAGAGTGTACTAACATTTCTCTGACGTCATGGCAGGCGCGTGGTCGAGCCGTCTGGAATCTCAGTTTCGAAACCTGGCAGCTCCAGAGGGGCATTAATGATGGCCCATACCGGGATTTTTCGGGTTTTTTTCGGGGTTCTCCTGTTTATCGAATTTAATCCCATCAACACTCTCCATTCCACCCTCTCTCTTCCCTTCATGTCATTGATCCATTTCATATCACATTTCACGTAATCTCATGCTAGAAATGAAAATATATGGTTGTGGGGATGTAGTGGGGCCCACCAAGGTGCTGACTCATGATACCGAGCCTGAGCAAAAATAAAAAAAAGGCAGAATGATCCAACTGAAGTCCTGTAGTTCCCCATCGCGGTCACGAGCCTAATCGAAAAAATGGTGTAATGGGTCATGGGAGAAGTTACGTAGTATCCTGCTGGAATTTGGAATTCCTAAGAAGCTAGTTAGACTTATTCCAATATGTCTAAAAGCACAAATATTAGGGTACATGCAGGTAAATAGTTTAAGATAATTTTGAAATTCATAAAAGGTTGAAGCTTGGAGATGCACTATTTCCTCTACTCTTCAATTTTGTACTAGGACGTGCCAAATCGTTAGAGGATGAAAAGGGCCTATAACTAAATGGTATTAATAAGTTAATAGTTTATGCTAATTATTATATTATTATCAGTTGCGAGGCGTGAGTTTGGGGAGAAGGGAAGCTCCATAGTTTAGATTTTAGATTTAGATTTATTTATTTAGCCTGGTGGAGTTAAGGCCATGTGGCCTTCTCTTCCACTCACCAGGACAAACATGTATTACATAAGAAAATAACAATCTTAATTAACTCTAATATTAACTACTGAATAAAAATTTGAAATGAGGAAGGCTTACAACTGAATGGTATTAATAAGCTGTTAGTTTATGCTGATGATGTAGTACTACTGGCCGATAGCGAGGAGATACTAAAGGCCAACACGCACACACTATTGAGTGACGCTAAGAAATTAGGACTGGAAGTAAATATCAGTAAAACTAAATATATGGTCACACGTAGAAATACATTACATAATGGAAATGGACAGCTAATGACAAATGAGGGAAATTTTGAGGAATTGGCTGAATTCAAATACCTAGGAACAATAATCACAAATAGGAATGAGATGCACAAAGAAATTAAACATAGGCTCAATTCTGGAAATGCATGCTATTATGCATTGCAGAGACTTTTGATGTCCCAACTCCTTTCAAAAAACGTTAAGCTGAAAATATATAAAACTATTATTCTACCAGTTATATTATATGGGTGCGAAACATGGACTCTTACTTTAAGGGAGGAAAGGAGATTACGAGTATTTGAGAATAAAGTTCTTAGGAAAATTTTTGGACCAAAGAGAGATGAACAGACAGGTGAATGGAGAAGAGACTACATAACAATGAACTACATGGTCTTTATAGGAAGCCAGATATAATAAGAACAGTTAAGTCCCGTAGACTGCGATGGGCAGGACATGTTGCGCGTATGGGGAATGAAAGACGTGCATGGAAACTTCTTGTAGGAAAGCCAGAAGGAAAACGCCCAGTTGGTAGACCAAGAATGAGGTGGGAGAACAACATTAACTATGATTTGAGGGAAGTAGATTATACAGGGAATGATTGGAAAGCATTAGCTCAGGATAGGGATGTATGGAGAGCTTATGTCCGTGCGGCCATGAACCTACGGGTTCGATAGTGTCAGTGAGTAAGTAAGTAAGTAAGTAAATAAAAATTTGATCAAAAAGATAATATCTATTATATTACGATCTATAATGCAACTAGTTAATGTTAGTTAAAATTAAGACTAAAACTAATAATAAAATGTATACAAGCAAGACATATTAAATTGTCCCTGTCTAATGTATATATAAAACAAAGAAAAATAATGAGATATAGAAAACTAATTTTACGTTTGTACAATATTTAAAACAAAACAAAAGAAACTATTTGTCAATCTTAATATTATTTTCATAGATAATTAAATTTATTAATTGTTAAAAGAATACTATCAGTGAGGTGTATAAGTTAGTTTGTTATTAAATAATTCTTTAATTTGTTTTTGAAGGATGTTATAGTTTGACAGTCTCTGACATAGGGCGGAAGGGAATTCCATGTTTTGGTGAGCGAGACCGTAAAAGATAATGAATAATATACAGTGTGATGAGGAGGGATATAAAGGACAATGTGCTGATGGGATCGAGTGTCAAGTTTATGTGTGTCGGATAGTCTGATGAAGCGGCGTGATAAATAATTAGGTGATGATGTGTGAAGGATTTTATAGAGAAGGGATAGTGAATGGACAGTCCTACGATCTCTTAGACGAGGGAAAAGAAAAACTTTACCAAAGTATTACACGATTATATATAAAAAGGGATGTTAGACATAGGCCTAATTCAATTATAGTTTTGCCAAACTGTTTCAACTATTTAAGGTTTAATATAAAATTATAGAATATTCATCCTGCCGATGATGGGACAAGTCCCGAAGGCGCTACAGTTAAATAATTAATTAAGTTGAGGAGACGGACCTTTCAGGTGAATATTCTATAATTTTATATTAATTTTGAATAAACCTCAACGGAACACATCATGAATCTTATAAAAGTTGATATTTAAGGTTTGTTATGTGAAGAAATGAGAGTTTGTATATTTTTTTGGGCTTTATGAAAAATGTTTAAAACCTCAAAACCTGTCTTGTTCCAAACGTTCTGCGTTCTGTTCTGGGAAGAGCGAAATACACGGGACAGCAGAACAATTTTTTGAGATTAATGCAACCACATAACCAGGGGATAGTTTTATACGGATTTGGATTGAAATGTCCTGTGAAAATTGTACGACCTTTATATTGAGTATTTAATTTAGTGAGAGGCTGTGTAGATCTACAATTTTCTATTAATTTTATTTTGCCTTGAAATGAAGGTTAATTAAAAGGGTGTTTTGAAAGTTGTTCAGTAGCACTCACATATTACATGTTCATGACGCAGTTGCAACTCCGCTACGTTCGAACGTTCGCGGTAAAGTTACTAGCATGAGAGGATTCTTGGAAGCTCTTGGTTAGCGAGCTTCTATACGATTCATTCATGAGAAAACGCGAAATAAAATAAATTACAAGAAACACTTGCAAATTCACTATTTACATCCACACTGTCTGTCTAGTGACAAGCTCACAATAAACTATAACATACAAAATATAAACTATAAACAATAAAATAAAATAAATAAAACTGATGGTAACGAACTTTAATTTTTCTCTCAACTGCTCTCGCAAGAAATTACATCGGTAACACGCGGCTAGGCGTAGCGCATCCAAGCCACCGGAAATGGATGATGGAATTTGGAAAAGCTCCGATAGGTAACACTAGCGTACAGATTTAACTTATAAATTATTTACTTATTAATTTATTTAAAAGTAATGCAACTTTTTAACGTAATGATTTTATAATTTCATATTTTTAAATGATATTTAAAATAACTTTTGTAAAAAATCTAGGGAAGCGCCGCATCCAGCGCTTCCATTGACGCCTCACCACTGATTATTATGCTGATTGTATTATTAGCGATTGTGAGGAGATTCTAAGGGCAAACACGCACACTCTATTGAACAACACTAACAAATTGGAAATGGTAGTAAATATCAATAATGCTAAATATATGTTCGCATTTAGAAATACATTATATAACTTCATGAAAATGGACAGTTAATGACAAAGAGGAACATTTTGAAGAAATGACTGAATTAAAATACCTAGGAACAAAAATTACAAACATGAATGACGTGCACAGACAAATTAAACATAGTTTCAATTCTGAAAATGCATGCTATTATGCATTGTCCCAACAATGGTCTAGTAACTCCTAACAAACGAGAGGTTAAGTCTCAATAATGGTCTAGTAACTCCTAACAGAGGAGAGGCTAAGTCTCAACAATGGTCTAGTAACTCCTAACAAAGGAGAGGCAAAGGCACAACAATGGTCTAGTAACTCCTAACAAAGGAGAGGTTAAGTCTCAATAATGGTCTAGTAACTCCTAACAGAGGAGAGGCTAAGTCTCAACAATGGTCTAGTAACTCCTAACAAAGGAGAGGCAAAGGCACAACAATGGTCTAGTAACTCCTAACAAAGGAGAGGCTAAAGTACAACAATGACCTAGTAACTCCTAACAAAAGAGAGGCTAAGGCTCAACAAATGATATAGTACTCATAACAAAGGAGAGGCTAAGTCTGAACAATGGCCTAGTAACTCCTAACAAAGGAGAGGCTAAGGCTCAACAATGGTCTAGTAACTCCTAACAGAGGAGAGGCTAAGTCTCAACAATGGTCTAGTAACTCCTAACAAAGGAGAGGCAAAGGCATAACAATGGTCTAATAACTCCTAACAAAGGAGAGGCTAAGGTTCAACAATGGCCTAGTAACTCCTAACAAAGGAGAGGCTAAGGCTCAACAAATGATATAGTACTCATAACAAAGGAGAGGCCAAGTCTCAACAATGGCCTAGTAACTCCTAACAAAGGAGAGGCTAAGGCTCAACAATGGTCTAGTAACTCCTAACAAAGGAGAGGCTAAGGCTCAACAATGGTCTAGTAACTCCTAACAAAGGAGAGGTTAAGTCTCAATAATGGTCTAGTAACTCCTAACAGAGGAGAGGCTAAGTCTCAACAATGGTTTAGTAACTCCTAACAAAGGAGAGGCAAAGGCACAACAATGGTCTAGTAACTCCTAACAAAGGAGAGGCTAAGGCTCAACAATGGTCTAGTAACTCCTAACAAAGGAGAGGCTAAGTCTCAACAATGGTCTAGTAACTCCTAACAGAGGAGAGGCTAAGTCTCAACAATGGTTTAGTAACTCCTAACAAAGGAGAGGCAAAGGCACAACAATGGTCTAGTAACTCCTAACAAAGGAGAGGCTAAGGCTCAACAATGGCCTAGTAACTCCTAACAAAGGAGAGGATAAGGCTCAACAAATGATATAGTACTCGCAACAAAGGAGAGGCTAAGTCTCAACAATGACCTAGTAACTCCTAACAAAGCATAGGCTAAGGCTCAACAATTCTCTAGTAACTCCTAACAAAGGAGAGGCTAAGTCTCAACAATGGTCTAGTAATTCCTAACAAAGGAGATACTAAGGCTCAACAATGGTCTAGTAACTCCTAACAAAGGAGAGGCTAAGTCTCAACAATGGTCTAGTAATTCCTAACAAAGGAGAGGCTAAGGCTCAACAATGGCCTAGTAACTCCTAACAAAGGAGAGGCTAAGGCTCAACAAATGATATAGTACTCGCAACAAAGGAGAGGCTAAGTCTCAATAATGGCCTAGTAACTCCTAACAAAGCATAGGCTAAGGCTCAACAATTCTCTAGTAACTCCTAACAAAGGAGAGGCTAAGTCTCAACAATGGTCTAGTAATTCCTAACAAAGGAGATACTAAGGCTCAACAATGGTCTAGTAACTCCTAACAAAGGAGAGGCTAAGTCTCAACAATGGTCTAGTAATTCCTAACAAAGGAGAGGCTAAGGCTCAACAATGGTCTAGTAACTCCTAACAAAGGAGAGGCTAAGTCTCAACAATGGCCTAGTAACTCCTAACAAAGCATAGGCTAAGGCTCAACAATTCTCTAGTAACTCCTAACAAAGGAGAGGCTAAGTCTCAACAATGGTCTAGTAATTCCTAACAAAGGAGATACTAAGGCTCAACAATGGTCTAGTAACTCGTAACAAAGGAGAGGCTAAGTCTCAACAATGGTCTAGTAATTCCTAACAAAGGAGAGGCTAAGGCTAAACAATGGCCTAGTAACTCCTAACAAAGGAGAGGCTAAGGCTCAACAAATGATATAGTACTCGCAACAAAGGAGAGGCTAAGTCTCAACAATGGCCTAGTAACTCCTAACAAAGCATAGGCTAAGGCTCAACAATTCTCTAGTAACTCCTAACAAAGGAGAGGCTAAGTCTCAACAATGGTCTAGTAATTCCTAACAAAGGAGATACTAAGGCTCAACAATGGTCTAGTAACTCCTAACAAAGGAGAGGCTAAGTCTCAACAATGGTCTAGTAATTCCTAACAAAGGAGAGGCTAAGGCTCAACAATGGTCTAGTAACTCCTAACAAAGGAGAGGCTAAGTCTCAACAATGGTCTACGTCATTGTAGGAGTAGAAATTTCATAATTTGTTTTTCCCAGTAACGCGCACATATCACAGATAAGAGAGGTCGTTATTCATTAAACATTTCACTAACATTAATGACGAAATAATAAAAAGACTCAACAATGACAGACAGTGACGTTGAAAAACAAAGGCGGAAGACTGCGCTATCTGCCGTCAATATTTAATTTGAAGGGAAGAATGCGGGAAATTAATTTCTGCTATAGGCTTGATATGCAGTGCTGCCACCACAGACAGGCAACATATTTTATTAACAACTCTTCCCCTCGACTTCTTTCGAATATTTTAAAAGTTGAGGGTGTACTGTTCACCCCTGGACGCGCGGGGATGGAAAGAAACATCAAACAACCACAATGTGGCGAGCTAATTTTCTTTCACAATTACCCCCTCGATTACGAGTCTATTACACTCAAGACGGCTCCAACTGCCGAATCGCCAATTGTGCAAACTTTCGAAAAACTGTCACTACCTTTACAAAAATATTTTAGCTAATTTCAAAGGAATTTAGCTATTCAAACTGTTATCATAGATTATTAATTGCAAATTTACTATCTCTCTCTCTCTCTCTCTCTCTCTCTCTCTCTCTCTCTCTCTTTCTCTCTGGCTTCACAGTCCTTCGAATGTATTACATCTCCAAGTTAACTTTAGACGGGCGGAGGGGAAGAGTTTTAGCGCTAGTGTCGCCGAACTACTGAATCTGTGGAAGGGATGTAGGAGAAGACTGTACATCCGAGCACGTACTAAAATGATTCAGTTTTAAGTGTGGGCGGAGAATCCCTAAACAAGTGTGAAAAATCTTAACATAGTTGTCAAATTAGTCATTTAAGCACGGAACGCTTAAGCGATCGGATCATTTAAAATCACAGTATTTGTCGTCTCTCCGTTACCAGCCTCACAATAAGTCACAAGTGGCAACATGTAATGAGAAGGGACAGCCCATTACTGCACGTAACCCCAATAGTAACAGGGTTGTCAAGTTACTCATTTTGCCAATGACGGCATAGAAGGATGGACTATTAAAATCCATAGTATTTGTCAGCTCTCTACCTGCCAGACAAGGAACATATACAGAGGACAGGAAGTGGCAAGATAGTAAGGAAGAGAAAGACAGCATGTTAGTTAACATATTTTCCTCCTGTGCAAATTACTTGGTGGAGTAATAGTCTTAGCCGCTTCTATATCACGAGTCATTAGACCGAGCTAATTTAGTTATGTTTATTCACTACAGTCTCGCGCCGTAGCCGAGTGGTTAAGGCAAGATGCCTTGGCGCAGATGTACAGGACTTGCGCTGGTTCGAGTCCCCATGGAGGAAGAAATTTTCTCAAGGAATTTCGGCCAGTATGAGACCGGTGCCCACCCGCCATCGTGAGGTACTTGGGTAGCTACAATAAGTAGCGACTTCAGGTTGATAAAGACCAGCTATAACGGCTGGGGACCCGACATGCTGACCACATGTCATCCCTATACTAGCTTCTGATCGTCCACCTCTGTGAATAACACATGTTAACGTGAGGCCATCAGCCGGCAGGTAGGCCAAGGGCCTGTCGCGCTTGGAGTTTTTTTATTCACTACAAATGTCATGGTCAGTACCGACCCAATGAGACGTCTAATAGGCAACTAAGTTATTGTTTTGATGTGTAAGGACTGGTAAATTTTTATTAGAGGGCTCTTTTTTCAGACTTAAGGTTCTTCAAGAGCTTGAAAATCTTCGGACTCGGGACCCACGGTTTGAAGTGCACCCGGAGGACTTGTTCCTTGGATTTCTGGGATCAATGATCGCAAGACTATCTCTTACTTGCAGTTCGACGTTGCAATATCTCTCGTTTTTAATTACAAAATGTCATAAGTTTCCTCTTAATTTCCTGGAAAACTATCAATTTTATTGCAAAATTGCAAAGAAATAAAACATTCCTGTTTTTTTCCCCTTTAAATAAGTATGTAATATCTGACCTTTACAGCAAATATTTATCGAGTTCGGCGGCATTTAAAGTTTAGAAAAACATTGTTTTTAAAGACTATTTAAACTCATGCCCCAAATGGAACTCAATGACCAATCACGTTTCAATGATTTCTGTTTTACAACCAATCAGAGTCGTGTTTCACAAAATATTTATCAGTGTTATAATTACCATATTAAAGAAGGCTCCTCCTTTTTAATATTCTGAACAGGTCTGACCATTATTTTGCAGTGACTGAGCCTGCGAGAAATACGGCTACCAGATTGTATATATATATATATATATATATATATATATATATAGTGAATGAATGTCAACACATGCCGCATGCGGGAGTTAATACAAAAACATTTGTAGCAATTGATTATACCACCAAAAAAAGAAACCACTGTTTGCACTTTCTTAAATGCATTTTTTCCCAGGTAACAATCCAGAAAAATATAATTGTCATATTTACATCATAGGACATCAGAAATGAATTATTATACAGTTTGATGTGTTTCATTTTTTCTCCACTAGAGAGCATTCTTACAATATTGCGTTCCTTTGGCAATAAATAGTATGATCTGGTTGCAGTGATAAACAAAAGAAGCAGATGAACCGTACCTATCGCTTCTCATTTGTTTTCAAACATCGCCGTTTACATTAAATATATAAATATTTTAAAATAACTATAGTTAAATAATGATTTGTGAGCAAACAGCTTAATTTTATTCGTTAAATAGTCCTAACAAATGCCACTCTTGATTTCCAAACTCTCTAGATAAATTGGAAATCACTCGTGGCATTACTTATGAAACTTTTTTAAAAATTATTTTTTATATTTTCTTTTATTTCACCCTAGAAATACCTACTAAAATCTGCGCATATATAGTATACTTCCACGCTATATGTATAACTGTACATTTCTTTCTCAGGTTTTTAATATCTTTCACATCTTCTTGCGTCCATTCAAGGTTATACAGCCAATCTCCATTCTTCTTCTTCTTCTCTTTGTTTTAGGTCCATGACCAGTTCCATCCAGAATTAAGAGTCACCCCATCTCTTTTTTGGTCTTCCACGTGTCCTTCTCCCATCCTCTGGTAAGTTATTTCTTGCGATGCCTACAATTCTATCTGGTGTCATGCGGAATATATATATTGATTTCACTCATTTTTTCACCCATTTGCCTATTGTAAGAATATTCAGCTGCCTTATTTTTTTTATTTCTAATTTTATCTTTCCTTGATTTACGCACAATCTCCATTCCTCTCTATTTATCCAACCCGCCCTTCTTCCAAGTTGCCTACTTCGGTTGTTCTGACTACTCTTCGTGTCCATGTTAATTTTGGTCTTCTTCTTCTTCTTCATCCTGTCAGATTCCATTCACAAATCTTCTTCGGTAATTTATCTTCCAATATCCTTTTCACACGTCTGAACCATCATACCAGTATATTTTAACAGTTTCTACTAGCGACCTCACATGTTTTATTTTTTTCTCATATAACATTATTGTCATAATTTATCTCTCCCCACGAAATCCTTGTTGACCGTCACCTGAAGTCCATTTCTGTCGAATGAACAGACACACCAGCTTCTTCTCCCATGACCCATAACTAACTAATTAACTCACTGGCAGTATCGAAACCGCAGGTTCATGTCCGTGCGGTCATAAGCTCTCGATACATCCCTAACTTAATTTCTGATCATCCCCTAATTCCTTCAAATCAAATTAATGTTATTCCTTCGCCTCATCTTGACCTACTTACTTAGAGCTTTACTTTCTATTCCCATCTTTCGTTCCCCATTTGTGCCACATGTTTTACCCATCGCAGTCTAAGAAACTTAACTCTTCATATTAAATCTGAAAATAAGTATCTCTAACTTACATTAATAATTAATACATTCCACTGCAATCCTACCTAATAATCATTTAGACTATATTAATTAAAGAAAAATCTAGCATATAAAAATTTCTTAAAGTAAATAAATCATCATCATCATAGTACATTCACGAATTTAGGCCATTTGTTGACCTGTTTCGGCCTCAAGAGGAACACCATCCAGAAGTCTTTTGAGTGGACGTCCTGGTCTTCTTCTTCCTGCAGGTTGATATCTTAACATTTGTTTGGGTATTCTGTGATCTTCCATTCGATGAACATGTTGCATCCATCTTGACTTATAATCAGAAATTTTGTTTTCTAAAGATTCCATGTGTAATTCTTCTAAGATGTCTTCATTTTTTTTTGTGATCTAGTGGTGTGTATCCTGCAGTCCTCCGAAGATATCTCATTTCAGCAGATCTAAGTCTCTGTATATCCTTCTGTTTCAACGTCCATACTTCGCTACCATACAAAAGAGTTGGAAGAGCCAGTGTTTTATACACTTTCAGTCTTCAATGCTTTTGGACTAACTGTGGCTTGAAGATAGAATTTATTAACCCTAAAATTCTTAAAAATTTAGATATTTTTGCATTTACATCCTTTTCTTCTTCATATGAGATATTGCATCCTAGATATGTAGTGGTTAAGGCACTGAGCTACAAGCTGGAGGGTCCAGGGTTCAAGTCCCATTGGGGTCAGGATTTTTAAACTGACCCAAACCCTCTGGCGGGACTATGGCCCTGGGGTCGACTCAGCCTCTAACGGAAATGAGTACCAGACGCTTGTTCTGGGGTAAAGGCGGCCGTCACGCAGGGCTGACAACCCGGCTGACATAAAGTGCCGATTGTCTAGAAAAAGTGGGAGCCTTAACCTCCTACTACCCCAAGGGCCTCCGGGTCTGTTGTGGGATTACTTTACTTTCGGGCCCTCCATGGTATCTTTACCTTGTCGTGGTGGAGTGGCTTGCGTGCTTAAATGATCCTGAGAGCTATGCCGGCGGTAGCATTGCTGCCGATAGGGTTACCCATGCCGGACTGGTCGAAGGTGATAAGCCAGACGAAAAAAGTACCTTGGGCGAAAGAGTGACGATCTTTCACCGTAAAAATACAACCGTCAAGAAATGCGGACATGGGTTCATCTGGGGTAAAATTGTCCGGAGGTCAAATAGTCCCCCATTCGGTTCTCCGGGCGGGGACTACTTCAGGGAACCCATGCCAAAGGCTCAAACACAGGGACATGTTCCTAGGAACATGGAATGTTAGGACTTTATACAATAGCGGGGCACTAGAGATATTAACGCGGGAATTAGATAAATCGCCCTTGGATATAGTCGCTTTACAGGAAGTTAGGTGGCCAGGAGAAGGTAGTCAGGAATCAGGAAGCTTTGCATTATACTATGGGGGTGCAGAAAGACCTGCATTTGGAACGGGTTTTTTAGTCAGAAGGAGGATCCTATCCGCTATCCGAGATATTAAGTTTGTTAGTGATAGGATATCATACATAATTCTAAAGGGTAAACGACATGATTTTATAATTGTAAATGTACATGCCCCCACAGAAGATAAAGATGACAAGATCAAGGATGAGTTCTATGAAGAATTAGAATGCTTATTTGATAGCCTTTCACGATATCATATGAAAATTGTCTTAGGAGATTTTAATGCAAAAGTGGGGCGGGAAGATATATTCAAACCAACAATAGGCAAATTCAGTCTTCATGAAGATAGTAACGACAACGGGGTTAGATTAGTCACATTTGCCACATCAAAGAATCTCATTGTTAAGAGCACAACATTTCAGCATAAGGATATTCATAAATACACCTGGACGTCCCCAGATGGAGAAACTCGGAACCAGATAGATCATGTATTAGTGGATAAACGCTGGCACAGTAGCATCATTGATGTTAGATCAGTTAGAGGGACAGACTGCAATTCGGATCATCATCTGGTCAGAGTGAAAATCAGACAACGGCTATCGCTTATGAGAGGAACGAATGCTAAAGATGATTCTGTAAAATATGAATTAAAAAACTTGAAAAATGATGAAATGCGGCAAGAATACCAAATCAAAATTGCTAATAGATTTGAAGTACTGGAATCTTCAGATGACAATGTGGCAAACGAAGAAGAAACTGATATAAATAAAGAATGGGAGGCTATAAGAGATACTATTAAATTGTCAGCATCAGAAAGCATTGGTTGTTTAAAAAAGAGGCAAAACAAGAAATGGTTTGATGAGGAATGTGCCGACATTGTAAAGAAAAGAAAGCTAGCAAAAATGAAATGGTTACACGAGCCAAATGAGGTAAATTTAGAGCAATTGGGTAGTATTAGACGGGAAACCACCAAGTTACTAAAGAGTAAAAAGAGGGAATATTTGAGAGAGAAGATTAATGATCTTGAAATGAATGCAAAAAATAGGAACATTAGAGAATTATATCAGGGAATTAGTATAGAGAAGAAAGGGTTTCAGGCTAGAACAAACATAATTCGGAATGAAAATGGGGATATGATTGCAGATTCTAGGAGTATATTAAATAGATGGAAAAGTTACTTTAATCAGCTATTAAATGTACATACAGAACAGGACATTGAGGAGGATAAGTTACAGACAGCAGAAATGCTAGTCGCAGAGCCAAGTGCATTAGAGGTTGAAATGGCGATTGAAAAATTGAAGATGTATAAAGCATCAGGTTCAGATGAGATCCCAGCAGAACTGATAAAATCAGGGGGAGAAAAATTGATGGACAAGATACGCTGGTTGCTTAGTATGATTTGGGAAAAAGAAGCTCTTCCAGATGAATGGAAGGAATCAATTATCTTACCAATTTATAAGAAAGGAGATAAAACTGATTGCAACAACTACAGGGGCATCTCATTACTTTCAACTTCGTACAAAATTCTAACAAATATATTAGTAAGCAGACTTACTCCCTATATTGATGACATTCTAGGAGATCATCAATGTGCATTTAGAAGAAACAGGTCTACAACAGATCAGATTTTTAGTATAAGACAGATTTTAGAGAAGAAATGGGAATATAATGGTACTGTACATCAACTATATGTAGACTTCAAAAAAGCATATGATTCAATTAAGAGGGAGAAGTTATATAGTATCCTGCTGGAGTTCGGAATTCCTAAAAAGTTAGTTAGACTTATACGAATGTGTCTAAATGGCTCAAAGAGTAGGGTGCGTGTAGGCAAACAGTTTTCAGACACTTTTGAAATCCAGAATGGGTTGAAGCAAGGAGATGCACTATCTCCTCTACTATTTAATTTTGTACTAGAGCATGCCATTAAATCTTTAGAGAATGAGGAAGGCTTACAACTCAATGGTATTAATAAGCTGTTAGTTTATGCTGATGATGTAGTACTATTGGCCGATAGCGAGGAGATACTAAAGGCCAACACGCACACACTATTGAGTAACACTAAGAAATTAGGACTGGAAGTAAATATCAGTAAAACTAAATATATGGTCACACGTAGAAATTCAGTATATAATGGAAATGGACAGCTAATGACAAATGAGGGAAATTTTGAGGAAGTGGCTGAATTCAAATACCTAGGAACAATAATCACAAATAGGAATGAGATGCACAAAGAAATTAAACATAGGCTCAATTCTGGAAATGCTTGCTATTATGCATTGCAGAGACTTTTGATGTCCCAACTCCTTTCAAAAAACGTTAAGCTGAAAATATATAAAACTATTATTCTACCAGTTATATTATATGGGTGCGAAACATGGACTCTTACTTTAAGGGAGGAAAGGAGATTACGAGTATTTGAGAATAAAGTTCTTAGGAAAATTTTTGGACCAAAGAGAGATGAACAGACAGGTGAATGGAGAAGACTACATAACAATGAACTACATGGTCTTTATAGGAAGCCAGATATAATAAGAACAGTTAAGTCTCGTAGACTGCGATGGGCAGGACATGTTGCACGTATGGGGAATGAAAGACGTGCATGGAAGCTTCTTGTAGGAAAGCCAGAGGGAAAACGCCCAGTTGGTAGACCAAGAATGAGGTGGGAGAACAACATTAACTATGATTTGAGGGAAGTAGATTATACAGGGAATGATTGGAAAGCATTAGCTCAGGATAGGGATGTATGGAGAGCTTATGTTCGCGCGGCCATGAACCTACGGGTTCGATAGTGCCAGTGAGTAAGTAAGTAAGTAAGTAAGATATGTAATCCACAATAATTTCGATAGCTTAGATTTTTATGCATTAAAATTTAACATTGCAACATAGTATAATAAAAAGTAAGACTTCCGACTGTCTTTTGTCTTAATTCCACATACAAATAGTTCCATAATTTACACTATCAGTGTTGCAAACCTTAACTTTCAGCACATGACAATTCGGGTTCTAAATGTCTAATGCTCACAAATAAACAAATGACTGCAATTAGTCCTTGTTAATTGCTTAAAAAAACAAAACATTAACGATATAGACATTCAACTTTCTCAGGTTTGTCTAATGTTGTAGTAAAGGGAAACAAAATTTCTCTGCAAGACAAAGGAAGATCTTGAAGAGGGGGAAAAAAAGAGAGAATATGAGCTGAGAGCAAATAAATAGATAAGCTTTGAGTCTGTGGAACAACAATTACCAGTGTAGTGCGGTAATCTGCCGGCGGAGTGCGCTAATGTCTCCCCGGCCGCCCATCTTCCTTATCGCTGGCTCCTTACAGCCCTTGATTGCTTCATCCCCTTCACCAGGAGGGGGTGCAACTTCCTCACAACCACTTTATGTACTATCCACAACTCCTCGCTGTGGTTTCCGATTTTTTCGATGGTCCTCTAAACCGTTTCTATCCACCATTACAACTATAGCTTGTTGTACTCCTTCATATTGGAAATACGCAACAATGGTCAGTGCTTCCGAGATGACATTCCCTCCCCCCCCCAGATTCTATATGTTAAGTATCAGGTCACTTTGACCGTGCCCTTAACAATAGAAATGTTCAATATAAATTAAATATTAACAAAAATATTTATTTATTTATTTATTTATTTATTTTGTTCAATGTCCCAGGTTGTCACTTCGACATTTCTGGTGTTCTCTCCTGGCATTGGAGTAATTGTAACCCACTTCTGAGGTTGGGGCGCCTGGAAGGCTGGGTTACGCTGCCCCAATTATATGATGGTTGATGACAATGATTATTATTATCTTCTTCTTCTTCCTTCCAAGTATTAGGCCAAGGCCTCTTATGATCCTATAGAAAAATTTCCCTCCAGCTTCTTCCGGAAAATTCTCGTATAAGGCTTGAAAGCATAATAATAGTCCCTTCGATTGGTTGCTGGCCAAAGGAAGGCAAGACCAGTGATGGGGCTGCCATCTTATAGCCTCTGGCCAGGCTTTTCTGGAGAAGAAAAGAAAATAAAGGAAAGAAGAAATGGAAGAAAGGAAAGACTCCCTAGCCCTCGGATGCCCTAATAGCATTGGGGTCGAAAAAACAAGAGAGGTTAGATAGTAAAGTTAAAAGAGTGCAAAACACAAGTAAGTGGAAGAAATGTTTTGCACAGCTTGGGCACCTTGTGGTCGCCATCCACATATCCCCTAGATGAGGACCCCTGAGGGGATTATTATTATTATTATTATTATTATTATTATTATTATTATTATAGTGGTGCGCCAGGAGAGTTCCTAATCCTAAACTTAATCTAAGGCGAATATGAATTATGATGATTGTGATGGCCATATGATGATCAGGGAGCGACAAAAATATTTATAAAATCGCCTAAAAACCTCCAATACTGCCTTTTTTCACAAAAAAAATACATACATTTAATATGACATTGCCCATGACCCTATATGACCAAAAGTACCTATTCCTGTTCCATAAATAAACACGAATATATAAGTAAATAATGAATTTTCTGTATATATATTATAATTAAATGTTTAACATTGAGCAATGCAAGCTTAATATGGCATGATAAGAAAAATAAAAGCCTGGACGGGATTCGAACCCGGCCTGGTGGTGTAATGGATAACACGCTGAGGTAGAGACTCAGAGTTCCGGGTTCGAATCCCGTCCAGGCATTTATTTTTCTTATCATGCCATATATATATATATATATATATATATATATTTATTTATTTAGCTATTTTCGAAACAAGGATTATTATTTTAAGGGAGGAGAAACATTTACAATTATTTGAGAATAAAGTTATTAGGAACATTTTTTTGGACCAAAGAGAAACCAGATTATAATAAGAGCAGTTAAGTCTTAAAGACTGCGATGGACAAGACATGTGGCACGAATGGATTATATTATATGGATGCGAAACATGGACTCTTATTTTAAGGGAGGTAAAGTAATAAGAGTATTTGAGAATAAAGTTTTTAGGAATTTTTCTAGACTAAAGAGAGATGAACAGACAGGCGAATGGAGAAAATTAAATAAGAATGAGCTATATGATCTTTATAGGAAGCCACATATAAGAAAGTTAAGTCTCGTAGACTGCGATAGGCAGGACACGTGGCACGAATGAGGAATAAAGAGGGGATGGGCAATCCTTGTAGGAAAACAAGAGGGAAAGCGACCAGCAGGCAAGCAAAGAATGAGATGGAAGGATGGACTTTTGTGAAATAAAATATTTCCTGTGCAATCGATGGTTGAACTTTTACTTAAAACCATAGACAAAGGCCATCATTTCACTGAGCTTCAAGAAAAGGTCACCCCCAAATCAATATTAAATTTTGATATATAAATGTATTTGGGAGTGACCTTTTCTGAAGCTCAGTGAAATGAAGGCCTTTTTCATTGATTTGAAGTAGAAGTTTATCCATTTATTGCACAGGAAATATTTTACACTTATTAATTGCACAGGAAATATTGTCTTCTTCTTCTTCTTCTTCTTCTTCTTCTTCCGAATGCAGTATTGGGTGATGATGCCCGTTCTGTGACTACAAAAACTGATCTTTCCATCGGTTGAAGGGTCTTCCGAGGTCTCTTTTGCCTTTAGGGTTGAGGTGGTAAATCATCTTTGGTAAACGGGAATTTGACATTCTCTGGACGTGTTGGAACCATTTAATCTGATAATTTTGTATATGTTCAACCATTTCCCTACTATTCCACTGCATCCTTATCTCATCACTTTTCATTCTATCCCTTAATGTTACTCCAGTTAGTGATCGGAGGAATCTCATTTGTGAACTATTAATGCGGGATTTATCTTTTGCTCGAAGTGTCCAGCATTCACTTCCGTATAGTAGAGCAGGTTTGGCTATGGCATTATGAAATCTCAATTGGATTTCTTTCCTCATTTGTTTTCCAAAATTTCTCCTAATTATACCATTTAATCTGTTATATTTTTCTAAATTTGTTTCCACATCTTTTTGATTATGAAACTGTGATATATTATTACCTAAATACTTAAAGTGTGTTACTTGTTCTATTGATTTATTATGTATTATTATTTTTACTCTCGAAAGTCCCTTTCCAGTGTTTGCCATGGATTTGGTTTTCTCAACGGCAATGAAGGCGGAGAGGGATACCCTTAATACGGCAGATTTGGCGGAAGATGCACCCTACCCTCACTCAGGGAAAGAGAGAGGAACCGCTGCCTTGCGGAGAAGGAGAAACTTCAAAGGCTAAGGGAGCATCCCCTACAGAAAAGCATGCCTGTCCAAGAGGCATTGAGGTGGCAACCCCACCACTGGACTTACCCAACTATAGGCTGGTAACCTATAATGGGGAAATCTTTAAATACTCGAAAGACTACAAGAAATAAGGAAATATTGTATTTCACAAAAGTCAAAAAAGTTAGCCTTATAACCCTAGAGAGTTAGCCTATAACCCTAGAGAGTTAGGCTATAACTTTTTGGACTATTTGTTGAAATAAAATATTTCCTGTGCGATGAATGGGTGAACGTTTACTTACAACCATTGAAAAAGGCCTTCATTCTACTGAGCTTCAAGAAAAGGTCACCCCCAAATCAATACTAAATTTTGATATATAAATATATTTGGGGGTGATCTTTTCTTGAAGCTCAGTGAAATGAAGGCCTTTTGTAATGATTTTAAATAAAAGTTCATCCATCCATTGCACAGGAAATATTTTATTTCACAAAAGTCCAAAATGTTATAACCTTAGTATGCATATCATGTTTTTAAGTGTCTCCTGATGATAGTTATTCAAGTTTGTAATCGAAAACATTACCAGTAACGCTGTACGTATATTTGTGTCAAGTAATAATACATATACCGCAACAAATTTTTTTATTTGAATTTATGTAGGTGGTACCATGGCATAAAATCCACCGAAATTCCAGACCATGAGAGACACAGGAATCATTTCCTTTGAGAAAAATACCAGTGTACCGAAAGTGCTATTTCGGTACGAAACACCTGTACTGTTATCCTCCCTCTACAGTGAGATTAATGACCTATGCCATTTTCCTTTCTCTTTGCGTTTACTCCCACTCTCCTTCCTACCCCTGCCTTTGCTCTGTTTGCACTGCGCAACTTCCCCTCTACCTCGGAACTCTCAAATTGGCGATTCAAGTGGTAAACTGTATCATTCATTCATTCAATTCATTCAGTTAGTTTGGTTATCGTCTGAAGGACGTGAGCTCAAGGAGAGCTGTATTGTTTTCAGTTTGGTCCGGTAAGACCAGGCGGCACACCAGTGTCGTTAGCCTTGATTTTAGACGAAGCTATTAACCCTGTCAAACGTGTGCAGAGAGCATAAACCGTAACTTATACAGTTGGGTAATTGGGGGTAAACACTAAGAATCTTAGTGACTAAGATCTGTCAAGGACCCAATCTCTCGGGGTATAACGAGGGCCCCCTACCCAGGGATACGTGAAGACCTCAACGGTTGGATCGGCAAAAAGAAGAAGCTTCAAAAAGGCGAGACATGCGGAAGAGGCAGCCCTCCTCCTGGGGTTGGATGGAATGAATTGGATAATCGGTATAGAAAGAGGACTGAATGGCATAGGGATGGGTTGGGTATGGGAGAGAAATATGGGTAATAATAAAAATGTTTGGAGGAAAGTTAAGAAGAGATTAATTTATATAGACAGACGGTATATAAAAGCAGAGTGTAGCCGGAATATATCGCTCACCGTGTAGTCGGAACTGAAACTTTCGTGGGGAAGGGAGAAGTATATTGACTCTTTGGATGGGGATGATAGAAGTGCTATTGCATAGTTTCATTTGGGGGGATGGATGGCCCATAACTTAACAAGTGAAGAAGGCATTAAACTGTGCCCGCTATGCGATGACCGTGAAAACTGGCAACATATTGTAGCATTCTGTAAAGAGACAGAGCTACTTAGATTACAGTTTTTGCCGGAGAGATTTCTCAGTTCAGATCGTGGAAGAATGGCGCGCTGGGATATTTTAGGACGGATCGAGAGTGAAGTGAAAACATGCAAATTTTTGGGTACAGTAACGAAATTGAGGTATAGCAAAATTGGAGATCTATAAGGATACATTATTATCAATAATAAGAATATCAATATAGTTTTGTTTCGATCTTCAATTATATTATGTAATAAGTACTCTTGTTAAGTTGAATAGCCTGACAGTGCATTTGATGTCTGCTGGAGGGGGGGGGGGTACGAGCGCCCGCGTATGTATGTGTGTGGGGGTGTGTATGTATATGCGTGTGTGTTTTTTCTTCTTCTCTTTTTTTTATATTTGTTTTGTTTCGATCTTCAATTAATATATATCAAAAGTAGTCTTGATAAGTTGAATAGCCTAATAGTGCATTTTATGTCTCCAGGGAAGGGGGGGGGAGTATGAGCGCCCGCATGTTTATGTGTGTGGGGGTGTGTGTATGTATATGTGTGTTTGTTTTTCTCTCTTTTTTTAAATTTGTTTTATACCATTTTTTAATTATTAATACACAGAATGAGACTTTTTTAATATCTACACACATGGTCTAGATATGCATTAATGTGTATGTAGT
Source organism: Diploptera punctata (assembly GCA_030220185.1). NCBI lineage: Eukaryota > Metazoa > Arthropoda > Insecta > Blattodea > Blaberidae > Diploptera > Diploptera punctata. The sequence continues at coordinate 949,941 of JASPKZ010007812.1, read as the reverse complement.
TGTAGACACAGATTTTATTTATATGTATTCATTCTTTTTAACTCCACCATTACCGGTCCCAAGTTCGGATGAGAAAGGAGGAGGGGGAGGAGTAACAACCTCATTAAAAAAAACCTTGGTTCAGCTCGCCCAGCTGATAGTACCTTGTAAGGGCCCCTTGCCAGGGTCACGGTGAAGACCTCAACGGCGGATGTGGCGGAGTAGGAGTCCTACGGTTCGGCATTGAAGGCGGAAGAGGCAACCACTCCCTAGGTTAACAGGGAAAACTGCTGCCTTGCGGGGTAGAGGGATCTACAAAGGCTAAGGGAGAAAGCCCCAACAGAAAAACAAGGCGTGGATCAGACTCCGTAGCTGTGGTGGAAGCAACTGATCTAAGGGACGGAAACCCTAAAATCGAATGACCTGGTCCTCCAGGTTGGGGGTTTGGCATTAGGCTTGTAAATCTCAACAAGAATCAGCCGGACAGTCTAATAGAAAACGACACAATGAACGATCTAAGGAAAATGAAAGTGACTAATTTGAATATGGCATAAGACAGATTGGCATGGAGGAGGATTGTTGAGAAGGCCAAAACTTTCACTTTTGAAGTTGTCGTGCCTTAAGATTATGATGGTATCCATTGTTTTGATACACGTGTGTAGCCATGTAGGGATTTATTTATATTATGATTATTTTTTATTCATGGAAAAATTATGCACGTACGGCCAAGCAGGCCCGTGAGCAATGTAAATACACATGTATCTCCTTTCTTTTGAAAGCAATAAATCCCATTCCATTCATTCTCGGCAGGAGGCCAGTTACCTGCTACGAGGAAATTTAAATAAGCTCGAACTTCCCAAAGCAGATTAGGAAGACCAAAACGATGTTGGAACGACGACCTGCTGCATACTGTGCATCGGGGAGCAGAACGGACCAACAGGTCCATATCTCGAAGATTATGATGATGAAAAATTCTAGTGGTCTGAGATGGAAACGAACCCGAGAACTTATGAACTGTAGTCAGAAAGTCCGGCCACAAGACCATGATGCTCTACTGTTAAAAATCACATCACAATAAAAAAAGATAAGCGAACTTCTTTTGTTTAACGGAATGTAATAAAATAAAAGACAAACATATGACGATAACAAATGCTGAACATTTGTCACAACAATCAAAGTTTAAAACAGTTTTATTGTCAGATGTTTTAGTGGAGCCAAATTTCCCTCAGTCGGCGCCATCTCTAACGTGAGATCAAATTCCCTCTGCACTCATTTATAACAAAACTTCCACAAAGTGTAGGTAAATTCTGATTCGCAAAGTTGGTGCAACTGATAACAAGTTGCGAGTTTTCCAATTTGTAAGTTACACTACTGGAGACTGGCAAGAATGACAATTTATTCGCTTTAAATTCATCCCTCCCTTCTAAGACACACCAACTTGCGAAAGGTGTTACATGCATCTCCCCTTAATTGAACCACATCGTAGGGTCCGTCCCAGTGGACTAGTGGTTTCCATTCTCGCCTATGATTCCGAGGTTTGACGGATCTAATTCTGCTGGGGTAAATGTATTTTTTCAGGGGTAGAATCAAGAGTATACCATTCTTCAGAAAGAAAACAAAGACTTGAAACTCAAGTCAAAGATTTATTACAAGTAAAATAACCATTGGATCGAATAAGGAATGAAGATATAAGAACAGAGTTAAATATATTGGATGAGAAAATCAGAGAATATAGAGAGAAATGGTTTACACACGTGGAAAGAATCTATGTATCAAGATTACCAAGAGCAGCATTCAACTACAAGCCAAGAGGTTCAAGGAATGTAGAAATGCCAGTGAAAAGATGGACAGAACAACTGTGAGGCGGAACAGGCAATTTGCCTAGCCCGTGAAGTGAAGAAGAACAAGAAGAAGTAAAATAACCTTAAAGTCTGAAATAATAAGCCTCTGTTTCGACTCTTTCACACCCATATTTCAAATAAGGCATTAATAAATGTGCGTGTTAGAGAGAGTCCCTTAAATGTGCGTGTTAGAGAGAGTCCCTTATAAAAACATACCTACGTACTTATAATACTTTGTGCGTGTTAGAGAGAGTCCTTTATAAAAACATACCTACGTACTTATAATACTTTGTGCGTGTTAGAGAGAGTCCCTTATAAAAACATACCTACGTACTTATAATACTTTGTGCGTGTTAGAGAGAGTCCCTTATAAAAACATACCTACGTACCGGTACTTATAATACTTTGGAATGGATATTTCAGCACAAAAGTCTAAAGTAATGGCATTCTTAGGGAGAAGATCCAATCAGAAGTAAGATGATACACAATAACCAATGTGTAGAACAAGTACAATATTTCAACTATTTTGATTGTGAAATATCTTATCAAAACGAAAAAGATGCGAACAAGAAAATCACCAAATTTGCACAAATCTTAGGAATAATAAGTGATAGATTAAAAGCTAAATTAATACAAAAATCCACAAGAATAAAAATATATAATTTACTTTAGCTTTGCCCTCCCTTTTATACGGAAGTGAGATTTGTACATTAAGAAAAGGAGACAGAAGCAGAATCAAAACAACGGAAATGAAATTTCTCAGAAAGACAGCAGGATACACTCTTTTAAATCGAAAAAAGAACGAAGAAATTTTAGAACAATTAAAAGTAGAATCAATAAAAGGCCTTCAAAGGAATATTTTTAAACTACATAATATATGTGAACAATATAATCTCAAAATATCCATAGAAAAAAAATAAGGTAATGGCATTCCAATGGAAAAATCAAATCACATCCAAAATAGTAATACTTACTCACTTACTTACTCACTGGCACTATCGAACCCGTAGGTTCATGGCCGCAGGGACATAAGCTCTCCATACATCCCTATCCTGAGCTAATGCTTTCCAATCATTCCCTGTATAATCTACTTCCCTCAAATCATAGTTAATGTTATTCTCCTACCTCATTCTTGGTCTACCAACTGGGCGTTTTCCCTATGGCTTTCCTACAAGAAGTTTCCATGCAAGTCTTTCATTCCCCATACGTACAACATGTCCTGCCCATCGCAGTCTACGAGACTTAACTGTTCTTATTATATCTGGCTTCCTATAAAAAGACCATGTAGTTCATTGTTATGTAGTCTTCTCCATTCACCTGTCTGTTCATCTCTCCTTGGTCCAAAAGTTTTCCTAAGTACTTTATTCTCAAATACTTGTAATCTCCTTTCCTCTCTTAAAGTAAGAGTCCATGTTTCGCATCCATATAATATAACTGGTAGAATAATAGTTTTATATATTTTCAGTTTAAACGTTTTTTGAAAGGAGTTGGGACATCAAGAGTCTCTGCAATGCATAATAGCACGCATTTCCAGAATTGAGCCTATGTTTAATTTCTTTGTGCATCTCATTCCTATTTGTGATTATTGTTCCTAGGTATTTGAATTCAGCCACTTCCTCAAAATTTCCCTCATTTGTCATTAGCTGTCCATTTACATTATTTAATGAAATTCTACGTGTGACCATATATTTAGTTTTACTGATATTTACTTCCAGTCCCAATTTCTTAGTGTTACTCAATAGTGTGTGCGTGTTGTCCTTTAGTATCTCTTCGCTATCGGCCAACAATACTACATCATCAGCATAATCCAAAGTAGTAATAGGAAACAAAATCATAGAACAGGTGAACCATCTCATTTATCTAGGTTGTGACATTTAATTTAATTATAATAATGATATAACTAATAAAATAGCAAAATTCCAGGGAATATGTGGTACGATAAAAAGTAAAATGATCCCACAACAGGCCCGGAGGCCCTTGGGGTAGTAGGAGGTTAAGGCTCCCACTTTTTCAAGACAAGCGGCACTTTATGTCAGCCGGGTTGTCAGCCCTGCGTGACGACCGCCTTTACCCTCAGAACAGGCGTCTGGTACTCATTTCCGTTACAGGCTGAGTCGACCCAGAAACGATCACTAAATAACAAAACAACAAGAGAGTCCCAATTGAAATTTTATAAAACGTTGGCAGTGCCGGTACTGCTCTATCGTTCAGAAGCCTGGATACATAAAAAACAAGATCTAAGTAGGATAACGGCGGCAGATATGAAATTTTTGAGATCTGTTAAAGGATGCACTAAGGAAGACAGAATCAAGAACACAGAAATGAGACATGAACTTGAAATATTTGCAATAAATGATAAAATAGATACATATAGACAAAATGGAAGCAACGCATAGACAGAATGAATGAAGATAGATATCCAAAACAAATAACAAAATACAAACCTAAAGGCACCCGAGATGTGGGCAGACCTAGAAAGAGGTGGGCTGAAGTCGGAACGGGTCAACAGACCTAATCCATGAATGCAGATGGTGAATACGTTTGTTTGAATTTTCAGTGAATAGCTACATTGTCAAATATTTATTTGTATTTTTGCTGGTTGAGTGGAAGAGAAGGTCTTAGGCCTTAACTTTGCCACAATAAATAAAACATTATTATTATTATTATTATTATTAGTATTATTATTATTATTATTATTATTATTATTATTATTATTATTATTATTTCAATTCCTTCTGGATTTTTTCGTATTGAGACTTGAAAGTAGTTTTGAAGTTCCTTCGGACAGGTTACTGGCCCGACGCTAAGTAGTCCAGTGGTAGGGCTGCTACCTTTTAGTCTCTGGACAGACATTAGGATACTGCATTTACTCAGTACCCGATGGAACGGTTATACCGCCGTGACTCGGTCCTCAGAGCCTCGTTTGTGAGACTTAGATCTGCTGAAATGAGATATCTTCGGAGGACTGCAGGATACACACTACTAGATCACAAAAAAAATGAAGACACCTTAGAAGAATTACACATGGAATCTTTACAAAACAAAATTTCTGATTATAAGTCAAGATGGATGCAACATGTTCATCGAATGGAAGATCACAGAATACCCAAACAAATGTTAAGATATCAACCTGCAGGAAGAAGAAGACCAGGACGTCCACTCAAAAGACTTCTGGATGGTGTTTTCTCTTGAGGCCGAAACAGGTCAACAAATGGCCTAAATTCGTGAATGTACTATGATGATGATTATTATTATTATTATTATTATTATTATTGTTGTTGTTGTTATATTACTATTATATTATTTTTATTATTAAATTATTAATTTACACAGACAGGCATATATTAATCTGACTTTTTTATGACTGGTCATAATTAAAAAGCGTTAATATTTAATGCTTTGAAAAATTATTGTTGATTATAACATTCACATGTCATTTAACAATAGAAAGCGACGGTCTTTGGGATTAGTAATACAATTAATTAAGTGAATGGTTTTTACAGATAGCATCTTCATTGATAAATATCAGAAACCAAACGAATGTTATTGACTAGAAGCGAAGAGTAAAGTTAATGATAATAATTAAAGTTAAAACTAATAAGTAACATACATAATGGAACAGCAGCCCTCCTATCTACTTTACACGAAAATAAATACTTCTTCTTCTTCCTTCCAAGTATTAGGCCAAGGCCTGTTACGATCCTATAGAAAATTTTCCCTTATGGGAAATTCTCGTATAAGACTTGAAAGCATAATAATAGTCCCTTCGATTGGTTGCTGGCCAACGGAAGGCAAGACCAGTGATGGGGCTGCCATCTTATAGCCTCTGGTCAGGCTTTTCTGGAGAAGAAAATAAAATAAAGGAAAGAAGAAATGGAAAAAAGGAAGGACTCCCTAGCCCTCGGATGCCCTAATAGCGTTGGGGTCGAAAAAACAAGAGTTAACCAAGAGAGGTTAGATAGTAAAGTTAAAAGAGTGCAAAACATAAGTGGAAGAAATGTTTTGCACAGCTTGGGCACCTTGTGGTCGCCATCCACATATCCCCTAGATGAGGACCCCTGAGGGGGAAAATAAATACAAAGAAAATAATAAAAGTAATAAATTAATATATCGCTTATTAATATACAGGGTGTTTCAGAATAAGTACCACAGGCTTCTAGGGGTTGTAGATGGGACTTACTAGATAAAGTTCTGATAAGGAACCCATGTCCGGAAACGTACCATTTCAATGTAAAATAGTTTTGAAGATGAAAACACCATGAGCTGATATCGCTGTGTCTTGTGTTTCGGAATAAGTATTACAGACTTCTAGGGGTTGTATTACACCTGACGAGTCAGAGGAAGATCTTCCTCTGCGCGAATTCTGACAGCAGCAGAAATTATTGTGCACACACCAGGTCTTGTGGGGTTTGTGTATGAAAACATGCGTCCCAGATACACTTTGTCGTCACGTGGAACCACACCTGAGGTACAACCCGCTAGAAGTCTGTAATACTTATTCCGAAACACCCTGTATATATGAAATTAATTTTGAAATATTGATAAATCTTGATACTATTTTCATCAAAAGAAGAAACGTCTCATCAAGTTGAATTAATGGTCCGATTTTGTTGGTTTGTCGAAGATAGCTTTCTTTTGTTAACGCTTTAGAATGGCCGAAATAATAATTAGTTCTGTCATTCACTTAGGGACTTAATGTGTCAGACCGCAGTGAAAACAAACAACGGTTTGTTAATTTCGAATTTCAGGTAAACATTTGATTGTAATGGTCGGATTTCATTCCCTTTTCGAGAATATTATCATCATTTTATTTCAACAATATATTCTGTTAGAAAATACCACAAGATGGAAATGGAAAACCTACGTCAGAACTATAATGGATGATAGGAATTTGGAAGAGGGAGATTGGAATGATAGAGATAAATGGAAACTAAAAATGGCAAACCTATAAGTGGGGGAAAGTCGAAGAAGAAGAAGAAGAAGAAAATACAAATGAACTCACAATATGGGGAAAATCTATATACAGAAGAACAAGGAGAAAATTAATAAATAAATTAGTTATATATATACACACATCCATAGTAATTCTGCCCGAAGGCAGGTCCTTCACTGCAATCATAGCATTTTCATGCTATGCTTGCAGCTTTACTAGGGAATTGTGTAGGTGTGGGTAACTTCCCGTTGCTTTTTATATATATATATATTATATATATATATATATATATATATTATATATATATTTGTGTGTGTGGTGTGTTATAATTACATTTTCGACACTGAGCAATGCAAGCTTAATATGACATGATAAGAAAAACAAATGCCTGGACGGGATTTGAAACCGGAACTCTGGGTTAATATGACATGATAAGAAAATTAAATCCCGTCCAGGCATTTATTTTTCTCATCATGTCACAACGCACACACCACACACACACACCACACACATCATATATATATATATATATATATATATATATATATATATGAAATAAGGAAACTAAACGCTTGGATGTGATTTGAACCCGGAACTCTAGATTGATACCCCACTGCCCCGCCAATTATGCTACTAAGCAAATCTAATATAAATATTTACTTTCCTATATATATATATATATATGTATTATAGTCCATCGCTGTGATCTCGAGGTAGCGTGCTGCCTTGTCACGCAGCGGGCCCGGGTTCGATCCCCGGTCGGGGCAGTTTTTTCTCGGGGGAGGTTTTTATCAGGGTTTTTCCTCACCTGTAAGACAAATGTCAGGAAAACTTTAAGGCCCAACACGGTCCCTGAAATCATATGGCCATCATCCTTATCATATTATCTTATACCTTACCATTATCATCATCATCCTTCACCGGTGTGGAAAGCAACGGGAAGCTACCACACCTACACAATTCCCTAGTAAAGGTGCAATCATAGCATGAAAATGCTATGATTGCAGTGAAGGACCTGCCTTCGGGCAGAATTACTATGGATGGATATATATACTATATATATATATATATATATATATATATAGGTCTATATTCTCTGTTGTTAGGAGATGTAGATGATATATATATATATGTATATACAACACACACAAACTAACTAACTCACTGGCACTAATCGAACCCGTAGGTTCATGGCCGCATGGACATACGCTCTCCATACATCCCTATCCTGAGCTAAATGTTTTCCCAATCATTCCCTGCATAATCTACTTCCCTCAAATCATAGTTAATGTTTACGCTCTCCCACCTCATTCTTGGTTTACCAACTGGGCGTTTTCCTTCTGGTTTTACATACATTTATATAATTTTGTCATGATCATTTTCGATGTCTGCAAAGTCAATAAAAATAGCTTAATTCTTTCGGAATCGAGGGTTCGGGTCCTGATGGCATCAGAATATTTAAGTTGGCAGAATAATGGCTCTGGAGTAGTCACAGCCTCAAACTGAAATGAGTACCAGACTATGTTTCTGAGGGTAAGGGAACGCGGCCCCGTCAACAGGGCTGACAACCCGATTGATATCTATGGCCAATTTTAATTTAACGAATTATTTCTATGACGAATTTAATTACATGACGAAATAGCTTTGTGACCAACCCCTGTAAATCTATGACACGACTTTACTTCTCTTACGAAGAAAGTCACAACCCAGGATTAAGTGGATAAACAAACAGTCGTTATTTTTAAAAAAGACCGGTAGGTTCCATGACTACTCGATACGTCTAGGTGTGATCAGAACTGAAGAAGAAGATGGGGCTAAATATTAATGTTTTTCTTTTGTTTGAATTTTCTAAATCAGGCGCCAGTAAGTTAGACGAATGGCTAAAACTACATAATGCTATTTATGGAAAATATCCACAACTCGTGTCCAACTCAGGGTCGGGTCGAGGGAGAGGATGAGTGAAAGCTCTTTATAAATAAGGAGGTCTGAGAATGACAGGAACTCGTTGCCCAACTCAGGGTCGGGTTGAGGGAGAGGATGAGATGAAAGCTCTTTATATAGAGGTCTGAGAATGACAAGGGAACCTCGTGCCCAACTCAGGGTCGGGTTCGAGGGAAGAGGATGAGAATGAAGCTCTTTATATAGAGGTCTGAGAATGACAAGGAACTCGTGTCCAACTCAAGGTCCGGGTCGAAGGGAGAGGGATGAGATGAAGCTCTTTAATATAGAGGTCTGAGAATGACAGGGACTCGTGCCCAACTCAGGTCGGGTCGAGGGAGAGGAAGAGATGAAGCTCTTTATATAGAGGTCTGAGAATGACAGGGAACTCGTGCCCAACTCGGGTGCGGGTCGAGGGAGAAGGATGGGATGAAGCTCTGTATATATAGAGGTCTGAGAATGACAGGGAACTCGTGCCCAACTCAGGGTCGGGTCGAGGGAGAGGATGAGATGAAGCTCTTTATATAGAGGTCTGAGAATGACAGGGAACTCGTGCCCAACTCAGGGTCGGGTCGAGGGAGAGGATGAGATGAAGCTCTTTATATAGAGGTCTGAGAATGACAGGGAACTCGTGCTCCAACTCAGGGTCGGGTCGAGGGAGAGGATGAGATGAAGCTCTTTATATAGAGGTCTGAGAATGACAGGGAACTCGTGCCCAACTCAGGGTCGGGTCGAGGGAGAGGATGAGATGAAAGCTCTTTAATAGAGGTCGAGAAATGACAGGGAACTCGTGCCCAACTCAAGGTCGGGTCGAGGGAGAGATGAGAGATGACAGCTCTGTATATAGAGGTCTGAGAATGACAGGGAACTCGTGCCCAACTCAGGGTCGGGTCAGGGAGAGGATGAGATGAAAGCTCTTTTATATAGAGGTCTGAGAATGACAGGGACTCGTGCCCAACTCAGGGTCGGGTCGAGGGAGAGGATGAGATGAGCTCTTTATATAGAGGTCTGAGAATGACAGGGAACTCGTGCCCCAACTCAGGGTCGGGTCGAGGAAGAGGATGAGATGAAGCTCTGTAATATAGAGGTCTGAGAATGACAGGGAACTCGTGCCCAACTCAGGGTCGGGTCGAGGGAGAGGAATGAGATGAAGCTCTTTATATAGAGGTCTGAGAATGACAGGGACTCGTGCCCAACTCAGGGTCGGGTCGAGGGAGAGGATGAGATAGGCCTCTTATATAGAGGTCTGAAAATGACAGGAACTCGTGCCAACTCAGGGGTCGGGTCGAGGGAGAGGATGAGATGAAGCCTTTATATAGAGGTCTGAGAATGACAGGGAACTCGTGCCCAACTCAGGTCGGGTCGAGGGAGAGGATGAGATGAAGCTCTTTATATAGAGGTCTGAGATGACCAGGGAACTCGTGCCCAACTCAGGGTCGGGTCGAGGAGAGGATGAGATGAAGCTCTGGATATAGAGGTCTGAAAATGACAGGGAACTCGTGCCCAACTCAGGGTCGGTCGAGGGAGAGGATGAGATGAGGCTCTTTATATAGAGGTCTGAGAATGACAGGGAACTCGTGCCCAACTCAGGGTCGGGTCGAGGGAGAGGATGAATGACACTCTTTATATAGAGGTCTGAGAATGACAGGAACTCGTGCCCAACTCAGGGTCGGGTCGAGGGAGAGGATGAGATGAAACTCTTTATATAGAGGTCTGAGAATGACAGGGAACTCGTGCCCAACTCAGGGTCGGGTCGATGGAGAGGATGAGATTGGAGCTCTTGTATAATAGAGGTCTGAGAAGGACAGGGACTCGTGCCCAACTCAGGTCGGTCTAGGAGAGGATGAATGAAGCTCTTTATTAGAGGTCTGAGAATACAGGACTCGTCCAACTCAGGGTCGGTCGAGGGAGAGGATGAGATGAAACTCTTTATATAGAGGCTGAGAATGACAGGAACTCGTGCCCACTCAGGGTCGGGTCGAGGGAGAGGATAAGTGAAACTGTATATAGAGGTCTGAGAATGACAGGGAACCGTGCCCACGCAGGGTCGGGTCGAGGGAGAGATAGAGAAACTCTTTATATAGAGGTCTAGAATGACAGGGTGCCGGCCGAATCGCCTGACTCCGGAGCAGATGAACAAAATGAAACTAAATGGATTAGATAGTATGGAAAAATAGTGGAATAATTAATAAGACAAATTAATTCTCATAGACTACAATGAGCAGGGCTGTTGCGCGATGATTTGCTTATCGAATAATACAAGAAACTAAATTTTACTCTTGACTGATGTTACGGATTTTGATGGCCGGCCAACAATGTAGCATTGCCCTTTCTCCGATAGTATTGGATTGGATTGTTTGTAACGTAGCAACGACCGAATGTTTTAAAATTTCGAATGGTTAATTATAATTCCAGTATGCCTATGTCATTTCTCAGGTTCTATAGATCAAAGAGATATGGAAGCTAGGTAAGTTTAAATACATTCATTATATAGACTGCAGAAATCATATTAGAATACAGTAATTCCGTACACAAAATATATTTCTCATTAGACACTGGAGCTTCATTTACACTGCCTCAAAAAAAATTAGGGGATATTGTAGAATAACCTATTAAGACTATTATTATTATTGATTTCGTACATCTCAACGATGGATAAATCATATTTGAAGAGAAAAATTATACGCTCAGACCGGGACTTGAACCCGGGACCCTTGTTTCTCTAGACCAAGTGCTCTGCCAACTGAGCCTACCTGAGCATTTGGTATGGGAAATTACAATGTATATAGAGAAAGATTTGCGTTTAGATCGGTACTTGCTCAGGTAGCTCAGTTGGGTATAGAGCACTTGGTCTAGAGAACCAAGGGTCCCGGGTTCAAGTCCCGGTCTGAGCGTATAATTTTTTTCATTCAAATATGATTATCCATCGTTTGAGATGTACGAAATCAATAATAATAACATGGAAAAATCGTACTGGCTGTAATGTATAATTCCCAAATATGTCTTCTTAATAAAGGAGTCCGCCATTTTGCAAGATAGAAGCATGGCTTCATAGCATTTGGTGGATGGGAATTACAATGTATATAGAGAAAGAATTTTGCGTTTAGATCGGTACTCTTGCTCAGGTAGCTCAGTTTGGTAGAGCACTTGGTCCTAGAGAACCAAGGGTCCCGGGTTCAAGTCCCGGTCTGAGCGTATAATTTTTCTCTCAAATATGATTTATCCATCGTTGAGATGTACGAAATCAATAATAATAACATGGAAAAAAGTCGTACTGGCTGTAATGTATAATTCCCAAATATGTCTTCTTAATAAAGGAGCCGCCATTTCCAAGATAGAAGCATGGCTTCATAGCATTTGGTGGATGGGAATTAACAATGTATATAGAGAAGATTTGCGGTTTAAGATCGGCACTTGCTCCAGGTAGCTCAGTTGGTAGAGCAACTTGGGCTAGAGAACCAAGGATCCCGGGTTCAAGTCCCGGTCTGAGCCGTATAATAATTTTTCTCTTCAAATATGATTTATCCATCGTTGAGATGTACGAAATCAATAATAATAACATGGAAAAAGCCGTACTGGCTGTAATGTATAATTCCCCAATATATGTATTCCTTAAATAAAGGAGCCGCCATTTGCAAGATAGAAGCATGGCTTCCATAGCATTTGGTGGATGGGAATTACAATGTATATAGATAAAGATTTGCGTTTACATCGGGTACTTGCTCAGGTAGCTCAGTTGGTAGAGCACTTGGTCTAGAGAACCAAGGGTCCCGGGTTCAAGTCCGGTCTGAGCGTATATTTTTTTCTCTTCAAATAATTAAGACTATGTTTTTAGGAACAGTATTAGATGCAATCACTTTCTATTACTCCAAAATAATGTAAACAAGAGTTTGAAAGTCAATTACGTAGCCCACTGTAACCAACACAAGATGTCAAAGGAGATCCTGATTAGAAATATGGCAAACAAACAAAGCAACATTAAAAGGGGTGAAAATGTTTTCTTTAGTATGGTGTATGGTCTCCTCGAAACGGCCAGCACTGCCTCACACCTGTATGGCATTGATGCAATGAGGTTAGCAATGAGTTCTTGGGGGATACATGGCCACTCTTCCATAAGAGCAATGTGCAGCTCTGGAACAGTTGTGGGAGGTGCTGGTCTGCCTGCAATGCGCCTGCCTAATGCATCCCACGCATGCTCAATCGGATTTAAGTCCGGGGAGGAAGCTGGCCATGCATACGCTCGATACCCTCCACTTCCAGCATGTCGTCCACCAAGCCAGCTCTGTGGGGTCGTGCATTATCGTCCATAAAAAGAAAAGAATCACCTATGGCACCAGCATGAGGCCACGACAAAAGGTCGGAAGAATCTCATCTCTATACCTTACCGCAGTCAAAATACCACCTTGGATGACGTAGAGGTCCGTACGTCCACCACTACTGACTCCTGCCTACACCATCAACCCACCGCCACCATATGGGGATCTTTTACGTACAAAAGCTGGATTGTTTCGTGTCCCTTTTTCTCTCCAGATGAATACACGCCGACTATCACATCCCATGTTGAATCGCGACTCATCAGAAAAAAGAACTGATCTCCATTCAGCATGCCTCCACCCACGATGTTCCTCTCCGCCCAGTTTCTGCGATCTCTACGGTGTTGTGGGAGTTAACCTGGTACACACCATGGGCATACAGGCATAGAGACCACTTCCATGCAGTCGATTAGGGACAGTTTGAGTTGACACCCTGCGTCCTGTTGCTGTTTGAAGTGTATTTCGCAGTTGAGTTGCATTCTGCTGTCTATTCCGACGGGCTGTTAACAAGAGGGTAACGGTCATCCCTTGCTGTTGTTGCCCTTGGTCGACTTTGTCCGGCTCTTCTGTGAACAGTATGTTCATTGAAAACGACTCCAAAGTCTGGAAATCACGCTTTGAGACGACCCAATGGCTTGTGCCACCTCTTGTTGTGTCTGTCCAGCTTCCATCCTTCCTATGACCCTCCAAGTCATTGGTTCAGGTAAATCACGTTGTCGAGGCATCATTGTCCCTAAGGCAAGTCATTCACTAACTGAAAACTGGACTGGATTTAAAAACAGAAACAAAACATTCACCCCCACACCACCCTTTCACATCAACAGTACAGACACTGCCCTCTGGTGTGGTACCGAGGTTACGTAACAACTTCAAACTCTTATTTACATTATCTTGGAATAATAGAAAGTGATTGGCATCTAATACTATTCCAAAAAACATAGTCTTAATAGATTATTCTACAATATCCCCTAATTTTTTTGAGCAGTGTAGTTGAATACTTAGGTATGCTTAAAGATTTATTTCCAACGCTTCGTATTCACTGACATAACCCAATCCAATTGCTTATATTCAACTAGCTAATGGCCGGAGTGTGCTGCTACGCCTAAATAAATGAAGTATGATTATTTAAATTTTTTCAGGAGAACTCTTACTTCTTCTTCTTCTTCTTCTTCCTCTACGCATGAAAGCTGGCAGCTTGCTGCGTGTTCATTCACTACAGGTCCGGGGTATGATGACGTCCTTCCATCGTAGTTGTGGTCTTCCTAATGGCCTTTTTCTGCTGAGGTGTCCAGTCACGTACTTTTTTCACTAGTCTACTGTTCTCCATTCTATCTATGTGATCGTTCCAATATAGTCTTCTATCATTTATCCAAAGGTTTTATAGGTTCAATTTCACATTCTTCTCTAATAACAGAGCTGCGAATTTTCTCTCTCAGCGATTTTCCTATGATTTTCCTTAAAGTTCCATTGATTTGTTTTGTTTTTTGAGTTTCTGTTCGGCATTCACAACCTTATGGCCTTAACTCTGCCAGCTAAAATAAATTATTATTATTATTATTATTATTATTATTATTATTATTATTATTATTATTATTATTATTATTATTATTATTATTATTATTATTATTATTATATGTTAGAACTTGTCTTATGACGGATTTGTAAATTCTTACCTTTGTATCTATTCTTAAATTTTTATTTTTTCCAAACAGTATTGTTTTAAAACATCCCGATATTTTGTTTGCATTATTTTCTTGATAGAGGTATCTCTACCTTGACGTGGTGGTGGGGCTTGAGAGTCCTAACGACTCCATGAGCTATACAGGCAGTAGTGTAACTACCAACAGGGCCTGCCATGCCTGGCAGGTCATGGAAGAAGGTCCAGACTAAAAGAGATACCCATCGAAGAAGAAGGGTCAGTAACTCACTTCCAAGATGTAAAATTGTCAATTACTCACAGAAACATTCACGAAGTAAGCCGGACTGATAAATTAATGAATTCTTACACCTAATGTTTTTAGAGCATATCAGCAGCTAAACACTCGCCGCACCCGAAAATGGGTGCACACAAAGTTATACGTTTCCACGAATCAAACATGGCGATTTGCTTAGAGTCAATTATTATTTTCGAATTTCAGGTAAACCGCACTTAAAATGATCGGATTTCGCTGAATTTTGGATAATACCTACCTCGATATATTTTTAATGGCACATGCTGAGTTTTGTTGTGAAACATCGAAATTTGCGACCGTTAGAGCGACTTTTTAATATTCGTTTCAGGTAAACTTCTACACATATAATGGATTTAGAGCATAACTGATAGCGGCTAAATTCTTGGCATACTTTAAAATATGTATGTACAAATTTTCATGAAGATCGCCTGAGGAGTTCAGAAGTTACAAACATATGCAGACTGAATGTTTTTTTATATATAAAGATTATTCAGTCTTGTAACACATCATTATCCCATCTAATTTTATGTCTGACTTGGAGTCTAATTGTTAATGGTTTCACTGGAAATGTTTTTCAATAATAAGAGTCTTTCATCACACATTCTGCATACACGGCCAAACCAAATTAATCTTTGTATTTTCATGAAAGTAAGAATACGGATATGTATTTTCTATATTTTTTTATTAAGTCATCATTTATCTAAGGTCCATATTCAATTTTTGCCGGCTCGAAAATTCTCTCAAATATTTTCCTTTCGAAAACTAATTTTTATTGTATTTTGGCCTTTTCAAGATCAGGTTTCGCAGGCATAAGCCAACACGGGTTGTTCCGTATATTCTAACTTTAATATTCTTGGATCTGAGAAGCGATTTGTTAGCATGATAACTGTTAATCAACCATTTAATAGGCCTACACCACTTTATTGTATTTCCAACTTAATTTGACCTCCGGAAAATTTTACCCCAGTTGAACGCATGTCCGCATTTCTTGAAGGTTGTATTTTTCCGGTGAAAGGTCGTTACTCTTTCGACCAAGGTAGTTTTTCGTCTGGCTTATCGTCTTCGACAGTCCGGTATGGGTAACCCTAATGGTAGCAATACGGCATAGCTCTCGGGATCATTTAAGCACGCAAGCCACTCCACCACGACAAGGTAAAGGTACCATGGAGGGATACACCTACATACTGAGATAATATTTTTCAATCATTCCCTCTGT
Source organism: Diploptera punctata (assembly GCA_030220185.1). NCBI lineage: Eukaryota > Metazoa > Arthropoda > Insecta > Blattodea > Blaberidae > Diploptera > Diploptera punctata. The sequence goes on along the minus strand of JASPKZ010007812.1, from coordinate 933,769 downwards.
AATTTACTTCCTTCCGATGTAATTATCTCACCCCATTTTTGTCCTTCCTACTGAATGATTTCCACTTTGTGTTTCCTACAATAAGTTTTCTTTCCTCTCGTCCATTTTCAAAACTTTCCAAATGTTCTGCCCATCGGAGTCCACGAAACTTAACTCCTCATATTATATCTGGTTTTCTACCAAGACAATGGAGTTCACTGTTATGCAGTTTCCTCCATTCACCTGTCTGTATGTCTCTGTTTGGTCAATAGATCTTCCTATGCACTTTATTCTCAAATACCAACATTTTCTTTTAAAATATAACTTGAGGTATCGCCATTTTATATGTTATTAATTTAACATTTTTAGAGAATTTGGGACAAGAGTCTCCGTCATATATAACATAGCCTATATCATGCGATTCCAGAGTTGATCCTATGTATAATTCATTTCTGTTTATTACAGTTGCAAGTTATTTGAATTCGCTGAAATGTCCATAATTTGCTGTTGATATTTGTAGCCGAATTATCTGTGGCAGTTAGCCTTTCTTAATTGACACATATAAACTGGCTCGACTAAAAGTTAGCTACACTGTCCGAGAGGTCTCGTGAGAACCTTTTACTTAATTTGTTACGCTTCAGTAAATATCAAAGAAGACATTTCTGCCTTTGTATCTCAAGTTTAAAACCAACACATGTGTAGACTTAAATTGTTTTACAGCCGGAGCGAATTGGTCATTTTGTAAAAATGTCTCGCTGCTAGAGACTAGGAAATGTCTCTTGTCCTGCTATAGAAATTATCCTTCCCTTAAGATAAATGACGGTCAGTCTTCGGTGCTGAGGATCACCACCCTCTATTGAGATGGAGACAGTAGCAAAATCAATGTCCATATGATTTGTCTAAATTAATGACCGACTTCCGGCCTCGTTAGCTGACTATTGTAATTTGGACCTAACTACTCATGAGCCGTGTGAATAACACACGCTGGAAGTAGGGGCCTATGATTTCCCCGAGATTCATGTTTAAGTAGAGAGGGGACTCTAATATCCAATTAGAGTTCATAATTATGTCTAGTAGAAATATTAACAAAATATATTTAACAACAAGATACAGTGGAAAGAACATGTAGAAAGAATGGAAGAAAGTAGATTACCAAATAAAATCTTCCATTATTTTCCAAGAGGAAGAAGAGATGTCGGACGTCCTCGGAAGAGATGGTCTTAGATCTATTAGTGAAGACGGAACAGGCAACTCTTGCCTAAACCAGGTAGTGAAGAAGAAGAAGAAGAAGAAAAAGAAGAAGAAGAAATATTAAGGACGCTATTCTGTGTGTAAGGCTTTTTTTTTAATATGTTGAATGTATGTTCCAGCCAATGAGAATATTGGTTTTGGAAATTGTGTTCTTAAGAAGGAGTAAGCTTATGGATATATTCCAAGTAATGAGAGAGTACTCTGGGTAGGACTCCCAAGTGGAGTGGAGTGTTGTTGGTTGAGTCCCGCGGCAGTGCGGGCACATATATCGCCGGTCACAGGCGAGCGACCTATTAGTCGCTTAGAAAAGTGATCTGCCGGAAAGTAACGGTAAATTGAAGTTAATTTAAAAGCATCAGTGTGCTGATCACACTACAGGCGATCCTGTAATATCCGTGTGTTATATGCACAAAATATATTTTTATAATAATAATAATAATAATAATAATAATAATAATAATAATAATAATAATAATAATAATGTTTTATTTATTCTGGCAGAGTTAAGACCGTAAGTCCTTCTCTTCGACTCAACCAGCACAAATACAAATAAATATTTGACAAATATAGATATACACTATACTAATTATAAACAGTTAAAGATACATTAAATGTAGCAATGTAAATTTCATGTAAAAACAACATTTTATACGATAATAATAATAATACTTACGATAATAATAATAATACTTACGATAATAATAATAATAATAATAATAATAATAATAATAATAATAATAATAATAATAATAATAATAATAATAATAATAATAATATAATGATCCATCTATCCATAGTAATTCTGCCCGAAGGCAGGTCCTTCACTGCAATCATAGCATTTTCATGCTATGCTTGTAGCTTTACTAGGGAATTGTAGGTGTGGTAGCTTCCCGTTGCTTTCCACACCGGTGAAGGATGATGATGATGATGGCCATATGATTTCGGGGACCGTTTGGGCCTTAAAGGTTTCCTGATATTTGTCTTACAGGTGAGGAAAAACCCCGATAAAAACCTCACCCAGAAAAACTGCCCCGACCGGGATCGAACCCTGGCCCGCTCCGTGACGAGGCAGCACGCTACCTCGAGACCACAGCGGTGGACATAATAATGGTAATAATAATAATAATAATAATAATATAATAGTGATGATAATAATAGTATGACTATGATAAATTATACGAGAAACACCAATTAATATATATTTCAATAGGTTGAGTGAAGACCCGCTAATAATTAATAATTTCAAAGCGCCATAAATTCGCCAGTATATTAATGAGATCGGTCCGGTGTTGACCACTATTAGCAACTGTAATTGCCGGAGTAAAAAGTACCGAAATACCATTAGTTGAGGATATATCCATACTCAGGATAGTGTATGTGAAGAGTGTAAAAATTAATCGCCCATGTGCTGCACTCTATTAATAAATATATTATATTGACATCAGTGTATGTCTTGGAAAGCCTCCTTATTGTACTTAGTGTCCTTGGTTCGCTCCTCACCTTATTCCCTCGACGGAAATACACAATCCTGAGAGATAAGACCCCATTACCACGCTACTCGCTCCCGCTACATATTTTGCATACATATGAAGAAAAAATTATACAGTTACCACAATAACAGTGAAAATGTCGATTTTAGCTACTAATGAGTTATAAACTTTTGTATTTCTAGGAAAACAACAATTGAAAATAAATTTGATGAAATGAAGAAAAACAAGGCGGCGAGTTTAAAAACAAAAGTACATGGAAGTCACTCAAACAATCCCAGCACTATGAGTACGTAAAATAAATTATATGAGGAGGTAAACTGAAGAGGAACTATTTCGTAAGAATATCATAGCTTGGATTCATGCAACAAAATGGATGATTTCATTACGCAATACATAAGTTGATCGTATGAAATTTATTGTGAACACAGGTCTTTTATATGAATTTAAATAAGATAATTTAATACGCTCTATTTATTTAAATGCAAAATCATTGCTCAAGAAAACAAAACATGAAACAGAATCACACACAGGCTGTTTCTATATTAAATTGAAAATTTGTTGAAGAAAGAAAAAAAATACATTTCATGGGATTTAATTCTGTGTGCAGCTAACAATTTCCGTTAGTTTTTTGTCACTTGGAATCGTTTATCCCTGAGGAGAGTTTATATGATTCAAACACTGTAGTACACAACCTTCATTCTCGCTTCGTCATAGTGTGATACTTAAAAATTGGAGGTTTTCTAGAAATGTAATATAAAGATGTAAATAAAAAATCATCACTCCACATAACCAGATATTATTTGGCGTAAAATTGGATGAAGTTGTAGTTAAGGTAGGCTATATACTAATTCTTGGCTCACAAAAGTTGCACATTTTGTCCAATAGTCTGTCCAATAGTAACTATGATGCCCCGATACTTGAAGGAACAAAAATACCTGGATCTCTAGTGTTGTGCTACATGATGCATTTCTTGTTTTTCAGGTTATTGATGTGTACCTGCAGGATGAATTCACGTTTCAAGAATGTTTGGCTGTATTTCCAGGACAACAGTGTAACTGGTTGTATAGTTGGGCAACCCACCGTTCTGGGGGCTATAATACTGGGGCAAAAGAAACCAACGCCTGGGGGTCTATCTGGGCACACCCGAATTCTCGAGGGGGTTAAATATCGGGGGTCCACGTTTTGTTGTCGTGGTAAAAGAACAACAAGTTAAGTACCTGAGTTAAATTTCATGTTTCTTTATGTTAACTAATTTTAGATTCCTGTTTCTTCTTCTTCTTCTTCCTTTGGCTCGGGGGTCCTGTAAGATTCTTGGCTTCCTTCATAACAACTGTCCATTCTTCTCTATTACTATCTTTCTGTCTCCACCTTTTCATCTTCAGTTGTCTTAAGTCTTCCTCAACCTTACCTAACCATCTTAGTTTCTGTCTTCCAAACTTTCCTCTTCCTTCCGGTTGCCCTTTTAAAATTTTTCTTGCACATCTTTCTTGTTCCATCCGCAACAGATGTTATACCCATTCCAGTCTCTTTCTTCTAATATCTCCTACCAGAAATAAATTCATACATAATTCTTTCAGTTCTTGGTTCGTTCAAACTCTCTATTACACTTTGTAATCCATACTCAAATTTAAGTCTATATTTTAAAATTGTAATAAGAACTTAATTTTCGTTTATTTTTACTATAATCCTTATTATTATTATTCCAAATTCGTTAAATACTCTATTAATATAAGATGTAATTATATTTCAGGATGTAAGTAGTTTGTTAAAGTTTGCAGGTTGCGGGTAAGATCCAGGTAAGATTTCTCTTAACTTTATAAATTAATTTACAGTGTATATTTATAATGTACAATTTATGATTCCTGGAATTGATTGGATGCATTGTTTGAATTCTTAAGTTTCGTAGACAATCATCTTACACATTTTTTACCTCAGCCACAAGACTCTTTTGGACGAACCGTTGTGAAACTTTTGCTAATACAAGAATGGTGATGTACCTTAACTACAATTTCATCCAATTGTACGTCAAACAATATCTACTTATGTGGAATATGATTTTTTATTTACATTTTAAAATTACGTTTCTACATAACGTCTCATTTTGAACATTTACGCCAAACAATATCTACTTATGTGGGGTGATGGTTTTTTTAATTACATCTCTATATTACATTTACAGAAAACTTACCATTTTGAAGTATCACAATTACAGCAGACTTGTCATGTGTTAAGTTAATTACCAACGTGAAGATGAATGTGGTGCACTACATTTGTATGAAGAACCTATGAATTCTATTCAGTGTAAATTGATGTCTAGTAACAAAAAATATAAAATGACAGTTGTACTGTATTCAGAAATTCGTTCCCGTGTAATATTTTTTCTTTCTTCAATATATTTTCCATTTAATATAAAAAAACCCTGTATGTCATTTTGTTTCTAGTTGTGTTTTCTTGAGCAATGGTTAGATACATACATAATCTGCATTGTAAGCGTTAATGGTTTCAATTTCATGTTTCAATATTAAGTTTATATTCAATTGACATAATATTTTGGAAACGTAATTTTTCAAAGTGAATTTTGTACAATGGTTCTCTATTTTCCGTATTTCTAATTCATAATACCTTGCATTGAAATTCTTTTGAAAAGATTAATTTATGTTCTTTGCTTTACAGAAGATAATTATTTTGTTAAAAACGTACATAAAAGGTAAATTTATCCAACAGCAGTATGGAGTTGTCTGGAATTTGATGTGGAAACTAGAGGCAAGTGAAGAACTACTGGTATATGTGGTCAGAACAGCAAATCATGCTGCTTGCTTTGTCGAGTAAATGGAAACAAGTGACTGGGCCATCTTCATTCTCGAGGGGGATAAATAACGGAATCATCGAGTGTTACTGGAGCACTTCTAATTTTATTACTGTTATTGACTTAAACATTCTTATCAATAAATTTACAATATAGTGAAACATGTAAGAATATTTTTTATTATGTTCAATTATATTTCAGGTTGAAATCATGTGGAACAACGGGAAACTAATTTTCATTACAAAAAAATCACAGAGAAGAACTTTTTATGTACAGTTCATGGAATGAGCATCTTAGTTCCTACAATTCATTTTGGTCGTTCTTGTTAAATATTTTAAGTAGGGCCTCCTTTTTATCTCTTACCAATTTCTGGATTTCGGGATCGCATTTTTTTAGTCCTTTGTTTCTTCCTCCTACTTTCTTTTTGTCCCTAGTACTTATTTTGCTGTTTTATGTATGAGTCCTTTTATACTATTCCATTCTTCTTCAATTTGCTTTATTGGCTCTTCCACATTTGTATAATCTTTTAGCCTTCTTTTGTATAAATATTGTATCGATTCTTCTTCTAACAATTTTATTTTATAAATTTCTTGTTTGTTTTCCTCTCTCTTCTTTAATTCTTTATTCCAGTTTCTATACCATTTCTTTTGTATATCTATTTTACTAATCAATAGGTAATGGTCACTTTGGATATCGCTTCCTCTGAAGAATCTTGTGTCTCTGACTAGATTTTTCATTTTTTTATTAATCATGATGTAATCTATTATGGTGCATGATCCTCTCTCACTTTTCGTATATTTATGTATTTCCTTATGTCTGAAGTAATTGTTTGTTACTCTCAATTGGTTAAAGCACGCGAAATTTAATAACGTTGTCCCATTATAATTTAGCGTTTCTTCTCCATTGTTTCCCGTTACATTTGTAATTGGTGTTTTTCCTATACGTGCATTTGAATCTCCTGCTATGATTAAGTAATCGTTTCTGTTTGTCTTCTTCTTCTTCTTCTTCCGAACGCAGCATTGGGCGATGATGCCCGTTCTGCGACTACAAAAACTGATCCCTCCATCGGTTGAAGGGTCTTCCGAGGTCTCTTCTGCCACTAGGGTTGAGGTGGTAAATCATCCTTGGTAAACGGGAATTTGACATTCTCTGGACGTGTTGGAACCATTTAATCTGATAATTTTGTATATGTTCAACCATTTCCCTACTATTCCACTGCATCCTTATCTCATCACTTTTCATTCTATCCCTTAATGTTACTCCAGTTAGTGATCGGAGGAATCTCATTTGTGAACTATTAATGCGGGATTTATCTTTTTGCTCGAAGTGTCCAGCATTCACTTCCGTATAGTAGAGCAGGTTTGGCTATGGCATTATGAAATCTCAATTGGATTTCTTTCCTCATTTGTTTTCCAAAATTTCTCCTAATTATACCATTTAATCTGTTATATTTTCCTAAATTTGTTTCCACACATCTTTTTGATTATGAAACTGTGATATATTATTACCTAAATAATTAAAGTGTGTTACTTGTTCTATTGGTTTATTATTTATTATTATTTTTTACTCTCGAAAGTTCCTTTCCAGTGATTGCCATGGATTTGGTTTTATTTTCAGATATTTTCATGTTGTATTTTTCTAGGGTATTCTGCAATTTAAACACCGATCTCTGCAAATCATCTTCATTCTCCGCTAGAAGTACTTGATCATCTGCGAAGATTATTGTTTGTATTTGATTTCCTCTACATATTTTTACTCCTGGGGGGTTTAGTTTTTTCCACTCCTGGACAATTTTATTTAGATATAGAATAAACAGTAATGGAGATAGTCCACATCCCTGTCTTAAACCTTGGTTAATTTCAAATTTATCTGTTATTTTCCCATGATCTAACTTTACTTTTATAAATGTGGTTTCATATAAACGTTTCTGTTTGTTTGGTCTATTATCTTTTGTAGCTGTTGGTAAAATTATGTTGTTTCTTGTTTTCTGCCTGCCTTCCTCTGGTGCGTAGATACCTATTACAGTAAGATTTCCTTTTGGTATTTTGCATCTTATTTTCATTATTCTCTGATTTGTATGCAGTTATTGTTTTCCTTAATCTTTTGCTTACTAATATTGCTGCCACTGCTTGAGCCCTTTCTGCTATTTCAACACCACTATAAAACATTATATAATTACTTAGATCTTGACTTCCTCTTTGTTTCTTTTTTTGTCTCTGTTATCACTGCTATATCTATACCTCTATCTTTTAATTCTCTCTCCAGTTCGGTTTCTTTATGATGTATTCCTCTGACATCCCATGTTGCTACTTTAATTTGGTATTGAATTCCAAAACGTTTATCCTTATGCTTTGCGTTTGTCGTTATCGGTTGAACAGTCCGGCTATGTCTTTTGAGCTTGTAATATAATGTACGGTTAAAAACTATAATATAGTTACCTTGTAGGTCCGTCTCCTCAACTTAAGTTCTTTTAAAACTCTGTAGGCCTTTCGGGACTAGTCCCATCATCAGCAGAATGCATTAGGTCCGTTCTTGTTGACCCTTGTTGAAGCACTGACTTGGTTGTGAGAATTTTGTACAGAGGATTGTGTGGATTAGGTGTGTATTCATTGAGAATCAGGTTGCTGTTGATTTCTCTTAGGATTGCGATTTCCTCCAGTATATTTATTCTCGTTGGAATGTTTTCTCTATGTGCTATTGTGAGGGTGTTATCGATGTTATGCATATGGTGTCCAGCTTGAATTACATATTTTGCGTAGCTTGATTTTCCTCCATTGTAAACGAAATCTCTGAAATGTTTCTTGAATCTAATGTTGAAGCTTCTGTTAGTTTTCCCAATGTAGAATTTATTGCAGTCTGTACATGTTAATTTGTAGATGCCTTTATTGTCGAATTCATCTATTTCTTTGATGTTGTTGTTTATTAAATTGTTTAGTTTGTTGTCAGTTCTGTAGGATATATTAATATTCTTATCGAGCTTTTTTAGTGTGTTGGCCAATTTTAATGTTTCTTTACCAGTGTACGTGAGAGTTATCCATTTTGTGCTGCTGTCATTGGATTCTATTTCAAGTTTGGTTATGTTGGTAATGTTGTTTTTTTTTCTTTTTTGTTTATTTATAATTCTATTTATTAATTTATTTATTTATCACCGGGAATATTTAATTTTTGAAATTCCCGGTGAAAGATAAAAAAAAATTGGTTTGGAAGTTCATTGGTCGGCCAGCAGAGGGAGCAGAAATCAACTTACAGGATGGAAAACCGCAAGGAAACAGTTGTAAAGCATCGAGAATGATGTACAGACACGGCGAAACCGGTCTGCATAAAAATCAAGAAATTCGAAGTGAGTCAAAATTTGAATCTCATAAGAATTAAAAGAAACCTCATAGTGTTACTTCGTACATATATACAACATGATTTGTTATGTACATCTCTACACGACATTTCCAGAAAACCTCCCATTTTGAAGTATCACAGTTACAGCAGATGTTAAGTTAATTACCAACGTGAAAATGAATGTGGTGCACTACATTTGTATGAAGAACCTACGAGTATTATTCAGTGTAAATTGATGTCTAGTGACAAAAAATATAAAATGACAGCTATATTCAGAAATTGGTTTCCATGTAATATCTTTTCTTTCCTTCATTTTTTTTTATCAAATGAATATAAGTAAACCTGTATGTAATTTTGTTTCAACTGATATTTTCTAGAGCAATTGTTAGATATATCCACAATTTGCAATGTAAGTGTTAATGATTACAAACTCTCGTTTAAATGTAAAGTTTATATTCAGTTGACATAATATTTTGGATACATCATTTTAGTACGTGAATTTTATACCAAGAGTCTCGTATTTTTATTCCGTAATATGTAACGACTGCAACAACTACAGAGAAATAAGTATTTTAACTGCAGGCTATAAAATATACTCAAGAATCTTAACATTTAGGTTAATACAAATAGCATAGGTAATGTTAACAGAAGAACAAAGTGGATTCAGACCAGGGCGTTCATGTATGGATAATATATTTACGATAAAAGAATTTATAAACAAAAGAAGAGAATATAACAAGGAAACACACATAGCTTTTACTGATTTTGTCAAGGCATTTGATAAAGTAGACAGAGGAAAACTCTGGACAATTTTAAAAGAAAAAGGAATTCCGAAACACTTAATAGCAGCTATAAAGAGCCTGTACTGGAACACAAATTTGTTATAAAAACTTGAAATAAAGTAAGGAAAAATAAAATTCATACTAATCAAGGAGTTAAACAAGGATGCAGTATCTCTCCAGTTTTGTTTGACCTATACATCATTGATATAATAAAAAAATGGAACGAAGAAACAAATAAAGGAATAAAATTAGATAAAACACGTTACTTGAAAACATTATTATACGCTGATGACCAGGTAATAATAGCAAATACGGAAGACGAACTTCAAAGGAATATTTTTAAACTACATAATATATGTGAACAATTAATCTCAAAATATCCATAGAAAAAACTAAGGGAATGGCATTCCAAGGGAAAAATCAAATCAGATCCAAAATAGTAATAGGAAACAAAATCATAGAACAGGTGAACCATCTCAATTATCTAGGATGTGACATTTCATTTAATTATGATAATGATATAACTAATAAAATAGCAAAATTCCAGGGAATATGTGGTACGATAAAAGATCACTAAATAACAAAAACACAAGAGAGACCCAATTGAAATTTTATAAAACGTTGGCAGTACCGGTACTGCTCTATGGTTCAGAAGCCTGGATACATAAAAAACAAGATCTAAGTAGGATAACGGCGGCAGAAATGAAATTTTTGAGATCTGTTAAAGGGTGCATTAAGGAAGACAGAATCAAGAACACAGAAATAAGACAGGAACTTGAAATATTTTCAATAGGGCCTAACTGATAAAATAGATACATACAGACATAAATGGAAGCAACACATAGACAGAATGAATGAAGATAGATATCCAAAACAAATAACAAAATATAAACCTAAAGGCACCCGAGATGTGGGCAGACCTAGAAAGAGATGGGCTGAAGTCGGAACGGGTCAACAGACCTAATCCATCAATGAAGATGATGAATACGTTTGTTTGAATTTTCAGTGAATAGCTACATTATCAAATATTTTTTTTTGCTGGTTGAGTGGAAGAGAAGGTCTTAGGCCTTAACTTTGCCACAATAAATAAAACAGTATTATTATTATTATTATTATTATTATTATTATTATTATTATTATTATTATTATTATTATTATTATTATTATTATTATTATTATTATTTCAATTCCTTCTGGATTTTTTCGTGTTGAGACTTGAAAGTAGTTTTGAAGTTCCTTCGTACAGGTTACTGGCCCGACGCTAAGTAGTCCAGTGGTAGGGCTGCTACTTTTTAGTCTCTGGACAGACATTAGGATACTGCATTTACTCAGTACCCAATGGAACGGTTATACCGCCGTGACTCGGTCCTCAGAGCCTCGTTTGTGAGACTTAGATCTGCTGAAATGAGATATCTTCGGAGGACTGCAGGATACACACTACTACATCACAAAAAAAATGAAGACATCTTAGAAGAATTACACATGGAATCTTTAGAAAACAAAATTTCTGATTATAAGTCAAGATAGATACAACATGTTCATCGAATGGAAGATCACAGAATACCCAAACAAATGTTAAAATATCAACCTGCAGGAAGAAGAAGACCAGGACGTCCACTCAAAAGACTTTTGGATGGTGTTTCTCTTGAGGCCGAAACAGGTCAACAAAGGCCTAAATTCGTGAATGTACTATGATGATGATTATTATTATTGTTGTTGTTGTTGTTATATTATTATTTTATTACTTTTATTATTAAATTATTAATTTATACAGGCAGGCATAAATTAATCTGACATTTTTTATGACTGGTCATAATTAAAAAGCGTTAATATTTAATGCTTTGAAAAATTATTGTTGATTATAACATTCACATGTCATTCAACTATAGAAAGCGACGGTCTTTGGGTTTAGTAATAAAATTAATTAAGTGAATGGTTTTAACAGATAGCATCTTCATTGATAAATATCAGAAACTAAACGATTGTTATTGACTAAAAGCGAAGAGTAAAGTTATTGATAATAATTAAAACTAAAACTAATAAATAACATACATAATGGAACAGCAGCTCCTATCTACTTTACACGAAAATAAATACAAAGAAAATAATAAAAGTAATAAATTAATATATCGCTTATTAATATACATGGTGTTTCAGAATAAGTACCACAGGCTTCTAGGGGTTGTAGATGGGACTTACTAGATAAAGTTCTGATAAGGAACCCATGTCCGGAAACGTACCATTTCAATGTAAAATAGTTTTGAAGGTGAAAACACCATGGGCTGATATCGTGTGTCTTGTGTTTCGGAATAAGTATTACAGACTTCTAGGGGTTGTATTACAGTGACGAGTCAGAGGAAGATCTTTCTGCACGAATTCTGACAGCAGCAGAAATTATTCTGCACACACCAGGTCTTGTGGGGTTTGTGTATGAAAACATACGTCGTAGGTACACTTTGTCGTCACGTGGAACCACACCTGAGGTACAACCCGCTAGAAGTCTGTAATACTTATTCCGAAAAACCCTGTATATATGAAATTAATTTTGAAATATTGATAAATCTTTATACTATTTTCATCAAAACAAAAAAAGGGTCATCAAGTTGAATTAATGGTCCGATTTTGTTGGTTTGTCGAATATAGCTTTCTTTTGTTAACGCTTTAAATTGGCGAAATAATAATTACATGTGTCATTCACTTAGGGACTTAATGTGTCAGACCGCAGTGAAAACAAACAACGGTTTGTTAATTTCGAATTTCAGGTAAACCTTTGATTGTAATGGTCGGATTTCATTCCCTTTTCGAGAATATTATCATCATTTTATTTCAACAATATATTCTGTTAGAAAATACCACAAGATGGAAATGGAAAACCTACGTCAGAACCATAATGGATGATAGGAATTTGGAAGAGGGAGATTGGAATGATAGAGATAAATGGAAACTAAAAATGGCAAACCTATAAGTGGGGGAAAGCCGAAGAAGAAGAAGAAAATACCAATGAACTCACAATATGGGGAAAATCTATATACAGAAGAACAAGGAGAAAATTAATAAATAAATTAGTTATATATATATATATATATATATACATCCATAGTAATTCTGCCCGAAGGCAGGTCCTTCACTGCAATCATAGCATTTTCATGCTATGCTTGCAGCTTTACTAGGGAATTGTGTAGGTGTGGTAACTTCCCGTTGCTTTACTATATATATATATATATATATATATATATATATATATATATTTGTGTGTGTGTGTGTGTTATAATTACATTTTCGACACTGAGCAATGCAAGCTTAATATGACATGATAAGAAAAATAAATGCCTGGACGGGATTTGAAACCGGAACTCTGGGTTAATATGACATCATAAGAAAATTAAATCCCGTCCAGGCATTTATTTTTCTCATCATGTCACACGCGCACACACACACACACACACACACACACACACACATATATATATATATGAAATAAGGAAACTAAACGCTTGGATGTGATTTGAACCCGGAACTCTAGATTGATACCCCGTTGCCCCGCCAATTATTCTACTAAGCAATTCTAATATAAATATTTACTTTTCCTATACATATAGGCCTATATTCTCTGTTGTTACGAGATGTAGATGATATATATATATATATATATATATATATATATATATGTGTGTGTATATACACACACAAACTAACTAACTCACTGGCACTATCGAACCCGTAGGTTCATGGCCGCGTGGACATACGCTCTCCATACATCCCTATCCTGAGCTAATGTTTTCCAATCATTCCCTGCATAATCTACTTCCCTCAAATCATAGTTAATGTTACTCTCCCACCTCATTCTTGGTCTACCAACTGGGCGTTTTCCTTCTGGTTTTACATACATTTATATAATTTTGTCATGATAATTTTCGATGTCTGCAAAGTCAATAAAAATAGCTTAATTCTTTCGGAATTCGAGGGTTCGAGTCCTGATGGCATCAGAATATTTAAGTTGGCAGAATAATGGCTCTGGAGTAGTCACAGCCTCAAACTGAAATGAGTACCAGACTATGTTCTGAGGGTAAACGCGGCCGTCACACAGGGCTGACAACCCGATTGATATCTATGGCCAATTTTAATTTAACGAATTATTTTTATGACGAATTTAATTAAATGGCGAAATAGCTTTGTGACCAACCCCTATAAATCTATGACACGACTTAACTTCTCTTCCGAAGAAAGTCACACCCAGGATTAAGTGGATAAGAGCAGTCGTTATTTTTAAAAAAGACCGGTAGGTTCCATGACTACTCGATCGTAAGGTGTGATCAGAACTGAGAAGAAGATGGGCTAAATATTAATGTTTTACTTTTGTTTGAATTTTCTAAATCAGGCGCCAGTAAGTTAGACGAATGGCTAAGACTACATAATGATCTTTATGGGAAATATCCTTAACTCCTGTCCAACTCAGGGTCGGGTCGAGGGAGAGGATGAGATGAAGCTCTTTATATAGAGGTCTGAGAATGACAGGGGTGCCGGCCGAATACGCCTGACTCACGGGAGCAAATGAACAAAATGAAACGAAATGGATTAGATTAGTATGGAGAAATAGTGTAATGGTATAATAAGAAAAATTAAGTCTCATAGACTATGATGAGCGGGACATGTTGCGCGATGATTTTGCTTATCGAATAATACAAGAAACTAAATATTACTCTTGACTGATGTTTACGGGGTTTTGATCGCCGGCCAACAATGTAGCATTGCCTTCTCCGAGTAGTATTGGGTTGGATTGTTTGTAACGTAGCAACGAATGGTTTTAAAATTTCGAATGGATAATTATAATTCCAGTATGCCTATGTCAATTTCTCAGGTTCTATAGTTCAAATGAGATATGGAAGTTAGGTAAGTTTGAATACATTCATTATATAGTCTGCAGAAATCATATTAGAATACAGTAATTCCGTACACAAAATATATTTCTTGTTAGACACTGGAGCTTCATTTAGTTGAATACTTAGGTATGCTTAAAAGATTTATTTCCAACGCTTCCTATCACTGACATAACCAATCCAATTGCTTATATTCAACTAGCTAATGGCCGGAGTGCGCTGCTACGCCTAAATAAATGAAATATGATTATTTAAATTGTTATTTCAGGTGAACTCTTACTTCTTCTTCTTCTTCCTCCTCTACGCATGAAAGCTGGCAGCTTGCTGCGTGTTTATTCACTACAGGTCCAGGATATGGTGACATCCTTCCATCGTAGTTGTGGTCGTCCTAATGGCCTTTTTCTGCTGAGGTGTCCAGTCACGTACTTTTTTCACTAGTCTACTTTTCTCCATCTATCTATGTGATCGTTCCAATATAGTCTTCTATCATTTATCCATAGGTTTATAGGTTCAATTTCACATTCTTTTCTAATAACAGAGCTGGGAATTTTCTCTCTCGGCGATTTTCCTACGATTTTCCTTAAAGTTTCATTGATTTGTTTTGTTTTGTTTTTTGAGTTTCTGTTCGGCATTCACAACCATATGTTAGAACTAGTCTTATGACAGATTTGTATATTCTTACTTTTGTATCTATTCTTAAATTTTTATTTTTTCCAAACAGTATTGTTTAAACATCCCGATATTTTGTTTGCATTATTTGCTTGATGGAGGTATCTCTACCTTCACCTGGTGGTGGGGCTTGAGAGTCCTAATGACTCCATGAGCTATACAGGCAGTAGTGTAACTACCAACAGGGCCTGCCATGCCTGGTAGGTCATGGAAGATGGTCCAGACTAAAAGAGATACCCATCGAAGAAGAAGAAGGGCTAGTAACTCACTTCCAAGATGTAAAATTCTCAATTACTCATAGAAACATTCACGAAGTAAGCCGGACTGATAAATTAATGAACTCTTACACCTAATGTTTTAGAGCATAACAGCAGCTAAACACTCGCCGTACCCGAAAATGGGTGCACACAAAATTAAAAGTTATACGTTTCCAGGAATCAGACATGGCGATTTGCTAGAGTCAATTATTATTTTCGAATTTCAGGTAAACCGCACTTAAAATGGTCGGATTTCGCTGAATTTTGGGTAAAACCTACCTCGATATATTTTAATAGTACATGCTGAGTTTTGTTGTGAAACATCGAAATTTGCGACCGTTAGAGCGACTTTTTATATACGTTTCAGGTAAACTTCTACACATATAATGGATTTAGCGGCTAAATTCTTGGCATACTTTAAAATATGTATGCACAAATTTTCATGAAGATCGGCCGAGTACTTCAGAAGTTACAAACATATGCAGAGTGAATTTTTTTATATATAAAGATTATTCAGTCTTGTAACACATCATTATTTGAAGTACTGGAATCTTCAGATGACAATGTGGCAAACGAAGAAGAAACTGATATAAATAAAGAATGGGAGGCTATAAGAGATACTATTAAATTGTCAGCATCAGAAAGCATTGATTGTTTAAAAAATAGGCAAAACAAGAAATGGTTTGATGAGGAATGTGCCGACATTGTAAACAAAAGACAACTAGCAAAAATGAAATAGTTACACGAGCCAAATGAGGTAAATTTAGAGCAATTGGGTAGTGTTAGACGTGAAACCACCAAGTTGCTAAAGAGTAAAAAGAGGGAATATTTGAGAGAGATGATTAATGATCTTGAAATGAATGCAAAAAATAGGAACATTAGAGAATTATATCAGGGAATTAGTATAGAGAAGAAGGGGTTTCAGGCTAGAACAAACTTAATTCGGAATGAAAAAGGGGATATGATTGCAGATTCTAAGAGTATATTAAATAGATGGAAAGGTTACTTTAATCAGCTATTAAATGTACATACAGAACAGGACATTGAGGAGGATAAGTTACAGACAGCAGAAATGCTAGTCGCAGAGCCAAGTGCATTAGAGGTTGAAATGGCGATTGAAAAATTGAAGATGTATAAAGCATCAGGTTCAGATGAGATCCCAGCAGAACTGATAAAATCAGGGGGAGAAAAATTGATGGACAAGATACGCTGGTTGCTTAATAAGATTTCGGAAAAAGAAGCTCTTCCAGATGAATGGAAGGAATCAATTATCATACCAATTTATAAGAAAGGAGATAAAACTGATTGCAACAACTACAGGGGCATCTCATTACTTTCAACTTCGTACAAAATTCTAACAAATATATTAGTAAGCAGACTTACTCCCTATATTGATGACATTCTAGGAGATCATCAATGTGGATTTAGAAGAAACAGGTCTACAACAGATCAGATTTTCAGTATAAGACAGATTTTAGAAAAGAAATGGGAATATAATGGTACTGTACATCAACTATATGTAGACTTCAAAAAAGCATATGATTCAATTAAGAGGGAGAAGTTATATAGTATCATGCTGGAGTTCGGAATTCCTAAAAAGTTAGTTAGACTTATACGAATGTGTCTAAATGGCTCAAAGAGTAGGGTGCGTGTAGGCAAACAGTTTTCAGACACTTTTGAAATCCAGAATGGGTTGAAGCAAGGAGATGCACTATCTCCTCTACTATTTAATTTTGTACTAGAGCATGCAATTAAATCTTTAGAGAATGAGGAAGGCTTGCAACTCAATGGTATTAATAAGCTGTTGGTTTATGCTGATGATGTAGTACTACTGGCCGATAGCGAGGAGATACTAAAGGCCAACACGCACACACTATTGAGTAACACTAAGAAATTAGGACCGGAGGTAAATATCAGTAAAACTAAATATATGGTCACACGTAGATATTCAGTATATAATGGAAATGGACAGATAATGACAAATGAGAGAAATTTTGAGGAAGTGGCTGAATTCAAATACCTAGGAACAATAATCACAAATTGGAATGAGATGCACAAAGAAATTAAACATAGGCTCAATTCTGGAAATGCGTGCTATTATGCATTGCAGAGACTTTTGATGTCCCAACTTGTTGTGAATACATAGTTCTTTATATAGATTTTTTATTGTTTTTTGATTATTTTAATTATTCATTCAAAGTCTGTTGAGATAGAGTATAGTTCAGATCAAAGTCTTGATTGAAGCTAACTGTAAACATCCCTACATTTAGTTCATTGGAATGTTAGTAGTACAGTTTTAGGGTGACTCGAGGTCATTTTTGAATATATAACACATGAGTAGTGATGGGCTCGTGTCTGTCTGTGTGTGTACTGCTGGAGGGTAAGTCACCGATCATTTTTCTTAATAATGTATTCCATTTCTTTTGGATTTAAATTCAAGTACAATATAATATTTTTGAAACTATATTTTAGAAAAGGGATATAACATTTTAATCATGTAGATTTGGTTAGATTAAAAATTCCACAACTCCCTTCTCAACCCTCCCCAAGAAAGTACTGTAGTTCTAATATAGGCTTAGAATAGATTTAGGGCTAGAGATATTTAGGATTTCTAATTATTTATATTTTAGTAATAAAATAGTTTAAAATAAGACTCCATTTGTTTATTTCTAAACATGTATAACTGTACATCCTCATACTAACGCTCGGCTAGGAAACCGCTACCAGATTTTCCAAGTCCCGAAGGTCCTTTAAGCCTAATGAATCCAGTTGGACTCATAACATTGGTTGGCAGCGGGTGGAATATCGTATAAATAATTTTTTATTATTTTTTTATGATAGGGAAACGGGCCCTTTCAAGCTTTCTGGACCGTTTGGAATACAATAAAAATTAAAATTTTGTGATACGTACATTTTTAGGTTAAAATCAGCAGTGTAAGATTTATGTAGAACATAGGAGATTTATTATTTAATAGAGATGAAATAAATAAAAAGATATTAATTCTGGATTGGGATTTAGATTAATCAGACCTTGGAAGAGAGAGGGAAGTTGTGGAAAAAAGAACAAAAATGTTTTTCGATGTAGCTATAATAATTGAGCAACCATTTTTTTTTATTATCTTGTAAAAATCTATGCATGATATATATATTAAGAGAGTGTATTATTTGTTTTGTCTAGAAAATATGTCTGTTAGGACTGAATAGGATAAAATATAAAACCATTATAGATTGGCAAAAATCATTGCTGAAACGTGGCCCTCTTAACGGGATATGTCGACGTATGCGAACCGAACTCGTGGCTTGTGGAAGGGGATGACACGCCATCATACTAACAGGAATATTTTTGCTGATGGTGATTGTGACCAATAATAATAGAAATAAAATAATTTCTCTGCAATAATAATTACAAAATAGCATGAACTAATTACCTTCGTGGAAAATTACTTCCATATAATACTGAAGTACAAGGGTTTTAAATGTCTCGGGTTATTAATTACCTCAGGGCAACTCAAGCGATACCAACATATGAACGAAATGTTGAATTAAATGAGAAAATTTAGAAACGTTATATAGGAATTATTTTTAGATCTTTTCCTGCGAACAGATCGTTTCTGCATGCGTTGGAAAATATATTAAATATGGAGATTAAATAAATAAACGGACTGTGTCACTCCTATGTTGGCAATACTAAATGTCAAGTCGAAATCATACCGACGTTGTTTAAATTAGTGGAAAATGACAGGTCATATATATATATATATATATATATATATTTATGTAGCAATTATGAAATAATTTACGGGGTAACTACAGGGTTTGTTAAGAAAATATTTAGAGAAAGGAGTCTCGGGTTCGAACCCTGGTGACTAGCTTTACAAGATGGCGGCTGGAGTGAAGGCTAGGTTTTGGAAAGGTCAGAAAAAAAACAGTAAAATAAGTTTTCACATACGGTGACTACCAGTTGTTTTTTTTATTTCTATTTTCTTGTCCGAGAACGGTAAGCCAGGAGTGTTCTAAATTAGCTATAATACAAGTATATTCCTAGCAGGAATGTTAAGATATGTCCGAGGAATATTTAGTTTGAAATATGTCCCAGTATGCGAGGCTATCTAACGGGATTTTGATAAAGATTCTGAAAATTTTCCAACTTGAATGAGGGAGTTACACATTCAAATAATTCGATCGGCGCTATACATCATCAGATCAAATATCCGAAATCATAAAGAGTATCAAATTTTTTTTAAAACAGATTGATCTGGCAACACGTGTAATGTGTTGGCTAGGATGTCGTCACTAGAAGTCTTGGATTCGAACTCAGGAAAAATGTATTCAGTATTTGGTTAATCTCTCCAGAATAGCGCCAGATGGCCATAGTTTGGAAATTTTTTCGAGGTTATTGGAACTTGAACTAATAAATTATTTTACCTTTTTTTACAAGTCAGGTATATTTAGCATTTGTCGGGAGTAAATTGGAAATTTTCCGCAACTCGTATAACTAATTTATCGAAGGAAAATATGGAAGTATGGAACTTAGATTCTTTTACCGATTAAATAACAAAATTATTTAAAATAGAATAAAAGTGGCTCGTGGAACTCAGTTCCTTTACAAAATAAATAATTAACTTAGATAAAATCTTGGTTTCAACGGGAGTTTATTTAAGTGTAGCTTATAATAGAACAAATTATACTTGGATGGGAAACTTGTAGCGGGCACATCAGATTAGGCCTCGTAACGGTGTATTGAAAATAGATTCTGAAAACTTTCCACAAATGTTACAATGTATGTCAGCTGATGGTTCGAACTAGGACACATATTGCCGCATAACATCCTTATGAATTAGAAACAGAAGAATATAATTAATCTATCTTATCGAATCGGTCGATGAACGTAATACGCGGTGAATTTATTAACTAATGGGTTGGATACAGCTAGTTGATGAATTATAATGTTTTAAATGATGTTGATTCATAAAATAGTACTGCTGAGGGAACCTTGATGCTGACCACTCTTATAATTCTCTGTCCAAGTAAACGACCTTGCCCGCAGTAGACTAAGTATTTAATTAAATATTAGTAGAACATTATGTTTGGCAAAATAAACATACACTGATAGGCCCGAAGATGTTAATAAAAAAAATAATAAATAAATAATATCCACAAAAATAAATGAATAAATACATGGAATTGTCTACTAATCCTAACCCCAAACGACATGATACTACATAACCAGGGATATATTTTTTTGAGATTCTGTTGTGAATTATAAATCTTATGTTTTATCTACCTTATAAAATTGTTTTGTGAATTTTCAACCAACTTTATGCATTACTTAGGACTTTTGAGTAAATATTTGAAAACCCATATGGTGAATGGTGACTTGCAGTTTCCCCAGAGAGATTTTTATGCAGTGAAGAGTTTGGATTAAATGAAGAGTGTCTAGTTATTTAGGCATTATCTTTAATGCGACTACATACTTAAAACAATATAATTTAGATAGGTGGCAGCATTTTTGTAAGATTGTGAACTGTTCCGATAAACTTTATAATATTATTGGATTATTTAATTTCATAGTGAAGTGAGCAATCTAGTCGTAGATCTTTTAGATATTTTATTGTAGCAAGCGAAGGGATAATTGAAACGTGGTGATAATGCCGGCACTGTAGGACCCTAGAACACTGGAAATAAGTTCTTGTCATTCAAGTGCAGTTTTTGAATATTTGAGTAGTGAAGCAGACTTAGTGGTTTAACCTAATCCGTAAACGCTCGATCATCATAAATAAAAAAACTTTCATTACATATATTCCAGATGAAGGAAATATTTGAGGAATGAGAACATGTGGGAAGTTAGAACTCAATCAACGAATGATTTAATAATAATAAATAACCAATAAACAATGCTATCATTAGAATAATAAATAATAACCTTACTAAAATAAGCTAAAAAATCTGTGAATTTAAATTAACTAATTTAAAAATAAAACATGATAACTAATCGACCTAATAATGAAAGAAATGATAAAAAAAACATAGTAATAATCATAATAATAATTCACAGAAACCTAATAATTAATAATAATAATAATAATAATCATTCACAGAAAAATTAATAAACAATAATAATAATAATAATAATAAGACCAGTAATAAATATAAAGAAATTGCAATAACAGATGATTAGCATGAGATGTTATATCGATACTTAAAGTAATAATTAATTATATGAGGAACAATCAGATTGAAGGATTGCGGATAAATATTGAAGGGACAAGGGCTAAAAATCGTAGCACTGAGATAACAGATAGGACTAGCAGTAATCCTGGTATAGTATTTTAATAATGATCATAATCATAATCATAATAATAATAATAATAATAATAACCATAATAGCTATATTAATAAAAAAAATAAATAAATAAACAATGATAAAAAACAAAACATCAGTAATAACAATAAAAGTTAACAATCATACTGCATAATTATAATAATTCACAGAAACCTAATAAACAATAATAATAGTAATAATAATACTAGTAAGAAATAATAATAGGAGAAATCATTAGATTGAAGGATGGCGGATATTATTAAAAGGAAAGAGGTCTAAATGATCGTAACGCTGAGATACCAGATAGGACTAGCAGTAATCCCTATATCGTAGTTGAATAATAATAATAATAATAATACCAGAAGTAAAAGAAGTAAACAAACGTGAAGGGTCAGACAAACGAACATCGACGAATAAAACCAGGAAGATAAAACTATTAATATTAGTGAAGATCCTAAAACTTAATAAAAAATATAATAATAATAAACCGCCCGAATAGTAAATAATAATAATAATAATAATAATAGTAATAATAACAATATTAACTATATTAATAATAATAATAATGATAATAATAATAATAAAAAGGATAACAGACATCAGTAAATAACAATAAACCTTAATGATCATACTAATAAAAATAAAATAAAATTACCAGTATTAATAATGTATAATGATAATAATAAAACACAGTAAACTTACAACTAACAATAATAATACTAATAATAATAATAATAATAAATATAATAACAATAATAATAATTCGCGGTAAATTAATAAACCACAATAATAATGATGATTAAGTAAGAGCAGAAATAAGACTTATGCTTATGAATAAAATGAAAGATAACGGAAAACCACAATCTCATTTTTCAGCAATTAGGACTCATTTAATATGAATGGGTTCCGGGATAAGTAGTAGGCTAGTTCGCGAGAAAATAACGTGGAAGCAGTCCAGATAGAGGCACGTAGTATGTTAAGCCTATAGCGGAAGAGTACTGATAGGTTCAATTAACCAGCAGTTATGCCAACACGGAGGGTAGAAATTATTTTAACATCGCAAGAATAAGGAGTGACAACAGTTCAGATTAAGGAGGGAGGATGTGCATTATCCAACTTGGTTAAAAAAAAAAAAAAAGTATTACAAAGAGAACGGAAGAGGGGCATGGGAACTTAGGAAAATTTATAAACTTTTTGAAACGCAGTGAAGAATAGGACAAGCGTTGAAAGATTTCCCCAGAATTATCGAGTGACAAACATGCAGAAATGATCGAAAACAAATTAATTTATTCACATAGTAATTTAGAAGATGGAGGTTAGGATACTTCACCGATAGTTGGGTGTCTTAATCGATCTAGTGGAAAGTATTATCATATAAATTTGGGATTTCAAGGGCTACACTGAATATATTTCTAATGGAAATTACACACAATTATTATATTCGGCTGATCATGACACTTGACTGAGATGCATACAGGAGGGAACAGAGAAAGGATCTGCGGCCGAGATCCCTCCTCTGTACACCTTGATAGCACATCAGTGGGACTAGTGACCAGTTGAGAATAGACACACACACGTGGGATTTGAAACTTATTTAAATAGTAAATGACCACTAGATCGCCTTAAGGCTCGCCAGACTTGGGCCCACACTCACTCGGAACCATATTCAGATAAAACGAGCGAATAGACTGTAACCTAGGTCAATCTTGGCTAAGCGATGTTAGGGAAATCGCACAGAAACCCAAAAGAAGTTAGAAGAGTAACAGAATTAGGATAGGAAGCAAGGGAGGCATTCTATCTTGATGGAGGCCCGGCACATGCCAGAGCTACTGGGATAGGGATGCGAACAGCGACCCTTAGGAGGAAACAGTGCACAGACGAGAGAGACAGAGAAATAGGGAAGAGTTAGGGAGTGCGCAATCGGAAGGTGGGACACCCCCGTAATAAAAGGATCTGGAGTCACAGACCTCCTCGGTGATCCTGGGGCACTGGCCATAAAACCTTGGCGGCTTGGCACTGACGTTTAGGACCAGGGAACAACGGCAGGTAGAGCAAATAGGCATCGGAGAAATAGTGGCAAAAGACCACTTAGAAACAGAGGACAACAAGGAATTGAAAGAAAATATAGAATCTTTAGCAGAAGAAGGCACCACCGGGTGTTAGGAAGCGAAGTGGGCAAGAACCGATCCCCGTCAAAGGAATTAGGATCCAATTCATCCCTATTGACGCAGGCGTGTTCGGTGAGGTCACTAGCTTACCTAAGGGAATTTATGAGTCAGGGACTCAGGGAGCGAGTTAGGAAGGATTCGGGCCACTGTGGAAGAGAGTGGAACCAACTCACCCCACCTCTTGAGGACGCAGCTGGGAGAGATCCGGGCCACCAAGAGTAAAAGTGAGCGCCATTCCTCGACCACAAGGTCGCAGCTCGAAAACTTCGCTGGCTCGCTAGGTATAGCTAAGGCTATGGGAAAAATAGGGGATGAGGCGGGCATGAATCGGGCCACCGATGACTCTGATGGGAACGACCTATCTCTGTCCTCGAGGCCGCTGCTCGAAGAGATGTCCAGGGCCTCCCCCGCAGGAGAAGATGCCAGGAAATCCGCTGGCGGTGAGAAGCGGAAAGAAATACCGCGAAGGAAGACGTACGCACAGATAGAATGTGGTCCTAACGGGTAGATAACAAATACTAGCAAAAATAACACCGGAAACATTAGTGCACTAGAGGGAACAGAAGGAAAATTGGGAAACGCGCATACATACGATTGTGCCATCGACAGACAGAGCAAGAGGGGGTCAGAATGAGCGGGAGTATGGTAGGGACGAATTGGGCCCCGAATGGCCAGGGCGGTGATGGATCCCCTCCCTTGAGGCGATTCGCTCGAGTTTTCTTGGGCCCCGAAGGGAGTAAGGAACTAGCGCCGTCCCCCATTGAGGCGATTAGCTCGACGAGTCCGCCAGAATAAAAACGGAAGAGGGACAGATTGACCTAGGATGGAAAGGGGAAGAGGACGACATAAAAACGAGAGGTTAAACACCTATGGTGGTGTAGATAAGTTTAAGCACATAAGCAGTCTAAAGTAAATAGAATCCTAGGATACAAGCAGAACAGATAGGAGTAGTTCCGAGTGAAGGGAGAAGTAAGGAGAGAACCCTGGAGTAGGACGTGGGTAAATATTTCAGAGTAAGAAAAAAAAAATCGAACCCAAATAAATGATGATATGTATGAAATGGGAAATCAAGGAAACCCCGGGAGTAAGAAGTAGAAAAAGCAGGTTAAATACATGTAGATCAGGAAACAATCAAGGAATAAAGTATACGAACAAAAAAATAAAAGTATAA
Organism: Diploptera punctata; assembly: GCA_030220185.1. NCBI lineage: Eukaryota > Metazoa > Arthropoda > Insecta > Blattodea > Blaberidae > Diploptera > Diploptera punctata. The sequence goes on along the minus strand of JASPKZ010007812.1, from coordinate 908,664 downwards.
AAAGTTCAACAAATCAGCTATGAGAATTTGCCAATCAAACAAACAGTTCGGTGAGGTAAGAGTGTAAAGCACGCCGTATCAGAAGTTACGGCAGCAGAAGGGAGAATGAGGACAAGGAATCAGGTTACGTAACATCACGGTGACTTCCAAAATTGAATCAGTAAGGATTTAGAGGTTAAACTAAGTGGATTGATACATTAGCAGTAAGATCAGATAGTCCGGGAAAATTAGACCAATGAACAATGAAAACCTGAATCCCTGTCCAGACACAAGTAGCTTAAAAATCATATCTCAATTAAAGCCCAATTAAGACTAGGAAAGGGAGAGTTAAGAAATAGAGGCAGTTATTTCAGAAGTGGAGAAAGGAAAGAATGCTCTCAAACTCAGGACCCTAAGGAAACGATGACAGGAAGTCAGGATACGAGTATCAATTGGTGGTTGTAAGGACTAATTCGGCTTTGGTCAAGTTAGCATTTACATGTTAAATAAGTGCAGTATATGTCCTTCCAACTGATGTGAAGACGAGCGCACCCAGTCGAACCTAGGACTCTATTATAAAGAAAGGGACTAGATAAAACCCTTAGAATTAGGCAAAATTTAGGACTGCAAAATATAGCAAAATATCGACCGATCTAATTATGGACATTATGTGTATATATACACCTGAAGAACTGTCAAATTGAAAGTTTCAGGGAAGATACAAATTTATTTAGAAACTGATATTTGTTGATGATGGCTATACACAGAATTGATAGGCATAAGAGCACTCTTTCCCGTTTTCCAGTTAATAAAAAAACAAAAAAAAATTGCAAAATACAAATTTTGTTGTTTGTAACATTGAGATATGACTAACTAGGAGTAAATTTAGAGGAACTCAAACCTAGGGAAAATTATATAAAAAAAAATGTACATGGATGTTCAAAAGAAAAAAAAATTCGGGACATTTTGATTATAAGATAGGTGAGTCATCCCGATAAGCCCATAAGCATCAATGGTTTCATTTCAAAGGCCCAACTGAACCTATTAAGAATACATGGTGTAGACTCGTAGTAATTAAGAATAAACACAACTACAAAAAAAAACAAAGTAAACAAAAGAAGAACCATTAAGGCAAGAAAAACACATTTTGGCACGAACAACGACTACACACATGCCTGGATAGACTATGCTCAAACTATATGAACACGACTGGGCCAACTAGAAGCGACGGAGGATGTTAAGTCACCTAGGACATTCCCCACACCACGAAACTTGGTCAGATCAGCTGATAACAAAACAAAAGGAGGAAGATAGGGTCTACGCGGGTACGACTTACTACATCAGGGATAGTCATTCAACATGGGAAATGTCCACCAGTCAATACGGTGCGACATGAGAGACCAAGCAAATACCTTAACCATATCAAACCGAACCTCTGATCGTCCGTGGATCATATAATAATTCCCAACCAGTATTATGAAAAAAATTGGATAATAAAACACATAAATCCTATTAAACCTATCCTCCGGATAATCCATGGCTCCTAAAAGAAATTGCTGGTCTCGAGAACTTCAAAGGACAGACCCAGTATCCGGCATGGCTCTCTCCCGGACGAAGGAAGATACCATCATCGAACGTGGTCCCAGGCATCGGATTCAACCAGGGATGCTGTAATAGATCAGCATGAGCGCGGACATGCGCGGCGCCAAACAAGAACTAAGTGCTCAAGTTTCTCGGTGAACGCGGCTAATGGGAAAGCCGAGTGTTGTGAAGAAAGTGATAAGCTCTAATTAAAGTTTTAGATTTTTCTTTTTTCAGAATGACAGTGTGGAGAAGTGACAGCATTGAAGAAAACAGAACTATGGAAGAGTTGAAAAGGAAGAAGAGTAGATAAATTGTGTTTTATATATGTTTTGTTGTTTCAGGTTCGTAGTGACAGGCTAATCCATTTTCCAGATGTAATTTGAAAACCAGATAAATGTGGTTGATAAAGTATGAACACGTCTATGTCCCATATAGAGGAAGGGAACTACGGTAAATTGTAAGAGAAAATGGATTAACTTGAACACACTAAATTTCATAATATATAAAAATTGTTCCTGTTAAATTACTGTTTGTAAATCATATGTTAGAAAGAGTTAAGTAGCTTCAGGAACAGGAGATAGAGCAAATCTGTAGTATCAATGTAAACAAAATCCAGATCAATTGAATAGCTTGTGCGTAGTCTAAGTACACAACTGCAGCGGCCCCAAAAATGGCCTTAAAAGACCCTTTCTTGGGATTGAGAAGGGGGGAATGTTGTGAATACATAGTTCTTTATATAGATTTTTTATTGTTTTTTGATTATTTTAATTATTCATTCAAAGTCTGTTGAGATAGAGTATAGTTCAGATCAAAGTCTTGATTGAAGCTAACTGTAAACATCCCTACATTTAGTTCATTGGAATGTTAGTAGTACAGTTTTAGGGTGACTCGAGGTCATTTTTGAATATATAACACATGAGTAGTGATGGGCTCGTGTCTGTCTGTGTGTGTACTGCTGGAGGGTAAGTCACCGATCATTTTTCTTAATAATGTATTCCATTTCTTTTGGATTTAAATTCAAGTACAATATAATATTTTTGAAACTATATTTTAGAAAAGGGATATAACATTTTAATCATGTAGATTTGGTTAGATTAAAAATTCCACAACTCCCTTCTCAACCCTCCCCAAGAAAGTACTGTAGTTCTAATATAGGCTTAGAATAGATTTAGGGCTAGAGATATTTAGGATTTCTAATTATTTATATTTTAGTAATAAAATAGTTTAAAATAAGACTCCATTTGTTTATTTCTAAACATGTATAACTGTACATCCTCATACTAACGCTCGGCTAGGAAACCGCTACCAGATTTTCCAAGTCCCGAAGGTCCTTTAAGCCTAATGAATCCAGTTGGACTCATAACACAACTCCTTTCAAAAAACGTTAAGCTGAAAATATATAAAACTATTATTCTACCAGTTATATTATATGGGTGCGAAACATGGACTGTTACTTTAAGGGAGGAAAGGAGATTACGAGTACTTGAGAATAAAGTTCTTAGGAAAATTTTTGGACCAAAGAGAGATGAACAGACAGGTGAATGGAGAAGACTACATAACAATGAACTACATGGTCTTTATAGGAAGCCAGATATAATAAGAACAGTTAAGTCTCGTAGACTGCGATGGGCAGGACATGTTGCGCGTATGGGGAATGAAAGACGTGCATGGAAGCTTCTTGTAGGAAAGCCAGAGGGAAAACGCCCAGTTGGTAGGCCAAGAATGAGGTGGGAGAACAACATTAACTATGATTTGAGGGAAGCAGATTATACAGGGAATGATTGGAAAGCATTGGCTCAGGATAGGGATGTATGGAGAGCTTATGTCCGCGCGGCCATGAATCTTCGGGTTCGATAGTGCCAGTGAGTAAGTAAGAGAGTAAGTAAGTATGTAACACATCATTATCCCATCTAATTTTATGTCTGACTTGGAGTCTAGTTGTTAATGGTTTCACTGGAAATGTTTTTCAATAATAAGAGTCTTTCATCACACATTCTGCATGCACGGCCAAACCAAATTAATCTTTGTATTTTCATGAAAGTAAGAATACGGATATGTATTTTCTATATTTTTTATTAAGTCATCATTTATCTAAGGTCCATATTCAATTTTTGCCGGCTCGAAAATTCTCTCAAATATTTTCCTTCCGAAAACTAATATTTATTGTATTTTGGCCTTTTCAAGATCAGGTTTCGCAGGCATAAGCCAACACGGATCGTTCGGTATATTCTAACTTTAATATTCTTGGATCTGAGAAGCGATTTGTTAGCATGATAACTGTTAATAAACTATTTAATAGGCCTACACCACTTTGTTGTATTTCCAACTTAATTTGACCTCCGGAAAATTTTACCCCAGTTGAACGCATGTCCGCATTACTTGAAGGTTGTATTTTTCCGGTGAAAGCTCGTCACTATTTCGACCAAGGTAGTTTTTCGTCTGGCTTATCGTCTTCCACCAGTCCGGTATGGGTAACCCTAATGGTAGCAATGCTACGGCCGGCATAGCTCTCGGGATCATTTAAGCATGCAAGCCACTCCACCACGACAAGGTAAAGATACCATGGAGGGATACATCTATATACTGAGATAATATTTTTCAATCATTCCCTCTGTAATTTACTTCCTTCCGATGTACTTATCTCACCCCATTCTTGCCCTTCCTACTGAATGATTTCCACTTTGTGTTTCCTACAATAAGTTTTCTTTCCTCTCGTCAATTTTCAAAACTTTCCAAATGTCCTGCCCATCGGAGTCCACGAAACTTAACTCCTCATATTATATTTGGTTTTCTACCAAGACAATGGAGTTCACTGTTATGAAGTTTCCTCCATTCACCGGTCAATATGTCTCTGTTTGGTCAATAGATCTTCCTATGCACTTTATTCTCAAATACCTACATTTTCTTTTAAAATACAACTTGAGGTATCGCCATTTTATATGTTATTAATTTAACATTTATTTAGAGAATTTGGGGCAAGAGTCTCCGTCGTGTATAACATAGCCTATATCATGCGATTCCAGAGTTGATCCTATGTATAATTCATTTCTGTTTATTACAGTTACAAGTTATTTGAAATCACTGAAATGTCCATAATTTGCTGTTGATATTTGTAGCCGAATTATCTGTGGCAATTAGCTTTTCTTAATTGACACATATAAACTGGCTCGACTAAAAGTTAGTTACACTGTCCGAGAGGTCTCGTGAGAACATTTTACTTAATTTGTTAAGCTTCAGTAAATATCAAAGAAGACATTTCTGTCTTTGTATCTCAAGTTTAAAACCAACACATGTGTAGACTTAAATTGTTTTACAGCCGGAGCGAATTGGTCATGTTGTAAAAAGGTCTCGCTGCTAGAGACCAGGAAATGTATCTTGTCCTGCTATAGAAATGATCCTTCCCTTAAGATAAATGACGGTCAGTCTTCGGTGCTGAGGATCACTACCCTCTATTGAGATGGAGACAATATCCATCTGTTTTGTGTAAATTAATGACCAACTTTCGGCCTCGTTAGCTGACTATTGTAAGTTGGGCTTAACTACTCATGAGCCGTGTGAAAAACACACGCTGGAAGTATGGGGCCAATGATTTCCCCGAGATTCATTTTTAAGTAGAATGGTGACTCTAATATCCAATTAGAGTTCATAATTATGTCTAGTAGAAATATTAAGGACGTTATTCTATGAGTAAGGTTTTTTTTTAATATGTTGAATGTATGTTCCAGCCAATGAGAATATTGGTTTTGGATATTGTGTTCTTAAGAAGGAGTATGGATATATTCCAAGTAATGAGAGAGTACTCTGGGTACGACTCCCAAGTGGAGTGGAGTGTTGTTGAGCGAGTCCTGCGGCAGTGCGGGCACATATATCGCCGGTCGCAGGCGAGCGACCTATTAGCCGCTTGAAAAAGTAATCTGCCGGAAAGTAACGGCAAATTGAAGTTAATTTAAAAGCATCAGTGTGCTGATCGCATTACAGGCGATCCTGTAATATCCGCGTGTTATATCCACCATATATATATTTTTATAATAATAATAATAATAATAATGTTTTATTTATTATGGCAGAGTTAAGACCATAAGTCCTTCTCTTCGACTCAACCAGCACAAATACAAATAAATATTTGACAAATATAGATATACACTATACTAATTATAAACAGTTAAAGATACATTAAATGTAGCAATGCAAATTTCATGTAAAAACAACATTTTATACGATAATAATAATACTTACGATAATAATAATAATAATAATAATAATAATAATAATAACAATATAATGATCCATCTATCCATAGTAATTCTGCCCGAAGGCAGGTCCTTCACTGCAATCATAGCATTTTCATGCTATGCTTGTAGCTTTACTAGGGAATTGAAGGTGTGGTACCTTCCCGTTGCTTTCCACACCGGTGAAGGGTGATGATGATGATGATGGCCATATGATTTCGGGGACCGTTTGGGCCTTAAAGGTTTCCTGATATTTGTCTTACAGGTGAGGAAAAACCCCGATAAAAACCTCACCCAGAAAACTGCCCCGACCGGGATCGAACCCTGGCCCGCTCCGTAACAAAGGCAGCACGCTACCTCGAGACCACAGCGGTGGACATAATAATGGTAATAATAATAATATAATAGTGATGATAATAATAATAATAATAATAATAATAATAATAATAATAATAATAATGATAATAATAGTATGAATATGATAAATTATACGAGAAACACCAATTAATATATATTTCAATAGGTTGAATAATTAATAATTTCAAAGCGCGATAAATTCGCCAGTATATTAATGAAATGGGTCCGGTGTTGACAACTATTAGCAACTGTAATTGCCAGAGTAAAAAGTACCGGAATACCATTAATTGAGGATATATCCATACTCAGGATAGTGTATGTGAACAGCGTAAAAATTGATCGCCCATGTGCTGCACTCTATTAATAAATATATTATATTGACATCAGTGTATGTCTTGGAAAGCCTCCTTATTGTACTTAGTGTCCTTGGTTCGCTCCTCACCTTATTCCCTCGACGGAAATCCATAATCCTGAGAGATAAGACCCCATTACCACGCTACTCGCTCCTGCTACATATTTTGCATACATATGAAGAAAAAATTATACAATTACCACAATAACAGCGAAAATGTCGATTTTAGCTACTAATCAGTTATAAACTTTTGTATTTCTAGGAAAACAACAATTGAAAATAAATTTGATGAAATGAAGAAAAACAAGGCGGCGAGATTGAAAACAAAAGTACATGGAAGTCACTCAAATAATCCCAGCACTATGAGTATGTAAAATAAATTATATGAGGAGGTAAACTGAAGAGGAACTATTTCGTAAGAATATCATAGCTTGGATGCATGCAACAAAATGGATGATTTCATTACGCAATACATAAGTTGATCGTATGGTTAAAGCACTGAGCTACAAGCCGGAGGGTCGAGGGTTCAAGTCCCGTTGGGGTCAGGATTTTTAAACTGACCAAAATCCTCTGGCGACATTATGACCCTGGGGTCGACTCAGCCTCTAACGGAAATGAGTACCAGACGCTTGTTCGGGGGTAAAGACGGCCGTCACGCAGGGCTGACAACCCTATTGATATCTATGGCCAATTTTAATTTAACGAATTATTTCTATGACGAATGTAATTACATGACGAAATAGCTTTGTGACCAAACCCTATAAATCTATGACACGACTTAACTTCTCTTCCGAAGAAAGTCACACCCAGGATTAAGTGGATGAGAACAGTCGTTATTTTTAAAAAAGACCGGTAGGTTCCATGACTACTCGATCGTAAGGTGTGATCAGAACTGAGAAGAAGATGGGCTAAATATTGTTTTTCTTTTGTTTGAATTTTCTAAAGCAGGCGCCAGTAAGTTAGGCGAATGGCTAAGACTACATAATGATCTTTATGGGAAATATTCTTAACTCCTGTCCAACTCAGGGTCGGGTCGAGGGAGAGGATGAGATGAAGCTCTTTATATAGAGGTCTGAGAATGACAGGGGTAAAAGGTAAAGTAAAGTAATCCCACTACAGGCCTCAGGAGGCCCTTGGGATAGTAGGAGGTTAAGGCTCCCACTTTTTCTTGACAATCGGCACTTGATGTCAGCCGGGTTGTCAGCCCTGCGTGACGGCCCAGAACAAGCGTCTGGTACTCATTTCAGTTAGAGGCTGAGTCGACCCCCGGGCCATAGTGCCGCCAGAAGGTTTGGGTCAGTTTAAAAATCCTGCCCCCACTGGGACTCGAACCCTCGATCTTCCGGCTTGTAGCGCAGTGAATGACAGGGGTGCCGGCCGAATACGCCTGACTCACGGGAGCAGATGAACAAAATGAAACGAAATGGATTAGATTAGTATGGAGAAATAGTGGAATGATATAATAAGACAAATTAAGTCTCATAGACTATGATGAGCGGGACATGTTGCGCGATGATTTTGCTTATCGAATAATACAAGAAACTAAATTTTACTCTTGACTGATGGTACGGAGTTTTGATCGCCGGCCAACAATGTAGCATTGCCTTCTCCGAGTAGTATTGGGTTGGATTGCTTGTAACGTAGCAACGACCGAATGGTTTTAAAATTTCGAATGGATAATTATAATTCCAGTATGCCTATATAAATTTCTCAGGTACTAGAGTTCAAATGAGATATGGAAGTTAGGTAAGTTTGAATACATTCATTATATAGACTGCAGAAATGCGCACAAATAATTTATTTTAGAATACAGTAAATCCGTATACAAAATACATTTCTTATTAGACACTGGAGCTTCATTTAGTTGAATTTTTAGGTATTCTTAACGATTTATTTCCAACGCTTCCTGTCGCTGTCATAACTAATCCAGTTTTTTCTTCAACTAGCTAATGGCTGGAGTGCGCGGCTACGCCTATATAAATGAAATATGATCATTTAAATTGTCATTTCGGGTGAACTCTTACACCTAATGTTTTTAGAGCATAACAGCAGCTATACACTCACCGTACCTGAAAATGTGTGCACAAAGTTATACGTTTCCACGAATCAAACACGGCGGTTTGCTAGAGTCAATTCTAATGTTCGGATTTCAGGTAAACCCCACTTAAAATTGACGGATTTCGCTGAGTTTTGGATAATACCTGCCTCGTTTTATACTCCTGTACGTCCCGAGTGTTGACATGGATGTTACCTAATGCGACATTCTTAACCAATCTAGTTACGCGTATTTCCCTGCATATATCAGCAAGTGGTCAGCACATAACCTCAAAGAGACATCTAATAGGAAAATGAGGTATTATTTGGATGGAGGAAGGCAGAGGCACTAGTTTAGGCATGAGATTCTTTTACGGGCCACAAAATCTTCAGATTCCAAACACACGGCTTAGAGTCTCTCTCGGAGAACTGGTCCCATGGATTCTTCCATCGTAAAAATTCATCATCTCGCGACCCTTGGAGAAAGAGGCAAATAACATAACCCCTAAACCACCGAACTCAAATATGATCCAAGATAATTAAAAGACACAAGACATATGGTCCAGAACGTTTTTATATTTCGTCACAATTAAAATATTGTAAGTAGTTGGAAATACACTAAAGCTCCGTTTGACTAATACAGTTTACGTTAGAACTTGTTTGAGGAATAATCCCCCCTCCTTCGTCACTAACTCTTTTCATGAGAACCCATGTCTTGTGCATTTAGCTCCTTATGGCGGTAATTTTTTGTACCAGTAGTGCTTATTACAAAAAATAATATGAATTCTGTTTGATATTTCATCCTAGAATACTTTAGTAACAAAACATAAAGTAACTGGAAATATGGATTTTCTATCTTCGACAATTGTACTTAAAACGTACAGTTTTATATCGGTATATGACGTAACCGTAATGTTTTACAGAGTGAGAGTATAATAATCTCTGTCAAGTTTTCAACAAGTAATTGTGAATGTAGTATATATACGAGGAGTTACAAAATTCATGTCTTGAGTTTTACATTTTAATACACTTTGGTCACTAATTATACAAAATAAAGGTAACTTACGTAACAAATAACGCTTCTGCATGGTGTAGGATTTTGTTAAAATTAATAACAATTTTCTGTTACGTATGGTTTTGTTCATATTCTACAACATTCTGGGATGTAAGCTCTTGAACATCTTTTTAAAAGTCCATATACCACTTTGTCCGGTCTCGAGGTAGCGTGCTGCCTTGTCACGCAGCGGGGCCGGGTTCGATTCCCGGTCGGGACAGGAACCTAGTTGACGTTTTTTCGGGGTTTTTCCTCACCTGTAGACAAATTTCAGGAAGCTTAGGGCCCAACGGCCCCGAAAATCATCCGGCCATCATCATCGTCCTTATCATTATCATCATCATCCTTCACTGGTGTGGAAAGCAACTGGAAGCTACCACACCTGTAATTCCGTAGTAAACCTGCAGAGCATAGCATGAAAATGCTATGATCGCATTGAAGGACATGCCCTCGTGCAGAACATTATGGAATGGAATACCACGTTGGGAAACAGGGACGAAACCTTAAATGTCATGTGTTATGAAAATTTTACGTGGAATTCTCCCGTGTTCGATCCTCGATCGGGAGATTTTTCCTCATCTATAAGGCAAATGTCAGTAAACTTTAACGCTCAAATAGTACCAAAACACTATCTGGCCATCATAATTCATTGCCATATTCACCTTGTTCTGTACAAATGTGTGATTGAAAGGAGTGTCTTGTCTTAAGTGTTCGCGCTGTCTCGGAGATGGTCCCTGATTGAGCCGATTCATTGGGCCAAGCCCTCCGTGTCCTTGTATGTTCAAAAAGTACGTAAATGTTCCAAAGTTAAAACATGCTCTACCGTCAGGTCGTGTGACTACAAGGTCAGGGTGGCCTAAAAGTACCTAAAAAGGGATAAGTTCACCCTTTAATTCGTGAAAATAATTTCTCATGTCAATTTATTTAAATGCGTCGTACTGGAGTGAAAAAAAAAATCATGCACCCCATAATTTATTTTGTGTATATTGATGTATAATTTTTCACAAATTTAAACAGTTTTAACTTATTCATGTTTTCCTCTAATTATTAAGGATATTAAATAATTATATGTTATAGTATACAGTGCCAAATTAAGGGTTAAATTAAAGATGAGAAATAAAGGAAGAAACTTGGTAATTAGTTGCATAGACAGGTTATTTTCAACAATTTGTTCGCTGAATTATATACGAATGGTAAATTAAACGATTTCCATATCTATTGTTTTACAAACACATCCATTAGCCATTTTCAAGACTGCTCTAGTTATGGTGCTTGTTAAAAAGGGCCTGAGGGAGGCCTCGTCTTCATTCTAATTTTCTAAACACGAAACTAATCCAATTTTAAACTATGAACCGTACAAAATGTCAGATATGCCGTATTTTATGGACTTTACGACGCTATGGACTATAAGACGCACCTTCATTTTTAAGATTTTTTTTAATAAATTTTTTACCAATTTTTTTATTAGATTGCAAAGACAGACTAAAAAAATCTTAGTTTATAAAACCGTTCTGATCTTTAAACCCCTTGAAAATAGACATGAGAACTTTCTTCTTCATCTTCGTCGTCATCGTTGACCTCTTCATATGTAAGAAGGTATTCACTGCCATCGAGAGCGTTACGTTTACGCCGCATTTCTTGAGATATTTAACAATAATGTCTTCTCTTACTCTAGACCACGACTTTCTTTATTCACTGACACATTTGTTTGATTGTATGTCGTTTTAAAGCTCCCTTCGGCGTGAATTCATATTGGGTTTCATCCATCATCCATTTGTTCAAGTTCACTAGCATCGTAGACTGCAATGACGCATCATAGGCTAGACAGTGTTCTGGGTTTGTGATGGCGGGGCGGGAGGGAGACAGTGTTAGCAAGCTTGTGAATCCCCGCAACTCATGTTCGTCGCATCGGTGCACTGCTGCTTCCAGTTGAATCCAATGTTGCCAGACAGAGATAATTTTTCTGCGGAAACGAATATATATGGCCATTTTTTTAAGACTGGCGGGAATTTTAAATCAAACACTGGACATTTTAAATCAAACACTGGACATTTTTATTTTAATTTCGATTATAAGACGCACCTGAATTTTGGAGGCAATTTTTACAAGAAAAGAATTCGTCTTTTAGTCCGTAAAATACGGTGTAGCAAAAATAATTTCACTTTCAATGGGAAAAGTATAAATTAATTAAATCGAAGAAATTTGACAACTGATATTGATATACGAGGGCGGATCGGAAAGTAACGCACAATCATTTTTTTTTAAAAAGTTTAATAGTAAAAAAAAGGAAAAAAATCACAAATGAACTTACATCTTTTACCTACTTTTCGACATAGTCACCAACTTTCTCAACACATTTTTCCCATCGTGTTACCAGTTTCAATATGCCCTGTCCGTAGAAGTCCGTTTGGTTGGAGTGTAGCCATCTGCGCACTGCTGATTTCACTTCCACATCTGTCTCAAAGCGTTTGCCGGCCAGGAATTTCTTCATGGGACCAAACAGATGAAAGTCCGATGGTGCAAGATCCGGACTGTATGGTGGATGCTGGAGCACCTCCCAACCAAATTCGGCGATTTTCTGACGAACGACAGCAGTAACATGGGGGCGAGCATTGTCATGAAGAAGTTTAACGTTAATGTTGTGACGTTTGTCACGAATGGCACGACGCAACTTCACCAAAGTTTTAATGTAGGCCGCAGCATTCACAGTGGTCCCGGTGTTCAGCAAAGTCCACCAATAAAACACCATGCATATCCCAGAACACTGTGTCACAAGCACTTTCCTGGCAGATTGAGTCACTTTGAATTTTTTCTTTACTGGGGAACCAGCATGTTTCCACTCCATTGATGCCTGCTTTGTTTCGGGCGTGTAGTGGTACGCCCACGACTCATCACCTGTGACGATTCCTTCCAGAAAAGTCATGTCCTTGTGCGGTTGTACCGCGTTAAGTGGTCCAAGCTTGCCATCATTCGCTGGCCCTTGTGGTCGTCTGTCAGGTTCTTAGGCACCCAGCGAGCACTAACTTTACGGAATTTCAAATTTTCATGTTCAATATCGTACACCGCACCATAGGAAATGTTGAACTTCTGCGATAAGGCTCGCAGTTGCACACGCCGGTCGTTCAGAATTGCCGCCTCAATGCCTCTGACATTCTGCGGGATAGCTGCTGTTGTCGGCCGGCCGGAGCGTGGCGAATCACTAAGGTTCACGCGTCCCTCTTGGAAGAATGTGCACCACCTGGAGACATTGCTACGGTCCATACAATCATCCCCATACACGCCACGCATGTCCCTGTGAATTTCACTGGGTTTATGCCCTTTGGCCCACAAAAATCGAACAACACTTCTCTGTTCCTCACAGGTGGACGACTGTAGCATGCGCGCCATCTTTGTTGCATAGTTCAAGCTTCTCTCGCAAGAGGTGCACCTGAGAAAAAAATACCATCTGTAGTGACAACTTCAAACTATATCTCTGTGAAATTTCAACATTCTAGCTGCAATACCAAGGCAGAAAAAAATTATTGTGCGTTACTTTCCGATCCGCCCTCGTATTTTTCGTCTGAGACCGTGGGTACCCTCCTCAATTTGTTGGGTTAATATATGAAAAACAGTTAATCCAGTAAATGCTGAAGATAAAGTACTCATTAAGTTTCTTTAACGCTAGGGGCACTGATGTAACTTATCTCCGAGTAGATTGTATTATATTCCTCCTCCACAACCAGATTTTTAATTCGGCTAAGATTCCTTTAATATGAACTAACAAAAATTACTAATATTTTGTCTTATTTCGAGTAAATCGCACAATACTTAATAAATTACTTGTAAAATTCGTAATAAATAAATGATTTTCTTGCTACATATTTCAGAACACTTACTACTTTTTTTTTTAAAGACAATAATGCGAAAGATCACTCAGCCTTCCCAATAAAATAAGCTGCGTCATTTGAACGTCGCGTTTCAACAATAGCATCTCCGTTACGTGGTTACGGCATGAATAATATTTCAAAATTTATTTTCCCACAAAAATAATTACAATTTCGCGTTGTCTTATTTGAGGAAAATGAGGATTACTACAAATACGATAAAAATAGTTTGTTTCCCTAACAACGGGCGGTGTTAATTAAAAACATTTTGTATAAAATTTGGCTACAATACAAGGTAAGTTAGTTGCATTCGAAAGATAAGACAAAGTAAGTGTGTAGAATTAGAACAGGCGTGTCCAACTTATTCCATCGTTAAGGTGAATTGGTTTGCGGGCCACAAGATTAGATCTTTTTTATTATATTAAATAGGACCTCAGATAAACCAAGTAATTTAAAATTAAAATCGCTAAGATATTGTATTTTTATTAAATTAATAATAATATATTGTAAGTTATTTTTAATATTAAATTAAATATATATATATATATATATATATATACTTTTTTTTCATGTATAATCTAATTCTAAAATCTAAATTGAACAATATAAATAAAGTATTATTAATCATTTTTAAAAAAATATGAAAAGGCAAGTCTTATTAAGATCTGTAGAGATATTATTATACAAGACTATAATAAGACCCGTTTTGACATATGGATGTGAAACATGGAGAATGGGGAAAACAATGAACGCGCTCTACAATTTTTTGAGGGTGTATGACCCTATATGTGAGAATTATGTCTGGCGAAAACGCTATAATCAGGAGTTGTATGCATTATTCAAAAATGTGGAAACTAGTAAATTCATTAAATTAACCGGACTACGATGGGCAGGACATCTAAGAAGAAACGAAGTATCAGAAATATGTAAAAGGATATGGTCCACTCAACCTGAAGATAGAAGAAAAAGAGGAAGACCGAAACTACGATGGAAGGATGAGGTGGATGGAGATGCTAGAGAGTTGGGATTGGAAAATTGGTGGAGAGAGGCACAGGACCGAGTTAATTGGAGGAGGCTCCTTGAGTTATTGCGTCAGTGATGATGATGATGATGATGATTGCCTGTTTAATATAAATTTCAGTTTAAAATTTAAATAAATATGATATGGAATGCAGGCTTTCACGGCAGGTAATCTTTATATTAAAACATTGCGGGCTATGTGACCGTGGTCTATAATGGATGTTTCATCCAGACGTTTCTCCCTCAACTGTGGAGGGCATCTTCAGTGGCGAGTGCTTCTAGGTGGTGTTCCCTTGTCGTAGACTCGACTGTGAAGAACCGGTAGTGTGTATTAAAAAAAATAATAATACAAATTCTGTTTGACAGCTCATCCGAGAATATTTCATTTAACAAAGTAACAGAAAATATGGAGTTTCTGTCTTCGATAATTGTACTTAAAATGTACAGTTTTATGTCGGTATATGACGTAACCATAATGTTTTACAGAGTGAGAGTAAAATATTAATCTCTGTGAAGTTTTCAACGAGTAATTGTGAATGTAGTATATATAGGAGGAGTTACAAAATACATGTCTTGAGTTTTATGTTTTAATACACTTTGGTCACTAATTATACAAAATAAAGCTAACTTACGTAACAACTAACGCTTCTACGTGGTGTAGAATTTTTAATCACAATAAATAACAATTCTTTGTTACGTTTGGTTTTGTAAATATTCTACAATATTTTGGGATTTAAGCACTTGCAAATCATTATAATGGGCCAAATACCACTTTAGGAAGCTGGGAAGAAACTTTAATTTCCGTGTGTTATGTCAAATTTTACGTGGAATTCGCCCGGGTGCGATCGGGAGTTTTTCCCTCATCTGTAAGACAAATGTCGGTAAACTTTAACTCCTAAATAGTATCAAAACACTATCTGGACATCATAATTCAATGTGATAGTATAAATGTGTGACTGAGAGTCGAGTCTTGTCCTAAATATTCGTGTTGTCTTGGAGTTGGTCCCGAATTGAGCTGATTCCTCATTAGGCGAAGCCCTCCGTCTCCTTGTAAAGTTCCAAAGTTTAAACATTCTCTATCGACAGGTCGTGTCCGGTGACATAGGAGACCTAAACGTAGTTCCAAAAAAGGGAGAGGTTAGCCCCTTAATTGGTGAAATTGAATTTCTCATGCCAGCTTATTTAAATTATTATTTCGCGTAAATCGTAAAATTCTCAATAAATTACTTGTAAAATTCATAATAAATAGATAACTCTCCTGCTACCTATATTACTATAAATATAAACATCAACAACCAACTATATTTTTACTCACAAGAAGCTGGTTTAACATTTGGTAAATGCTGGTCAATAATAGAAAACCAAATACATGAAGAAATTAATATCATGGAAACTAAATACGAAACATTAAACAATAAAATTACGAAATTGAAAACCGAAAACCAAGTGATAAATGCTGAACAAAATCACAAACCTAACAACATATCTGACAATAGAATATTAAATCTCACAAAATTAAAACTAAACAAACAAGAAACAAAAATATTAGAAATGGGATATAAATATAAATTCAATTATCCCACAAACAATGTAAACAGAATAAAACGAAACCTAATAATTGAAAGCGAAATTGCAATAAACAAACTAAACACAGATGATAAAAACTATGCTAAATACGAGGCAGCCAAAGTCATTAAAGATATTTCACTGAAAATAGACAATACCGAAAAACAACTACTTAAAAACATATCTAACATAAAATCTAAACTTAAAAATAACAATATAATGCACACGAAAGCAGACAAAGACAATACAATTGTTCTCATGGAAAAAGAAGAATATATAAACAAAACCAAACAATTCATACAAGAAAATAACCTAAAAAGAATTGAAAAGGACCCAACCGGAAAATATAATAGATCATTAAAAGAATTAATAAAATCAAGTCCCTTAGTCTTTAAAACAAACAACAACAACCAAAACAACATTCACATACAAGAAATGGATAAATAATAATCCATCACCACCTACAATGAAAGCTCTTCCAAAAATACATAAAAATAATGTTCCAATGCGACCAATTGTCAATTGCATAAATGCACCCAACTACAAAATTTCTAAATTCGTTACCCAAAAAATAAACGAAGACATCAACTTAGATAATCAATTCACAATTAAAAACTCATACGACTTGGCAGAAAAAAAATACATAACCTAGAAATCAACAAAAAACACAAAAATGACGTCGTTTGATATAAAAGACTTATACACCAACATCCCAATAAATGAAATAATAGATATAATAAAACAAAAATTAATGGACAAGAAACTTGAAAATAACTACATCAACCAACTAAGTAACACCATAAAAACAATAACGCAACAGAATTACTTCCAATTCAACAACGAACTCTTCGTCCAAGAAGACGGAATCCCCATGGGAAGCCCCACTTCGGGAATCCTAGCAGAAATATTCTTACAAGAATTAGAAAATACACACCTCAAAGAACTAATTACTAAATTCAACATAAAATTATTCACAAGATATGTAGACGACGTATTAATTATTTATGACAGCGAAAATAGAAAAGACAAAGAAATCTCTCAAGATTTAAATAACATGCACAACAAAATCATCTTTACTGATGAAACAGAAATCAACAACAGTATAAACTATTTGGACCTAACACTAACAAAACTTCACCAACAACAAAATAGAAATTGGCATTTATCGAAAACCGACAAGCAACACACTAGCCATAAACAATAAATCGAGACATCTCTTTCAACATAAAATAAGTACATTCAAAAGCCTAATAAATAGGATGCTAAAACTCCCTCCAAATAAAGACAGTTATAATAAAGAATTAAATTACATCAAACACGGCAAAAATTAACGGCTACAACAAACAAATAATAAATAGAATTATAAACAAACAAAACAGAAAAAACATTACCAACATAACCAAATTTGAAATATAATCCCTTGACAACAACAAGAAATGGATAACTCTCACGTACACTGGTAAAGAAACATTAAAATTGACCAACACACTAAAAAAGCTCGATAAGAATATTAATATATCCTACAGAACTGACAACAAATTAAACAATTTAATAAACAACAACATCGAAGAAATAGATGAATTCGACAATAAAGGCATCTACAAATTAACATGTACAGACTGCAATAAATTCTACATTGGGAAAACTAACAGAAGCTTCAACATTAGATTCAAGGAACATTTCAGAGATTTCATTTACAATGGAGGAAAATCAAGTTACGCAAAACATGTAATTCAAGCTGGACACCATATGCATAACATCGATAACACCCTCACAATAATACATAGAGAAAACATTCCAACGAGAATAAATATACTGGAGGAAATCGCCATCCTAAGAGAAATCAACAACAACCTGATTCTCAATGAATACACACCTAATCCACACAACCCTCTGTACAAAATTCTCACAACCAAGTCAGTGCTTCAACAAGGGTCAAAAAGAACGGACCTAATGCACTCTGCTGATGATCGGACTAGTCCCGAAAGGCCTACAGAGTTTTAAAAGAACTTCAGTTGAGGAGATGGACCTACAAGGTAACTATATTATAGTTTTTAACCGTACATTATATTACTGTGAACTAATACCTCAACGGAAAATCACCATGAATTTTACTAGTATCGATATATTACATAGCCTATATCATGCGATTCAAGAGTTTATCCTATGCATAATTCATTTCTGTTTGTTACAGTTACAAGTTATTTGAATTCACTGAAATGTCCATAATTTGCTGTTGATATTTGTAGCCGAATTATCTGTAGCAGTTGGCCTTTCTTAATTGACACATATAAACTGGCTCGACTAAAAGTTAGTTACACTGTCCGAGAGGTCTCGTGGGAACATTTTACTTAATTTGTTACGCTTCAGTAAATATCAAAGAAGACATTTCTGTCTTTGTATCTCAAGTTTAAAACCAACACATGTGTAGACTTAAATTGTTTTACAGCCGGAGCGAATAAGTCATTTTATAAAAGGTCTCACTGCTAGAGACTAGGAAATTCTCTTTTCCTGCTATAGAAATTATCCTTCCCTTAAGATAAATGACGGTCAGTCTTCGGTGCTGAGGATCACCACCCTCTATTCAGATGGAGACAGTAGCAAAATAAATGTCCATCTGATTTGTGTAAATTAATGACAGACTTCCGGCCTCGTTAGCTGACTATTGTAATTTGGGCCTAACTACTCATGCGCCGTGTGAATAACACACGCTGGAAGTAGGGGCCAATGATTTCCCCGAGATTCATGTTCAAGTAGAGAGGGGACTCTAATATCCAATTAGAGTTCATTATTATGTCTAGTAGAAATATTAACAAAATATATTTAACAAGATACAGTGGAAAGAACATGTAGAAAGAATGGAAGAAAGTAGATTACCAAATAAAATCTTCCATTAATTTCCAAGAGGAAGAAGAGATGTCGGACGTCCTAGGAAGAGATGGTCTTAGATCTATTAGTGAAGACGGAACAGGCAACTCTTGCCTAAACCAGGTAGTGAAGAAGAAGAAGAAGAAGTAGAAGAAGAAAAATAAGAAATATTAAGGGCGTTATTCTGTGAGTAAGCCGTTTTTTTAATATGTTGAATGTATGTTCCGGCCAATGAGAATATTGGTTTTGGAAATTGTGTTCTTAAGAAGGAGTATGGATATATTCCAAGTAATGAGAGAAGACTCTGGGTAGGACTCCCGAGCGGATGGAGTGTTGTTGGTTGAGTCCCGCGGCAGTGCGGGCACATAAATCGCCGGTCGCAGGCGAGCGACCTATTAGTCGCTTAGAAAAGTGATCTGCCGGAAAGTAACGGTAATTTGAAGTTAATTTAAAAGCATCAGTGTGCTGATCGCATTACAGGCGATCCTGTAATATCCGCGTGTTATATGCACAAAATATATTTTTATAATAATAATAATAATAATAATAATAAAAATTATAATAATAAAGTGCCTCTATGGAGCAGAAACATTAATTTTGAACAGAAAAAGAATATATTGAAAATATAGTGAAAAAAAAGAAAGAATGCAAAAGGAAATAAAAATATATACAGACATTCATAGTGATATTAGAAAACGAAGGTAAAAATTCTATGGCATTATTAAACGAATGAACTCAAATAGGCTTACAAAACAGATAATGGAATTCTACGAAAACAGAAGTAAAGCTCCAGTGGATACTATGAAGTGGATTGATCAAGTCAAAAAGGACTTAAAATTGGCAGGAATTACTAAAGAAGATATCCCAAACAGAGATATAGGCCTATTTAGAATTAAGGTGAATAAGTTGTAAGTTGACCAAGAGGACAACCGAAGAAAAAAACTGGAACAACATGGACAGATGAGACAAAACCAGCTCATAGCAAAAGAATGAAAGAAATTTGGGCTCAAAGGAAACGCCTCTAAGTACTTTGCGTAGTCCTAGATGGGCTCATCCGCAATTAAAAAAATAATAATAATGTTTTATTTATTCTGGTAGAGTTAAGGCCATAAGGCCTTCTCTTCCACTCAACCAGCACAAATACAAATAAATATTTGACAAATATAGATATACACTATACTAATTATAAACAGTTAAAGATACATTACTTACTTACTCACTGGCACTATCGAAACCGTAGGTTCATGGCCGCGCGGACATAAGCTCTCCATACATCCCTATCCTGAGCTAATGCTTTCCAATCATTCCCTGTATAATCTACTTCCCTCAAATCATAGTTAATGTTGTTCTCCCACCTCATTTTTGGTCTACCAACTGGGCGTTTTCCTTCTGGCTTTCCTACAAGAAGTTTCCATGCACGTCTTTCATTTCCCATACGCGCAACATGTCCTGCCCATCGCAGTCTACGGGACTTAACTGTTCTTATTATATCTGGCTTCCTATAAAGACCATGTAGTTCATTGTTATGTAGTCTTCTCCATTCACCTGTCTGTTCATCTCTCTTTGGTCCAAAAATTTTCCTAAGAACTTTATTCTCAAATACTCGTAATCTCCTTTCCTCCCTTAAAGTAAGAGTCCATGTTTCGCACCCATATAATATAACTGGTAGAATAATAGTTTTATATATTTTCAGCTTAACGTTTTTTGAAAGGAGTTGGGACATCAAAAGTCTCTGCAATGCATAATAGCATGCATTTCCAGAATTGAGCCTATGTTTAATTTCTTTGTGCATCTCATTCCTATTTGTGATTATTGTTCCTAGGTATTTGAATTCAGCCAATTCCTCAAAATTTCCCTCATTTGTCATTAGCTGTCCATTTCCATTATATAATGTATTTCTACGTGTGACCATATATTTAGTTTTACTGATATTTACTTCCAGTCCTAATTTCTTAGTGTTACTCAATAGTGTGTGCGTGTTGGCCTTTAGTATCTCCTCGCTATCAGCCAGTAGTACTACATCATCAGCATAAACTAACAGCTTATTAATACCATTGAGTTGTAAGCCTTCCTCATTCTCTAAAGATTTAATGGCATGCTCTAGTACAAAATTAAATAGTAGAGGAGATAGTGCATCTCCTTGCTTTAACCCATTCTGGATTTCAAAACTGTCTGAAAACTGTTTGCCTACACGCACCCTACTCGTTGAGCCATTTAGACACATTCGTATAAGTCTAACTAACTTTTTAGGAATTCCAAACTCCAGCAGGATACTATATAACTTCTCCCTCTTAATTGAATCATATGCTTTTTTGAAGTCTACATATAGTTGATGTACAGTACCATTATATTCCCATTTCTTTTCTAAAATCTGTCTTATACTAAAAATCTGATCTGTTGTAGACCTGTTTCTTCTAAATGCACATTGATGATCTCCTAGAATGTCATCAATATAGGGAGTAAGTCTGCTTACTAATATATTTGTTAGAATTTTGTACGAAGTTGAAAGTAATGAGATGCCCCTGTAGTTGTTGCAATCAGTTTTATCTCCTTTCTTATAAATTGGTACGATAATTGATTCCTTCCATTCATCTGGAAGAGCTTCTTTTTCCCAAATCATACTAAGCAACCAGCGTATCTTGTCCATCAATTTTTCTCCCCCTGATTTTAACAGTTCTGCTGGGATCTCATCTGAACCTGATGCTTTATACATCTTCAATTTTTCAATTGCCATTTCAACCTCTAATGCACTTGGCTCTGCGGCTAGCATTTCTGCTGTCTGTAAGTTATTCTCCTCAATGTCCTGTTCTGTATGTACATTTAATAGCTGATTAAAATAACTTTTCCATCTATTTAATATACTCTTGGAATCTGCAATCATATCCCCATTTTCATTCCGAATTATGTTTGTTCTAGCCTGAAACCCTTTCTTCTCTATACTAATTCCCTGATATAATTCTCTAATGTTCCTATTTTTTGCATTCATTTAAAGATCATTAATCTTCTCTCTCAAATATTCCCTCTTTTTACTCTTTAGTAACTTGGTGGTTTCCCGTCTAACACTACCCAATTGCTCTAAATTTACCTCATTTGGCTCGTGTAACCATTTAATTTTTGCTAGCTTTCTTTTCTTTACAATGTCGGCACATTCCTCATCAAACCATTTCTTGTTTTGCCTCTTTTTTAAACAACCAATGCTTTCTGATGCTGACAATTTAATAGTATCTCTTATAGCCTCCCATTCTTTATTTATATCAGTTTCTTCTTCGTTTGCCACATTGTCATCTGAAGATTCCAGTACTTCAAATCTATTAGCAATTTTGATTTGGTATTCTTGCCGCATTTCATCATTTTTCAAGTTTTTTAATTCATATTTTACAGAATCATCTTTAGCGTTTGTTCCTCTCATAAGCGATAGCCGTTGTCTGATTTTCACCCTGACCAGATGATGATCTGAATTGCAGTCTGTCCCTCTAACTGATCTAACATCAATGATGCTACTGTGCCAGCGTTTATCCACTAATGCATGATCTATCTGGTTCCGAGTTTCTCCATCTGGGGACGTCCAGGTGTATTTATGAATATCCTTATGCTGAAATGTTGTGCTCTTAACAACGAGATTCTTTGACGTGGCAAATGTGACTAATCTAACCCCGTTGTCGTTACTATCTTCATGAAGACTGAATTTGCCTATTGTTGGTTTGAATATATCTTCCCGCCCCACTTTTGCATTAAAATCTCCTAAGACAATTTTCATATGATATCGTGAAAGGCTATCAAATAAGCATTCTAATTCTTCATAGAACTCATCCTTGATCTTGTCATCTTTATCTTCTGTGGGGGGTATGTACATTTACAATTATAAAATCATGTCGTTTACCCTTTAGAATTATGTATGATATCCTATCACTAACAAACTTAATATCTCGGTTAGCGGATAGGATCCTCCTTCTGACTAAAAAACCCGTTCCAAATGCAGGTCTTTCTGCACCCCCATAGTATAATGAAAAGCTTCCTGATTCCTGACTACCTTCTCCTGGCCACCTAACTTCCTGTAAAGCGACTATATCCAAGGGCGATTTATCCAATTCCCGCGTTAATATCTCTAGTGCCCCGTTATTGTATAAAGTCCTAACATTCCATGTTCCTAGGAACATGTCCCTGTGTTTGAGCCTTTGGCATGGGTTCCCTGAAGTAGTCCCCGCCCGGAGAACCGAATGGGGGACTATTTGACCTCCGGAAAATTTTACCCCAGTAGAACCCATGTCCGCATTTCTTGACGGTTGTATTTTTACGGTGAAAGGTCGTCACTCTTTCGACCAAGGTACTTATTTCGTCTGGCTTATCACCTTCGACCAGTCCGGCATGGGTAACCCTATCGGCAGCAATGCTACCACCGGCATAGCTCTCAGGATCATTTAAGCACGCAAGCCACTCCACCACGACAAGGTAAAGATACCATGGAGGGGTTAAAAGAAGAGTCAAGATGGCGGAGATAGAAGGGAGTCCAGCTGAAAATGCTCTGAAAAACATCGAAAAAATAGCGGAAGTAGGTGGCTATATGAAGAAGGAAGTAAAAGATGCACTTCTACAAGCGGTGAGTGAGATTAGAGAATATTTAGAATTAATGCATATGAAAAGTGATAATATAGAAAACGAATTCAACCAACAAAACATGTCGTTCGAGGAAGACGACAGCTCCACTCCGGTACAACTAGCGACATCTGTTGGAAGCAGCAGTAGTCAACAGTACGAAAACCAAACTCCAGAGCCGCCAGACGGAGAACAGAGGAACCCTTGCGAAAACCAAATGCAATACCTCTCCATGCAAAAAGGACACAAAACAACAGATACAGGAGAGGAAGGAAGGAGCGATATCATGCAAAAGATAGACAACATTATGGATCTCCTAAACAACAAACTAGACAAAATAATCGAAGAAAAAATAAACAACCAAAGGAATCCAACAAAACAAGCACAACAGAGGAAAAAAACGGGGGGAGATGGAGCCCAAATAAAACAAACTCTAACACAATGGCCAACCCAACAAAGAAAAACAGAAAAGAATCGACGAAGAACCAAACTATGAGGAAGAAAATGAAGTGGACACGTGGACCAGAGTAACATACGGAAGGAACAGAAACAAGAAATCACAAAAGCCTGAACAGAAGATAGGAACAAAAACTACCAAGAACGAAGACATCCAAGCAGCGCAGAGGTATGCCTGGCTCTCCTAGGAAGATTGAAAGAAGACACAACACCAGATAAAGTAAAAAACTACCTACTAAACAACGATATTCAAGGAAATCTGATCTGCGAAGAAATAGCGAGCAGGGGAAGGAACAAAGCATTCAAGATAGGAATACCATTTGAATACCTGGAGACAGTAAATGGCTCAGACTTCTGGCCGGAAGGGGTACTGATAAAACGCTATCTTTTTCGGAGAACATTTAGAAACAAAGGAGTCTCAATCGCCTGTTAACGTTCTTAATTGGAATGCGGAAGGTCTCAAAATGCACTGAAATATATACCAGTAGAGGAACTACTAGAATATGACATAATGGTATTCACAGAAACATTCGCAACGGAACAGATCAACATAGAGGGGTTTTACGGACTACACTCGTACGGAAGGAAAACGGATGGAAGGCCGACGGGTGGCGTATCATGCTATCTGAGGCCATCACAGGGGAACTTCAAAGTAATACACAAAGACGAAGACATACTCACAGTGAGAACAGACAACATCACAATCGTAGCAGTATACATACGACCACAAGCAACCACGGAGGAAGTGATAGAAACTATAATAACAGCAATAGCAGACACGGAAGAAGACGAATCTGTCATAATAGTTGGAGACATCAACTGCAGGATAGACAAGAAGAACACAAAGACTGAAGTAGTTCTAGAGACACTGAGAGAAGAGGGTTACACCCTAACCAATAAGATGGATCTGCCAACATATATAGCGCACAATGGAACAAGCGCTATCGATTTACTGCTATATAAGGGAAAAGATCTAAGATTAATAGAACAAAAGGGGCTATGGTCATCAAACTTAGCACCCATCAGGAAACACGTACCGATAGCAACAAGACTGGAAAAGACAAAGGCCGAAATAGACCAAACAAGGAAACCCCTAAAAACAGGATATCAAGAAAACTAGATGTAGAACAAATACGAAAAAACACGGAGAACATAGATAAAGCTACAACGAGAATAAAGGAAGGCCAATTGGACAAAGCACTAGACATCACTAACAACCTTATAAAGAACGCCTGTCAACCAACATCAAAAAGAAGAGCACAACCATGGTTCGACAGGATGTGCTACACAGAACGGAAGGAAACACTAAAAGCACTAAACAAAGCAAAGGAATCCAAAAATCAAGTAGACCTGGAACGATACGCCCAGAAAAGAAAACAGTACAAAAACATAATAAAATACAAGAAAACCCATTACATAGAAATGAAAGCCCAACAGCTAGCCGAAGAAGCAGAAAAGGACCCTTTCCTGGTCTTAAGGAGGAAACCCAGAGGAGTGATGAAAGAAATACCGATAGATGATTGGGAAAACCACTTCACAAAAATACTGAATGAAGGTAACAGAACAGAAGCTTACGAAGCCAATACTACCAGGAACCCAAGAACCCTGAATCTGGAAATGGAAATCACAGAGGATGAAATAAACAAATGCGTGAAAGAAACAAAAATAAAAAAAGCCACAGGACCGGATCAAGTAGCATACGAACACCTAAAGGCATCAGCTGACGTGCTAATATCAATATGGAAAGAACTGTTTAACAAATGCCTAGAGACGAGAACCATACCAGAACAATGGAGAAGGGCTACCCTGAAAATGCTGTATAAAGGTAAAGGAAACACGGGAGACATGAACTCATACAGAGGCGTTGTACTGGAGAACACCCTGTTCAAAATCTTTATGAAGATACTTACAAACAGATTGATGGACATCACAAAATTAAACATCCCAGATAACCAATTCGGATTTAGGTAAGAAAAATCCACTCTGCAAGCAGCATCCGCATTATTATATGAGATAGAAGCAGCCCTCAACAGACCGAAAGGAAAATACTTCGTGGTCTTCATAGATTATGAAAAAGCGTTCGATTACATAAACAGAACAAAACTACTCACGAAGATGAGGGACATGATTGGAAACGAGCACCCCATTGTTGGAATAGTACACGACATAATGAGGCGAAACTGGTTACAAATAACAGATGAGGTTGCGGCATCAGACGAGGTTATGCAAACTAATGGGATACTACAAGGAGACCCCATCAGCCCGCTACTATTTAACATAATGACGGCTGACATTGGGAAAGCAACAAACGGGACCACGCTGGTAATGTATGCGGACGACATGGCCATTGGGGCAGAAAACAAAGAGAGAATTGCAAAAAGGCGTAGATGGGATACAACGATGGGCTATGGAAAATGAGTTCAAGATAAACCGCAACAAGACCGTACAAATGGTTTTCAAGGAAGGAGGAAGAACAGCGGCAAGTGATAATCTAAAACTAGGAGAAGAACCAATAAGAATGGTCAACAAATTCAGATATTTAGGCATAACACTGCAGCCAACAACAAAGTCTTTCAGCGCACATGTGCAGGAGAGAGCAGCAGCAGCTATAAGAGCTATGTGCAGTATCAAAGACATCACATCGTTAAAATTAGTCACAGCCATGAAATTATTCGCATCAGTGATCACCCCGATCGTCACCTACGGGATAGAACTGATATGGGAGAAACTATCGACCAGCGATTTGGAGAGGTTAGAAAAAGTAAAACCAAGATTCATCAAAAAGGCATTAGGTGCAAGCAAATACACACCAAACAGAATGGCCTATATGCTAGCCAGAGAAACCTTCTTCCTAGAGGACCTGAGACAAAGGATACTACTGCCAGCAACGGAGCCATATAAGAAAGTCATCGAAAAAAAGAACAGAGAGAAAAAGAGATCGACGAAGATTTCTACGCCTCAGATGCCATGGTAAACAGAGAGTGGACTGGAAGTAACCAACCACAAAGGCACAGAATCATAGGTTTAGCAACACACGGATATCATCACAAAATGTGCAAAAATACAAAATTCCACCATCCGAGTGATTCGTGTGAATGCAAGATATGCGACCAAAAGTGTGAGCGATACCATTACAAACAATGCAGAATATGGACAGGATCACTGAACAAACTCATAAAAGACAAATCATAAACTTGTAACTTAATGCTCTTTCGAGTGCCTCTTACCAATTTATTTATATTTATTTAAAGACACATTAAATGTAGCAATGTAAATTTCATGTACAAACAACATTTTATACGATAATAAAAATAATAATACGATAATAATAATAATAATAATAATAATAATAATAATAATAATACAATAATAATGATAATAATATAAGTAATAATAATAATAATAATAATAATTATCATAATAATAGTATGAATATGATAAATTATACGAGAAACACCAATTAATATATATTTCAATAGGTTGAGTGAAGACCCGCTAATAATTAATAATTTCAAAGCGCGATAGATTCGCCAGTCTATTAATGAAATCGGTCCGGTGTTGACCACTATTAGCAACTGTAATTGCCGGAGTAAAAAGTACCGGAATACCATTAGTTGAGGATATATCCATACTCAGGATAGTGTATGTGAACAGTGTAACAATTGATCGCCCACGTGCTGCACTTTATTAATAAATAGATTATATTGACATCAGTGTATGTCTTGAAAAGCCTCCTTATTGTACTTAGTGTCCTTGGTTCACTCCTCACCTTATTCCCTCGACGGAAATACACATTACCACGCTACTCGCTCCCGCTACATATTTTGCATATATAGAAAGAAAAAAATTATACAATTACCACAATAACAGTGAAAATGTCGATTTTAGCTACTAATCAGTTATAAACTTTTGTATTTCTAGGAAAACAACAACTGAAAATAAATTTGATGAAATGAAGAAAAACAAAGCGGTGAGATTGAAAACAATAGTACATGGAAGTTACTCAAATAATCCCAGCACTATGAGTATGTAAAATAAATTATATGAGGAGGTAAACTGAAGAGGAACTATTTCGTAAGAATATCATAGCTTGGATGGATGCAACAAAATGGATGATTTCATTACGCAATACATAAGTTGATCGTATGAAATTTATTGTGAACACAGGTCTTTTATATCAATTTAAATATAAGATAATTTAATATGCTCACATTTATTTAAATGCAGAATCATTGCTCAAGGAAACACAACATGAAACAGAATCACATACAGGCTGTTTCTATATTAAATTGAACATTTCTTGAAGAAAGAAAAAAATATATTTCATGGGATTTAATTCTGTGTGCTGCTACCAATTTTCGTTAGTTTTTTGTCACTTGGAATCGTTTATCCCTGAGGAGAGTTTATATGTGATTCAAACATTGTAGTACAACAACCTTCATTCTCGCTTCGTCATTATATGATACTTAAAAATGAGAGGTTTTCTAGAAATTTAATATAAAGACGTAAATAAAAAATCATCACTCCACATAAGCAGATATTATTTGGCGTAAAATTGGTTGAAGTTGTAGTTAAAGTAGGCTATATGCTAATTCTTGGCTCACAAAAAGTTGCACATTTTGTCCAATAGTAACTATGATGCCCGGATACTTGAAGGGACATAAATAGCTGGCTGGATCTCTAGTGTTGTGCTACATGATGCCTTTCTTGTTTTTCAGGTTATTGATGTGTACCTGCAGGATGAATTCACGTTTCAAGCATGTTTGGCTGTATTTCCAGGACGACAGGTAGTGTCACCTGGTTGTATAGATGGGCAACCCACCGTTCTGGGGGCTATAATACTGGGGCAAAAGAAACCCACGCCTGGGGGTCTATCTGGGCACACCCGAATTCTCGAGGGGGTTAAATATCGGGCTCCACGTTTTGTTGGCGTGGTAAAAGAACAACAAGTTAAGTACCTGACTTAAATTTCATGTTTCTTTATGTTAACTAATTTTAGATTCCTGTGTTTCTTCTTCTTCTTCTTCTTCTTCTTCTTCCTTTGGCTCTACGGTCCTGTAAGATTCTTGGCTTCCTTCATAACAACTGTCCATTCTTCTCTATTACTAGCTTTCTGTCTCCACCTTTTCATCTTCAGTTGTCTGAAGTCTTCCTCAACCTTACCTAACCATCTTAGTTTCTGTCTTCCAAACTTTCCTCTTCCTTCCGGTTGCCCTTTTAAAATTTTTCTTGCACATCGTTCTTGTTCCATCCGCAACAGATGTTATACCCATTCCAGTCTCTTTCTTCTAATATCTCCTACCAGAAATAAATTCCTATATAATTCTTTCAGTTCTTGGTCCGTTGAAATTCTCTATTATACATTGTAATCCATACTCAAATTTAAGTCTATATTTTAAAATTGTAATAAGAACTTAATTTTCGTTTATTTTTACTATAATCCTTATTAGTATTCCAAATTCGTTAAATACTCTATTAATATAAGATGTAATTATATTTCAGGATGTAAGTAGTTTGGTAACGTTTGCTGACCTGCAGGTAGCAGGTAATATCCAGGTAAGATATCTCTTAACTTTATACATTAATTTACAGTGTATATTTATAATGTACAGTTATTGATTCCTGGAATTTGGAATTGATTAGGTGCATTATTTGAATTCTTAAGTTTCGTAAAAGGGCAACCGCTGAAAAGTGGAAAGACCCTCAATCGGAATCAATCGGAAGTTTCGTAGACAATCATCTTACACATTTTTTACCTCAGCCACAAGACTCTTTTGGACGAACCGTTGTGAAACTTTTGCTAATACAAGAATGGTGATGTACCTTAACTACAACTTCATCCAATTGTACGCCAAACAGTATCTACTTATGTGGAATATGATTTTTTATTTATATTTTTAAACTACATTTCTACAAAACTTCTCATTTTGAACATTTACGCCAAACAATATCTACTTATGTGGGGTGATGGTTTTTTTAATTACATCTCTATATTACATTTACAGAAAACTTGCCATTTTGAAGTATCACAATTACAGCAGACTAGCCATGTGTTAAGTTAATTACCAACGTGAAGATGAATGTGGTGTACTATATTTGTATGAAGAACCTATGAATTCTATTCAGTGTTGATGTATAGTGACAAAAAATATAAAATGATAGCTGTACTGTATTCAGAATTTCGTTCCCGTGTAATATTTTTTATTTCTTCAATATATTTTCCATTGAATATAAAAAATAAACCCTGTATGTCATTTTGTTTCTAGTTGTGTTTTCTTATACCAAGGTTCTCTATTTTCCATATTTCTAATTCATAATACCTTGATTTGAAGTTCTTTTGAAAAGATTAATTTTTATTCTTTGCTTTACAGAAGATAATTATTTTGTTAAAAACGTACATAAAAGGTAAATTTATCCAACAGCAGTATGGAGTGGTCTGAAATTTGATGTGGAAACTAGAGGCAAATGAAGAACTCCTGGTATTTGTGGTCAGAACAGCAAATCATGCTGCTTGCTTTGTCGAGTAAATGAAAACAAGTGACTGGGCCAGCCTCATTCTCGAGGGGGATAAATAACGGAATCATCGAGTGTTACTGGAGCACTTCTAATTTTATTACTGTTATTGACTTAAATATTCTTATCAATAAATTTGCAATATAGTGAAACATGTAAGAATATTTTTATTATGTTCAATTATATTTCAGGTTGAAATCATTAAAAACCAATTTTCTTAAAAAAAATCACAGAGAAGAACTTTGTATGTAAAGTTCATGGAATGTGCATCATAGTTCATACAATTCATTTAGGAACTACTATCGATATAAGTAATAACCATCTGGCACTATCGAGCCTGTAGGTTCATGGCCATGCCGACATAAGCTCTCCATATACCTAAGCTAATGTTTTCAAATCATATATTGAATAATTTAAAGTAATCGTGGTTAATAATATTCTCCGTTCTCATTCTTGCCCCGCATACTGAGGTTTTCTCAAGTGTCATGCCATCTAGAGTGATCTTCATTTTCTTGTAATAATTATATGGAAAATTCGCATGGGTGTGCGATATTTATTTACTTTTTGGATTAACGAATTTTCGATTAGTCTGCCATCTTTTTCCTCTATATAGAGAATATCTATATAGTGTTATGTTGAGCGATGCAGCCATATTGCTAAGACAATGTGATGATTTTTAGGCTATTTCTTTTTCATAAACTTCTCATTTAGTTTTAAGACTTTCAAGTTTTTTTTCAGAAAAATAACTCTTGTAATTATTATTGAGGGAATTATTAACATTTTTATAAAGAAAGATAAAACCCGGCGTGTGCTACTACGCCTAAATAAATGAAAAGTGATTTTATGTTTAGTTGAATAAGTAAAAGGAAAAATTATTATACATTTATATTGTAACTATCCTTATAAACCCCATGCCGATTATCTGGCTTTGCCCTGGATACTACATATCCCGATCTTCTTGCCATCAATGAGCTCAAAGACAAAAATAGTTATTGTGTGTTATCTGCAAAATATAGAATATGATGTTACGGACATTTTTTGTAGAATTTCTTGTGATATTCTATTCCGCGTACATTAATTTGATGTATTTCTTATCGTCTAGGCAGCGTTAGCCATTTCAGCTTCCGAAAAGCTACTTTTTTAGTGCACCAATGTATTTTTTATTTACATTCTCTCTCTCTCCCTCTCCCTCTCTCTCCCTCTCTCTCTCCCTCCCTCCCCTCCCTCTCCCTCTCTCTCTCACTCCCTCCCCTCCCTCTCTCTCCCCCTCACTCCCTCTCCCCACCCTCTTTCCCTCTCCCCCTATCCCCCTCCCTCTCCCTCCCTCCCCCTCCCCCACCCTCTCCCCTCCCCCTCTACTTCCTTCTCCTCTCCTCCCCTCCCCCTCCTCCCCTCTATCTCCCTCCCTCCCTCCCTCTCTCTCCTCCCTCCCTCTCTCTCTCTCTCTCTCTCTCTCTCTCCCTCCCCTTTCTCTCCCCTTTCTCTCTCCCCCTCTCTCTCTCTCCTCTCTCCCTCTCTCTCTCTCTCTCCCGCCCCTTATTGATCTTCCCTCTTTCACTATACAATCATTTTCTATTTTTATTTGTTTATATTATTTTTCCAAATGTTTTACTTATCTATGTTGTCTTGTACCAATATTAGCATTTTTTAATATTTTCTTGTTCCTTATTGGCAGTGAAATAACTAATATCACGGTGTTCAGTATCCTTCATTCAACATATCCTCCAATTTTTGTTACAATCCAACTGGTCCAACGTAAGTACTTCCCTTGTCAGGATGCTTGTCCCGACCGGGGATCTAACCCGGGCCCGTTGCGTGACAAGGGAGCACGCTACCTCAAGACCACGGCAGTGGACACGAATTATATAGAACTTTTATAGGAATAAATCACTATGAGGTTATTATTATTATTGAATCTCCAAATATTTTGAAACCCTATTTCGCGACAAAGGCATGCTAGAGATGTACGAGTAGCTTACTATAACAATATTATACTATACAATGTAAAACAGAAATATTATCTTATGGTTTTGAATGAGTGTTATGAATTACATAAATCTTCTATAAGTGTCTTAGAAAATACTACATATTGTTATGAATGTTTGTTATGAAATTCATAAAATGTTTATAATAATTTTGGTTCTTAAAAATCACTTCACACATTGAGGCAGAAGCCTCATCATCATTTAAAATTAAGTTTAACCAGAATCGTTGTCTTTCGAATATAGGACAATCAAATAAAACTTGTTTTACAGATTGTATTGATTCTTGACATTTACAATTATGATCACTGTCTAGGTTAATATTAAATCTCCTAAAATAACTTCCAAATTTTCCATGACCAGTCATAAATTGTGTTAAAATGAAATTTGGAATAACATTATTTGCATTAAGCCTATGGTTTAACTATTAGGTTTGATTGAAGATAAATTAAAATGTTTCATACCTCTCAAGAAGACTGGTTATGAAACATTTTAAATTATCACGAATTATATAACTGATATGTTAATAAAATATTGCCTTCAGCTCTTAAGTTCTAGATAACCATCGTGGTAGGGCACAAAAAGTGGACTTCCGATTTTCGAGATGATTTTTGTTTTAAATTGAAGATTGTCCAACAATAAAACATCAAAAAGTTGCAGACCTTCCAGAAACAAAAAAAAAAAGTTGCAGACCTTCCAGAAACAAACGTGTAAAATTATTTATAATGAAGTATTTTATATTTCACCTCCATTGGTTTACTGCAGATTACAACGAGTTCGTATCTAAAATGCAACGATGAGGATGTTTATTTTTCTTTGCGCATGAATACATAAGTTGTAACAGAACGTGATACGGTGAGTTATAATGCACACCAAATAAGTTTACAAAAGTATGTTAATTATTTAGTTAGATTTAGATGTGGACTGATTAGTTTAACCCTACATTACATTAGTTTACAAGAGTGTGTTGTATATTTAGTTATATATAGATGAGGGCAGGTGTATACCAGATTGTTTACCGGCGCGAGTGATTTATTTAGTTGGGTCTGTATGAATGCAAGTTAGTGTACACCAGATGAGTCAAATGTATTATGTACAGTAAAAGCTCCTTATTATCGAGGTATATGTTCCGCAAATATGCCGCGAATATGGAATGGTAATTTGTATGGGTATGTAGGTGATATGTTCCAAGGTTCCGAAATAAAATAAAAATTATAACTAATGCCACGATAGCGAGGAGATACTAAAGGCCAACAAGCACACACTATTGAGTAATACTAAGATATAGGGACTGAAAGTAAATATCAATAAAACTAAATATATGGTCACACATAGAAATACATTATATAATGGAAATGACAGCTCAATACTAAAAAGTTCATTGCTAAAACCGTTGAGGTGGAGAGTCATAAAATAAAATAAGTTAAAATATACCTTCTTAGGTAAAATCCGTCATCCTCAACTTATAAAATATGTCATCTTTATGCCTGTAGGCCTTTCAGAACATCCGTTCCATCTTCAGCAGGTCACTCTTCGCTACAACATCCAGTATGATGTTTGATGCTGCTGGTCGTGACGAGTCACGACAACGCCACATTAGGACCAGTAGCATCAAACATCATACTGGATGTTGTAGCGAAGAGTGACCTGCTGAAGATGAAACGGATGTTCTGAAAGGCCTACAGGCATAAAGATTACATATTTTATAAGTTGAGGACGACGGGTTTTACCTAAGAAGGTATATTTTAACTTATTTTATTTAATGGACAGCTAATGACAAATGAAGGAAATTTTGAGGAAGTGGCTGAATTGAAATAGGCCTACCTAGGAACAATTATTACAAACAGGAATGAGATGCACAAAGAAATTAAACATAGGCTCAATTCTAGAAATGCGTGCTATTATGCATTGCAGAGACTATTGACTACACAACTCCTTTCAAAAAACGTAAAAATTAAAATATATAAAAATATTATTCTACCAGTTATATTATATGGTTGCGAAACATGGATTCTTACTTTAAGGGAGGAAAGGGGATTACGAGTATTTGAAAATAAAGTTCTTAGGAAAATTTTTGGTCCAAAGAGAGATGAACAGACAGGTGAATGGAGAAGACTTCATAACAGTGAACTACATAGTCTTTATAGGAAGCCAGATATAATAAGAACAGTTAAGTCTCGTAGACTGCGATGGGCAGGACATGTGAAACGAATGGGAAATGAAAGACGTGCATGGAAGCTTCTTGTAGGAAAACCTGAGGGAAAACGACCAGTTGGTAGACCAAGAATGAGGTTGGAGAATAACATTAACTATGATTTGAGGGAAGTAGATTATACTGGAATGACTGGAAAATATTAGCTCAGGATAGGGATGTATGGAGGGTTCATGTCCGCGCGGCCATGAACCTACGGGTTCGATAGTGCCAGTGAGTTAGTTAGTTAGTTAATGCCACGAATGATTTCCAATGTATCTAGAGAATTTGGAAACAAGAGTGGCATTTCTTAGGACTATTTAACGAATAAAATTAAGCTGTTTACTCACAAATAATTATTTAAATATACTTACTTTAAAGTATTTATATATTTAATGTAAACGGCGATGTTTGAAAACAAAATAAATGAGAAACGTTATGTTTTATTTGTTCATCACTGCAACCAGATCATATGTATTGCCAAATAGAATCGAAATATTGTAAGAATGCACCCTAGTGCAGAAAAAATGAAACACATCAAACTGTTTATAACCAACATTATAGGTTACTAATTACTTTCTGATGTCACATGATGTAAATTATATTTTTTCTGGACGTAAATTCCTGGGAAATAATACGTTTAAGAAAGTGCTAACAGTGGTTTATTTTTTATGGTATAATTAATTGCTACGAATGTTTTTTTCTATTATATCTCGCAAGCAGAATCCAGTTACATTCGTGCACTATATATACAATCCGGGAGCCACTTGATGGGATGAAAGCGATAAAATTGAGTTGAAAAACGACTGTGATTGGTTGTAAATTCATTGAAATGTAATTGGTCATTGACTGCCATTTGGGACATGAGTTAAATAGTCAAAATAAAATTAATTAATGAGAGATTTTGAACAATTTCTATTAATTATTACTGTCAGGCTTAGGCAAGGGCTTAAAGAACTTAATTATTTTTTCCTGTTTTGCCGCTTCTATATGGTCTTTCAATTCAGATTGATGTTTAGCTGTGAATTCAGCTACATATTTCCTTATTTGTCTTCGAATTTCCAGATGAATCGTACAATTGATTCATTAACATTAAAAGAGCGTGATATGTGTGCAAACGACTCTCCAACACGTAAACAGTCAAATATTTATACTTTTACTTTAAGCGGCAACACTGTTTTTTCCGTTTCTAAACTAATTTTATTTCATTTTACCCTACATTAATAATTGGCATCGAAGCAGAAGAGACATGTGTTATTCAATCAAAATTACTACAACGAATGACAAGTTGAAGTAATAAAACACTGTGACGAGGGCGGCATTTATCAACGGACATAGCGGCATGTGAATTACGGCGGCGATTGTTTTTAACAACGAACTTTAGGTTTAGTGACAATAAAACTTGTTTTACGTTGATATTAATTTGTCCATTTGGTTTAAATCACTCTTTGTAAAAGGTACCTTAGCACCTGTATGCGGTAAAAAAAAAAGTTGCCGATGGTTAATAAAGGATATTAATCCTTCTAATATACAGACTGATTCCGCGAATAAAGACATTTTAGCCGCGAATACAAGAAAATGTGTCGCAATTTTTTAACCCTAAAATATTGAAAACTCGAATAAGGGAACCGTGAGTATGGAGCTTTTACCGTAATTTATTTCGATAGGTTCAGTGGAATGCGATTCAATATCATTAACGCCATGTGTGTAAATAAACTGGTATATGCCTATAAAAAAGAAGAAGAAGGTTCAGTGGATTAATTTTGCCGCTGTTCATTTTTGTGAAATATGTACGGCGACGTATCGATAATTGTCGACAATCGATTCAATTAACAGACATTTCTTAAGATTCGTCGTCGAGTAGAAGTTAATTTTCTTAAATTTAAATTTCTCTGCTATGCAATCTTAAAAACGTATCACTGAAGTTTTATTACAATAAAATATTCATTCTATTTCGCTTCTTTACTGCAGAAAAACATCTAACCATGTTTCAACCGTGGACTGACATCTGAATATCAGAAATGACATCACAACCACAATGGCGGCTACATTCTTCACATAACATAGGAAATAGAGTTTTATAAATTACTAGTTTTGTCTGACTCTTATCTCCGCTTAATTCAATTGATTGTAGGTTATAATTATACAGAGTGTTCTAAAATTCCCCTTACAAACTTCTAGGACTTGTAGAGGGGACTGAGTTGATAACATTTAGAAATGTAAACCATGTCCGGAAACTTACCGTTTCCGTGCTACAGCCGTTTGAAAACATGTTTTTAACGCGACACCTTTAGAAGTAATTTATTATGAGGCGTGACACAGTACATCACTAGTTTTACAATTCAACCCAGTCTTGACTTGCATTAATCCCGGATACACCCTCCACAATCAATTTTTGCAGTTTTCAAAATTTCGAAAAAAAAATTGACATTTTTTTTAAAAAAAACACTAAGTCTTGGAATACCCGATAGGGAAATTTTCGATTTAGACGAATCTATTACTTGGTGATACACGTGACGTACGTTCAGGCAATGCTTGTTTTCAAACGGCTGTAGCACGGAAACGGTAAGTTTCCGGACATGGTTTTCAGTTCTAAATATTATCAACTCAGTCACCTCTACAAGTCCTAGAAGTTTGTAAGGGGAATTTTAGAGCATCCTGTATTTCTATTCATTATTCACTAAGGTTTATTTATATATATATATATATATATATATATATATATATATATATATTATGTTATAATTAAATGTTTAACATTGAACAATATGGTATGATAAGAAAAATAAATCCCGTCCAGGCATTTATTTTTCTTATCATACCATATATAGCGCTAAACGTACAGAGTTTAGAGACTCGGGTTCAAATCCCGACTCAGCATTCATTTTTCTTTTCATATCATATTTTCCTTCATTGCCAAATGTCAAAAATATAGTTATAACATCTAAATATACAAGCGTTACTGCTATGAAGTAAATATTCTCTTTAAAAATGCTTAACTGTTGGCCACTAGATGGTGTTGGAACGAATTCCCACTACATCTTGTGTGAATTGAGAATACTATATATATAAGAAAAATGTATGTTTACGTTGGAATTCTTGAGTAGCTCAGTTGGTTAGAGCGCTAAACGTACAGAGTTTTGAGACTCGGGTTCAAATCCCGACTCAAGCATTCATTTTTCTTTTCATATCATATTTGCCTTCATTGCCAAATGTCAAAAATATAGTTATAACATCTAAATATACAAGCGTTACTGCTATAAAGTAAATATTCTCTTTAAAAATTGCTTAACTGTAATGTTGGCCACTAGATTATGTTGGAACGAATTCCCACTACCTCTTGTGTGAATTGAGAATACTACATATATAAGAAAAAATGTATGTTTGTGTTGGAATTCTTGAGTAGCTCAGTTGGTTAGAGCACTAAACGTACAGAGTTTAGAAACTCGGGTTCAAATCCCGACTCAAGCATTCATTTTTCTTTTCATATATATATATATATATATATATATATACACACACACACATAGTGACAATAATTACAAATAGGAATGAGGTGCAGAAAGAAAATAAATATGGGCTGTACTCTGGAAACGCATTCTATCATGCATTACAGGGACACTTGTCATCCCGTATCTTCTAAAAAAACGTTAAACTAAAAATATATAAATCGGTTATTGTTCCATTTAAAATATTTGAATACAAAAAGAGTAGCTATTGTATGTATTCATGTATTCTTGCGGAATTTCACTACTTCAATTTTTAATACTATTATGAAATGGTGAATATGATGGAAATAGTGATTCTATGAAATTCAAATCTGGTATTTGTCTTGAAGACTCAAGAAAGACAAAAAATAACCTCATCGATTTAAATACACCGAATATGAGCCTCACACTAATGTAGAGTAAATCAACTCGCTCAGTATAAGATTTTTGATAAGTTATTTACACAAAAATTGTAAATAAAAACTGTAGGCTCAACTGCACTTCAATTATCGCTTGAATTTTCAGTTATATTGTTGTAAACTATAGCTCTTCTTCTGTATTTACTAACATTATTTAATATTTAAAATTTTTTTCAAACAATTTTTATAACATTATTAGACAATTTTGAAGTATTTATTTAAACATGCAAATCATATTATGACTCTTTTAGACAATATTGTGATACTGATATTTTCTCCACAGAGTATATTACCCAGTCTATGATTTTTATATCGCTGCTTTGGGTTATCGTTGGTTGGATCAGCGTTAGGGAGTGATAAGTATACATCCATTTTTAATACACGTTTGGTAATTTTAATATTATTAATATTTTTTTAAACATAGATTTGGGGATTTATTCCAAATATTGGTCATTTAAATTTCATAGCGACGGATAGTAATCGAGGATGATAATCGATATGTGGTTCGATTGTGGGTTATCGCTAGCTCTATAAACTCTGGCGCATGCGCACTGTTGTAGGACTTAGAAAACATTTCACACTAGTTTAAGTGCAGTTTTTCTAACTGTATACTTGCATCACAAATTTGTCATTAATATGTAATTTATAAGGGACTCACTAATACCCGACATGCGCTGCTACGCCTAAATAAATGATAATGCGTTTTTGCGTTTTGTTGATTAATTAAAAGGAAAAATAATTATAAATTTGCTATCTTCGTTAATGCAGCTAAAATAACCAATAAACAAATTAATTTCATTTCTAAACTACCTTTCATACAATCCAAATAGTAAATTAAATAAAAATGCATCTTCCAAAATTTAATATTCAAGCAATCACTATAAGTAAAGCCATATCGTAATTATTTTTAGATACCCCGTGCTGATCTACCCGGCGTTGCCAGGGAATCTACGTGTCTCGATGTTCTTGGCATAAATGAACTGAAAGACAAAATTCATTATTTTGAGTTATCCGTAAAAGAATGCCCATCGTGCGCTGCTATGCTTGCCCGGGAATCTACTTATCCCGATCTTCTTGGCATCAATGAAATACAAAAATGGTTATTATGAGATATCCGTAAAATATAAACATATGCTGTCGCGGACTTCGTTGAGTTTTTTGAGATATTCAATTCTGTATGCATTAATTTGGTGTATTTGTTATGGTTTAAGCGTACGAAAATCACGTTTTTCACTACAAAGAGTGATTTTTAAGGGCGAAGGAGTTTAGCATTAAAACTCTCTAAAACTTAAAACCTTGCCGGTAAAATCCTTAACATTTTGCAGAAAGCCCCATCACATACGGATGAACGGTATGGCAGCGCACGCTTGCCCGGGAATCTACTTATGTCGATCTTCTTGGATCAATGAAAGACAGAAATGGCTATTGTTAGTTATCCGTAAAATATAAACACATGCTGTCGCGGACTTTTTTGTAGAGTTTTTTAGATATTCAATTTTGTGTATTTGTTATGGTTTAGGAAGTGTAAGCCATTTAAGGGTCAGAAAAAGAACTTTTTCATGTTTTTCACTACAAAGAGTGACTTTTAAGGGTGCAGGATTTGAGTATCACAACTCTCTTAAGACCTATGTTAATCCCGGGAATCTCTTGTACATCTTGCAAAAAGCCCTATCACAATCGGATGAACGGTATGCAGCACATAAAATACGAACAAACAAATAAACATTCACATTACACATTAGATTTTCCTTCTTTTTTTTTTTCTCGATGGTTTGCAAATTTGTTTCATGTTTTCATCTTTGACGTTCCTAAGCTTCATTTTAAAACCAAAATTATATCTAAATCCAGTTTTTCCGCCGTACCCCGTATCGTATAGACTTATCTAATATACAGTAAAAATTGTTTAATCCGGAACGTGAATAATGCGGAAATCTGTCCAATGTGAATAAATTTATTGGTCCCGGCGAAATTATAGTAATTTTATGTGTATTTATTTTTCATAAAACGGAATCTGACCAACACGATAACGGAAGGATGTTTTTATACAATTCATGAAAAATGTATAAAGCGGAAAGACAGAGAAATAAATCAGTTTCCAATTCATTGAATTCCCATTAGGCAAAAAAAAAATAAGGAATGAATCCTGTCGTCGCGCCGGGTGAAGTAGACATCCTACCTGTACCAGAAATGTTATTTCGGTCTCACTGCACACCCGTTATGCGAAACACGGAATCCTGTCTTACAAATAACCATTGCACTGTAAAATCTTAAATTAGTTTAAGTTCTGAGACCGATCTTTTCGGAATAAAGATGGCTAAAACGTATGTATCATTGTCATTAAACGAAAAAGTGTAAGTGATTGAAGATAAAACTCAAATTTACCCTCCAAGTCGCTCATACATATTATACTTCACTTTTCAAAGGCAGCAGAATTACAATTAATCCAATATACATAAAAAGACATATACGGTACTCTATAATGTAATATTATTAATAAGTTTTGGTTTTTTATAATGCGGAATTTTATCTAATGTGGAAAAAAATTGGTCCCATGCGATTCCGCTTTAAGCACGTTTTACTGTATAATAACGAATTTTTGTTTGTTTGTTCGTATTTCATACTGTTCATCCTATTAAAATGCGGATTTTTGCAAAATGTTCAGGAGATTCCTGGAATGAACATAGGCTATAATAGAGTTGTGATACTCAACTCCTACACCTTTAAAAATCACCATTTGTAAATAAAAATGTTAAAAAGTCCCTATTTTTGACGCTTAAATTTTTATGCTGCCTAAACCATAACAAATATGCAAAATTAATGTAACAGAATTGAATATCTAAAAAAATTCTACAAAGAAAGTCCGCGACAGCATATATTTATCTTTTACGGATAACTCACATTAACCATTTTTGTCTTCATTGAAGTCAAGAAGATCAGGATAAGCAGATTCTCGGGCAAGAGTAGCAGCGCACGGCGGGAATTCTTTTACTGAAAACTCAAAATAGCTAATTTTGTCTTTCAGCTCATTTCATTTAAGCCAATAAGATCGGGATAAGTAGATTCTCGGACAACGCAGGGTAATCAGCACGAGGTGTCTTAAAATAATTACGATATAAATTTATAATTATTTTCCCTCCTACTTATTCAACTAAACATAAAAACACATTAATTTTCGTCTTTTAGCTCATTTCTGCCAAGAAGACTGGGATAACTAGATTTCCGGGCAACGACGGTAATCAGCACGAGGTATCTAAAAATAATTACGATATAAGTTTATAATTATTTTTCCTTTCACTTATTCAACCAAACATAAAAACATTCATTTTCATTTCTTTAACCGCCGCAGCAGCGCACACCGGGTGTCAGCTAGTGTTGAATAAAAATGAATACATGGAAGTAAGATAGGATAGAATCTGTGTAAGGTTTTTTAAAATCTCCAACTGCTGTTGGAAATTTCAGCCAATTTACCTTTAAGGTGAAAGTCAAACTAAGGTTAAAATAAAGAGATTTATTGATAACATCAAGTGCCAAACGTTTTGCAATAAACTTACAAATATCATAACACAAATCTACGAACCTTGTGCAGAATTCGAGACAACCCCAGTTCCTGTGTCCATTCCACACACATCAAAACACCCGTAAAACAATACTAAAACACTGTACACACGCTTAAACAACCATCAAAATTTTGTTTATTAAGTTTTGCACACGACACGCACCGGTTTTATAAAACATACGCCATCTTAATACTCAACTATGTTGTATATCATCAAAACACAAACGCTATGCGGAGAAGCTTGTGCAGCGTTTAGAAAAGACAAGCGATTCCTTCATAACAGAAACAACGATAGCATTAACTCGCAATATAATTTAGAACAAACCTAAGAACATTATAAAATAATTATATAACACACTTTTTTTTAATCTTGTATGTAAAAATGAGTGTCTGATTCGTCTTTCCTTTATGGACTCAAAAACTACTTCACCTATTTTAATGGAGTTTTTGCCATCATTTACATATGTTTTATATAAATGGATTGCGCACGAATGTGCAAAGGTGATAACACAGCACTTTAACAATCACTAACACTTTAGCTTTGTCTTGCGTAATCACTAATACTTTTGTTCTTTTTTTTTTTTTTTACATGTTTCGATGTGATATTTTTCGCATTTCTGTTCACATACTTGGCATATGCATGATGTCTTCGGGTCATAGAATGTTTTATTTAGATTTTTTAATTAAGGTATATAACATACTGTTCACCTCTGTAATCACAAGGTAGCGCGCTGCCTTGTCACGCAGCGGGCTCGGGTTGGAACCCCGGTCGGGACAAGCTTCCTGGTTGAGATTTTTTCGGGGCTTTTCCTCACCTGTAAGACAAGTGTCAGGAAGCTTAGGGCCCAACGGTCCCCGAAAAATCATCCGGCCATCATCATCATCCTTATCATTATCATCGCCGGTTTGGAAGGCAACGGGAAGCTACCACACCTATATTTCCCTAATAAAGCTGCAATGCATAGCATGAAAATGGTTGCAGTGAAAGACCTGCCCTCGGGCAGAATTACTATGGATGGATGGGTATAACATATTATCGAACGTACTATGGGGCCGGGTCCACCGCTGTGGTCTCGAGTAGCGTGTTGCCTTGTCATGCAGCGAGCCCAGGTTAGATCCCCGTTCGGGACAAGTTT
Source organism: Diploptera punctata (assembly GCA_030220185.1). Classification (NCBI taxonomy): domain Eukaryota; kingdom Metazoa; phylum Arthropoda; class Insecta; order Blattodea; family Blaberidae; genus Diploptera; species Diploptera punctata. The sequence goes on along the minus strand of JASPKZ010007812.1, from coordinate 865,424 downwards.
CCTCGATGACGTTGTTTCGAGGTTTTTTCTCGCCTGTAAGACAAACGTCAGGAAACGTTAAGGCCCAAATGGTCCCCGAACACCATCTGGCCTACACAATCATCATCATTCTTATTCGCCTTAGATTATGTTTAGGATTAAGGACTCTCCTGGCGCATCACAACCATCATCACCTATCATATAATTGAGGCACCTTAACCCCGCCTTCTAAGCACCACAGAATCAGAAGTGGGTTTCACAATTAGGCAATGCCAGGAGAGAACACCAGAAATGTCTAAATGACAACCTGGGACATTAGGAAAAAAAGTTCATCAATGCACTAAAAAATTCGCTTTTGGACGCTAAAATGGCTTATGCTGTCTAAACCATAACAGATACACCAAATTAATGTACCCAGAATTAAATATCTCAAAAAATTCTACAAAAAAGTCTGCAACAGCATATATCTCTCTTTTACGGATAACTCATAATAACCATTTTTGTCTTTCAGCTCATGCCAAGAAGATCGAAATAAATAGATTCCAGGTTAATCAGCACAGGGTATCTAAAAATTATTACGACATAAATTTGTTATTATTTTTCTTTTCACTTATTCAACTACGTTTAATTTATTTAGACGTAGCAGCGCACGCCGGGTATTTAGCTAGTCTAATGTATAACAATGTATGTTTTTGTTCGTATTTCATACGCTGCCATACTGTTGATCTGATTGTGATGGGGCTTTTTGCAAAATGTTCAGGAGATTTCCGGGATGAACGTAGGTTATAATAGAGTTGTGATATTCAACTCCTACACCTTTAAAAACGACACAATATACCTAATAATAATAATAGTTATGGTTGACGTCGTTCACAGTGCGGTCCGCCAAATTTATATAACTGACACAAGATATTAGGGTCTTGCCAATTTAAGGGTTAAATGGCATGACCTGACTCTGTCCTGTACCCTAAACTGAACCTAACCCGAACATAAACCTAACCTAACCGAGCCTAACCTAACTTCAACCTAAATTGATCCTAACCGAATCTAAACCGAACCTAAACTGAACCTACACTGAACTTACACTGACCCTAAACTGAACTTAACACGAAACTAACCCAAACCTAAATTGAAGCTAAACCGAATCTAACCCAACCGAGCCTAATCTTACCTAACCCGAATCTAAAACAAAAAACCAAAACCCGAAACCAATACTGAAAGAAAAATTTAACTCAAAACTGAAACTGAAACTCAATTCAAACTGAACCCAAATCTGAACCAACACCCAAATCCGGAATTAAACCTGAGCTAACCTAACCGAACCTGACCGATACCTAACCTAACCCAGACACATAATCTAAAAAGTCCAACCGATCCGACAAAACTACCCCTAAATTGATTAATTTACCTCTATAATGACCAAATTACCAGTAGCTAATCAAACTACCTCTAAAACGAGAAACTACCTGTAAACCGATCAAGCTACCTCTAAAATAATAAAATTACCCTTAAACTGTTGAATCTACCTCTAAAACGATCGAATTACATGTAAACCGGCCAATTTACCTCTAACCCAACCAAACAACCACTAAACTGATAATTAGGATATAAATTTATAATTATTTTTCTTTTTGCCTATTTAACTAAACATAAAAAAACATTTAATTCATTAGGTGTAGCAGCTCACACCAGATATTGCCTAGTTATAAATAAATTAAAGCAATTCAGACAAAAAATATTAAAAGAATACATCACCCTGCAATCTGATTCAAAGAAAGGAAAAAAATTGAAGAAAATTACTTATCATCCTGAAATACATATTTTAAAAAAATTTCAAGAAATGCAATATTACATTGGCATTGATAAATAAATTTAGCCTTGGTAATCTATTAATAACCAATAAGAAAGTGAACACCCAGATAGTAAAAAATCTGGAATTTATCAAATTATTATCATTAGCAGTCGAGTCTACGACAGGGAAACAACAGCTGTAAGCGCTCGCCACTGAAGATGCCCTCCGCAGTTGAGGGTGAAACGTCTGGAAGAAACGCCAGTTATAGACCATGGCCACATAGCCCCGAATCTTTTATAACCACGAAATTAGTAAACATCATACAATGGATCCGTAAGTCCTTATACAATGGGGAAAAAGTCTACAGTTTCTTTTGTTAAGAGGATTTACAAGACTGCACTATTATCAAATTGCTATAACAATGCTAAGACCAAAAACTTCTTACAAAAGGCTGGGAAGTCACAAACAAGCAATTGGATTTCCCTAGGTAACTTGTGGAAAGAGTTATCCCCAAACTAATTTTAACTAGTACATGTAGCTAACAGCGGGTACCTTCTTTGGCGGCGTAAGATAGATGCCGACAGTAGATAGCCGCGCTCTTAAAGAAAACCCCATTTGGTCAACCCTGAAAATTTTATATTATGAGGCAACTAATTTAAAGGGGGGGACGAGGCCACAAACGCCTAAGTTTAACACCCACGATAACGCCCTTAAGATACAATTTACCAATCAAAATTAGTGTAACATATAAACTGTTTGTAAGACGCTAAGACTTTTGGTGGAAGGGACTAATGCCGGCCCACTCGGGATTAATAAATATTTTTATTTAGCGAAAACCAGAGTTCAGTTCTGTTAGTACAGTTCGTCAGCTGGGTGGTCAGTAGCGACTAGCGGGTGTGCCAGTGCAGGGCACATCGCTGTCGATAAACGAAATAAATTAAGGCACACCGCTTTTGTATAAGTTTCAGCGCGTCGTTGAGTGATATAAACATTATTAGTTCTGATTCAACAAGAGCCTTCTCGTCAAATCGTCGTCTAATACGACAAATGTAAACAACAAGTGACAATAAAAGTGCATCGATTAATTACAAGATAGTACACTGGGCCTACTGTTTTTCCCCAAGTGAACATCCTTTCCTCACGGATTCCCGAGATTTAAGTCCATTGTTTTACCGAAACCTGAACCCAACTAGTCCGGAGCACAATTGTCCTTGTACCTTATCCTGGACACCTAATTAATACCTTAAACCCGACTACAGTCCTTTTTGTTCAGGACCCACGATGTGTTAAATTAGAAAGAGAAAGAAAAAGTATAGAACAAGTCATGAAATTCAAATATTTAGGAGTAGAAATTAATAGCAGCAACAGAATAACAGAGGAAATCCTCCATCAAGCAAATAATGCAAACAAAATATCGGAATGTTTAAACAATACTGTCTGGAAAAATAAAAATTTAAGAATAGATACAAAAGTAAGAATTTACAAATCTGTCATAAGACCAGTTCTAACATATGGTTGTGAATGCCGAACAGAAACTCAAAAAACAAAACAAATCAATGAAACAACCAAAATGAAAGTTTTAAGGAAAATCATAAGGAAATCGCTGAGAGAGAAAATTCGCAGCTCTGTTATTAGAGAAGAATGTGAAATTGAACCTATAAACCTTTGGATAAATGATAGAAGACTAAATTGGAACGATCACATAGATAGAATGGAGAACAGTAGATTAGTGAAGAAAGTACGTGACTGGACACCTCAGCAGAAAAGGCCATTAGGAAGACCACAACTACGATGGAAGGATGTCACCATACCCCAGACCTGTAGTGAATGAACACGCAACAAGCTGCCAGCTTTCATGCATAAAGGAAGAAGAAGAAGAAGAAGAAGAGGACAAAAAAGAACACGTTAGAAATATTAAAAATAGTGAAATTGAAAAATCAGTTATTGCAGCACACATGGAGAGTCATAAAATTGAAAAAGAGGCAAAACTTTCAAAACATTTGGAAAAAACTTTGGAATTGACAGTTTGGGAAAAGATATATATTCAGAAGAACAAATTTAGATCCATGAATTTTCAAATTCCCAATGAACAGAACTTGATCTCAAAGTCCATCAAATCAGCACCAGATTGTAAAGTTATAGATGAAGATTCCAATGAAAATCTGGTAGTCATAATGTCAGCTGAAGATAAGAGGGACTTCTCTTGAAAACTGCAGTTCCCATGTTTAAAATAACAAAATATGAGGTAAGATAAGAAATGACTCATTCATTCATTGACAGAAGATGAACTCTACTCCATTAATATTATTACACAAAATTTTAATGTGGGAATTAAAAAAAAAAAAAAGCTGAAGTAATGGCCTCCCAATGAAAACTTTCATTCCAAAGCAAATTGTGTTCTGATAACAACTTTAGAACAACTAAATTAATTTAAATATTTTGGATATTTATACTCCTCTTCTTCTTCCTTCCAAGTATTAGGCCAAGGCCTGTTACGAACCTATAGAAAATTTTCCCTCCAGCGTTTCATAGGATGGCCAAGTGATCTTCGTCCTCTTGGTATATAATTATAAACAGCTTTGGGGATCCGATTTGAACTCATTCTTTCAAGATGGTGTTTCCAATTTAGTTGGTACTGTTTAATATATTCCAAAATTGGCGTAGTCTTCAATTCTTTTAAGATATCGGTGTTCCTTTTCCGATCCCATCTGGTGTAACCCGCTGTTCTGCGCATGAATCTCATTTCACAAGTCGTTATTCTGCTTTCATGTTGTCTTTTAGAGTCCATGCTTCACTACCATAGATCAACACCAGTCCAGCCAAAGTGTTACATAAACAATATCTGGTGTTTTTTGTACAAGGGATAGTTTCATAACTTGATTAATAATTCCTAAACTTTTATTATAACTAGTAATTTTTTCAGGGATATCCTTTTCATCCCAGATAGAGAGATAATATCCAAGATATTTAAATTGATTAGATCTCTCTCAAATTTTATTCTGGAGACAGATTTTACTTTGTATGGGGTCCTTCCCATGAAATGCCATAATTTTAGTTTTGTTAATTGATTTCCATATTAAATTTGGCACCTATTTTTTGTAAATTATAAATTGATTGTTGCAAATCATTTTCGTAAAGTGCCAGAAGAGCTAAATCGTCTGCAAAAAGAATAGCATCGATTTTGAGGTTCCTATTGATGGGTATATATCCTCGTTGTATTTTCCTCCATTCGTTTATTAATTTATTCATATATATAATGAAAAGCACCGGTGAAAGTCCACATCCCTGTCTTACTCCAGTGTTGATCTTTTCCCAAGAAGATAATTTGCCATCTTGTTTAACAGAGATTTCATTATCTTTATAGATGTTGAAGATGATAGTAATATATTGTTGTGGAACGTTATCATCAGCTAAAATTTGTAGTAATATATTTCTGTCTACTTTGTCAAAAGCCTTTATGAAGTCAACAAAGGCGATATGAGTTTCTATATTGAATTCCTTGTGCTTTTCTAATAGTAGTTTTTTTATATTTATATTTATACATGAAGGAGAAACATCTACAACCAGAAGATTGGATGGACCAACAAAATTGGTTATTGGGAATCGGACAATGTCAAAGACATTAATCAACCAATGTTCTATCTGTCTATTTTTACATGTGTAAAAAATGTGATTTAACATCCTTAATATAAAGTTATAACAAATCTCTCAGAATCAACCAAATTTTCAAGCCAAATAATGTTCAAGACTAAGCACCTACAAAACTTACTGTTATGGCAGCAAAAGCTGGACTGTATACATTCAACATGAAGATCATTAACATCTGCTGAAATTAAATTTTTGAAATGAATTACTTTATAAAGACTTTTAGAGAACAAGTAGAATGAAGTCATAGTGAAACATTTAAAATACTACCTATACCCGATTATCTGAAAAATTATAAATAAAATTTGCTTCAGCATGTAAATAGAATACCGCATAATAGAATACCTAAACAGATTCAATATTACATTCCTATGGGAAGATGATCTATGGGTTAACTGTGCTGAAGATGACAGGAGATCATAACAGGTCCCTAGGCCTATTACCCGAATAAACGATGGTGATGGTTTAACTCTATTTGATGACACCATAAGCTGTACTTATGCACAATTTAGTTTCATATTAATTAGTTATTTTACACTCTATACTGCAACTCTATTAAAAAGGAGGAAAAAGTACAAAGCTTGTTTTATTTTATTCATTATATCATCTTACATACAAGTGTAAGGCCTGATAGCCTGTTACAAACTCAAGGCTCAATATTAATGTTGATTTGTTCTTGAACATGTTTCAATTGGATCCCAATCATCTTCAGCATCTTGCCCAGACTGGTTGAATTTATGTTGTAAACCCTGGATGTCGATGTCAGCTCCCTCCTGTGGTTGGCCAAAGAACCTCCAATTGAAGTCACGTTGGTATTTCACATTGGTATTTCAAAATTCATAACTCAGTTTTTGTTCTTCTGAATAAAGATTTTTTCCCAAATTGTCAAATTTAATTAAATTATTAAAACAGTTAGAAAATACAAAAGAGCTGACTAATTGGGAAAAAAATCTTTATTCAGAAGAACAAAAACAGAGTTATGAATTTTAAAATACCGACAGAACGTGGACCTCGTTTGGAGGTTCTTTGGCCAACCACAGGAGGGAGCTGACATCGACATCCAGGGTTTACAACATAAATCCAATCAGTCTGGGCAAGATGCTGAAGATTGGGATCCAATCCAAACATGTTCATGAACAATTCAACATTAATACTGAGGTAAGATAAACAGACTCAAAATAAAATAATTAAAAGAACCTCAAAATATTACTTCCTAAAATAAATCAAATTTTTCTTAAGTTATGTAGATAGAAAATAACACTATGAGGTTTTTTAATATTGTTTTTTTTTTCTTTCACTCACCTCGTACTTCATAACTCCTCGCAGACCTAGGTTTCGTCACATCATTTGTGACATTCTCAAAGCTGTGTCATGTTCACAACTGATGTCCAACAGTCTTCTATCCTGCAGACTGACCTCCGCGCCATCTTATAGCTAACCGACAAACTTCCAAATCAATCCCCTCTCCTTATAACCGGGTATTTCAAAATTCATAGTAGTGTTTTCATTCTTGCAAATGTAAATTTTTTCCCAAATTGTGAGTTCCTTCGGTTTTTCCAAATGTTTAAGTAATTTTGTTTTGATTTCTATTCTATGTTTTTCTGACCAGGCATGTACAGCTATTGCAGATTTTTCCGTTTCTCCATTTTTAATATTTCTGAGGTGTTCCTTTAATCTTGTATTTAGATTCCTTTTTTGTTTTATTTAAAAAAGTGCCTTCAAGGAGATGGGCCTTTCCAATAGACAAATACCTACGAAATTGGGGCTTCAAGATATGTCACTGATAATTTTGTCAAACTGGGCTCACAATATGGAAAAAAACGGGAAATACAGACGGACAAGAAAATTGTCTGAGCGCACTAAACGTCTCATTTTACGTAAAGCAAAAGGTAAGAATATGTTTTCTTCTCAAATCCAGGCTGATTTGAAGTTGCCAGTAACAGCCAGACGAGTAAGACAAATTCTGTCAGTAGACAAGAACCTAAAATTAAAAAAAAAAGTCTTAGTAAACTACCTCTGAACAATGCACAATAAGAAAGCTAGAATGACTTTTGCAGAAGAACACATGTCCTGGATCTCAGAATAGAATAAAGTAACATTCAGTGACAAGAAGAAGTTTAATCTGGACGGGTCTGATGGCCTTCAGTATTACTAGCACGACCTCTGTACTGAAGAGCAAATTAGAATGAGTAGAAACTTCGGTGGTGGAGGCGTTATGATTTGGGCAGCATTCTGCTTCAAAGGAAGATCAAAAATAGCATGGATACGCATCAAGATGAATTCTGAGTCCTACACTGAGGAGCTTCTGGAGTCCTAATTGATATGAATGTATGAGGAATTTGGCAAAGATCTAATTTTTCAGCCAGATAATGCTTACATTCACGTGTCTGCCAAATGAAAGGAGTGGTTCAGGAAGAAAGAAATACCACTTTTGACGTGGCCAGTCAGAAGTCCTGTTTTAAATCCGATTGAGAACTTATGGGGGATCCTGGCAAGGCGTGTGTATCGCAATGGACGGCAGTTTGGGACAGTGACTGAGCAGAAAAATGTTATTCAGGTGGGCTTTAATCTCAGTGGAAGAAATAAACACCCTCATCAAGTCAATGCCAAAGAGAATCTTCCAAGTAATTAACAACAATGGAGGTTCAACTAAATTTTAGAACTTTGTTGTAAACTTTGCGCTGTCTTTTTGGTTTAATCTGTGAAATACACAAAGTGCCTTTATACTAATTTCCACCCATATGTGAGAGTGGTTTCAGTTTTCATATACTTTTTTGGACAGAAATGGATAATTAATTTTGACATTATTTGTGTGTGTTTTATACTCAATCACCTCCTAAGTTAATATAGAAAAATGCCAAAGAAAGAGTAAATAAACTTGTGTTGACACTTTTAACAAGTGCCTTTATACCAATTTCCTCCACTGTATGAGGTGAGTGAAAGAAAAAAATAAACAATATAAATTTTTCTCTTCAATGTAATTTGTCATTCAGTAAGAAGTGATAAATTTTATATTAAACACTGGATTAAAGCTTTACTAACTATAAAGATAGTGTAAATTCCCATTTAAAGTCTTCTTGTTAGAGAAGCTGCCAGATGGTATACATGAAACATGGCAATTGTATAAGTAGGATTCCTAACAGCTGAGCGGCAGAGCACTGGTACACAAAACCAGTGTGAAACAATGGGTTCAAATCTTAGTTTTGGTATAAATTTTTCTCTTGAAATATAATTTGTCATTCAGTGAGAAGCCCAAAATTAAGAACAATGTAGGAATTAATTCTTTCAAAAAATAGATAAGAAAGAAAATAAACTTCTAAAAATACAGCTAAATTTAATATTAAACATCAAACACATTACATAATTTAACCAATATTGTACATTCAGTGGTTCTTTTTATGTTCTGGAATGGATACAGTGTATGGGATTAACACTTTTAAGCTCCTCCTGGTTTTTCATAATATACACTTCCCTTCAATTCACATTACTTTCCCTCTGGTGAGTTGAAAAGTGTAAAAGAATGGTAATATTAAATTTATGCATGTAAAGTAATTCCACTATAAACCTAGGGAGCCAATGGGGTAGCAAAAGGTTATGGCTCCCATCTATTCTAGACAATTGGCACAAGTTATTGGCCAAATTGTCAGCCCTGTGTGATGACTGCCTTTATCCCCAGGACAAGCACCTAACAGAGACCACATTGTCCCTAGAACTATAATGCTGCCACAAGGGCTTAGGTTAGGGTATCCATCGATCCTGTTTTTCCCAGGACAGTCGTGTTTTTTTGGAAAATGTCCCACTGTCCCAAAAGTTTTCTTGCGGATGCTCAAATGTCCCGCTTTTGGGATGATGCTTTGTCAATGTATTTATGAATGGCGCCTTTCATTTTGTTCTTTATTATGTAATTATAAATATGAATGTTAGAAAGTGCTAATTGTATGACAATGATGCACTGTTTGGTCTATAATCTTAGTTTTTTACTCTTATGTATTGGTAACTGGTCATTTTTCAAATTGTCAATCCATGGACAGTGCAGCCAATGTCGAAGATTTCCTGCTGATTCTGGGACCTTGGCAGTAGAGAAATACAACTTCAACTTGGATGAAAGACATTCAGTTAATGGATTTTTATACCCTTTGCAGCGATAAATATTTTTAAACGTTAATAAACAATGACTAAATGGTTTTTTTATTAATGTAACTTAATTTTGTAATTTTAATGGACAATAAAAAAATAGGTTTAACTTATATGTGGTGCAATTTGTATAATTTGTTTCATTCAATTTTTGAAACTTCCTTTTATATTTTGTTAATGTCCCATCTTTTTATAAAATGTCCCAGGTTTTTCCTTTAATTTTTGTACATGTCCTATTTTATATTGTAAGTATTACGGACACCCCAGCTTAGGTCAGTTTAAAAATCCTAGTACCTAAGGGATTCAAACTTCTAAACTTCCAGCTTACATTGCCTTAACCAATTATTCTACAGTTTACGCATTATAGACTGCATGTGCATATAAGCTGCAGCCTAATTTGGAATGAAAAAAATCATTAGGAAAAGGACAAATTCAAGAATAAGCTACATGCTCTAATAAACATATGGCAATTCTGAAATTTCCAGTAGCCAAATAACGGTACTTTATTCAACAATGAGGAATAAGGACAGTCCTGTTCACTTGCCAAGCCTTTAGACATTGAATCATATTTGAACAGAAAAAATTATAAGCTCAGACTGGGACTCGAACCCAGGACCTTTGGCATTCTAGACCAATGCTCTACTGACTGAACTATCTGGGTGAGTTCCAATCTAAGCTATCTGGGCAAGTTCCAATCTAAATGCAAATTTTTCTCTTATATACGTTACAACATATATAAGAAAAAAATTTGCATTTAACAAATATAAGAGAAAGATTTTCATTTAAATTGGACCTCACCCAGATAGCTCAGTCGGTAGAACATTGGTCTAGAAAGCCAAAAGGACCTGAGTTCGAGTCCCAGTCTGAGCATATAATTATTCTCTTCAAATATGATTTATCCATCATTGAGATGTATAAAATGAATAATAAAAAACATCGAAAGAAGCCGTGCTGGCTTTATAAAGTAATGTAAATTCCCCAGTGTTCTTAATGAAGAAGCCACCATTTGTAAAGATGGAAGCAAAGGTTTCATAGTATTTGGTGCACAGGAATTGACAACATATATAAGAGAAAATTTTGTGTTTAGATTGGAACTCGCCAAGATAGCTCAGTTAGTAGAGCATTGATCTAGAAAGCCAAAGGTCTTGGGTTCGAGTCCTAGTCTTAGCGTATAATTTTTCTCTTCAAATATGATTTATCCATCATTGAGAAGTATGAAATGAATAATAAAAACATCAAGTAGTTCAGTGTGTTAAGTCTTGGGAAGTTATACATATAGTTTCAGTGTTAATTCCATACTATTGGGAACACAGCTGGCTGGAATATGAGATACTGTAAGATAGGTAAAAGTAAAGTGATCCTGCTACAGATCTTAGGAGGCCCTTGGAATAGTAGGAGGTTAAAGTTTCCACCTTACAAAATTACTGACATGAAAAGTCAGCCCTACATCAAAGTCACATTTGTCTAGAAAATGGATCTGGTACAGTAAAAGCTGCTTATTCACAGTGGATATGTTCCACAAATATGCCGCAAATACAGAAACTGTGAATATGGAATGGTATTTTGAGTGGGTGCATAGGGAATATGTTCCAAGATTCCAAAATAGAACAATTATCATAAGTAATGCCACTAGTGATTTCCAAACTATCGATAAATTCACGATTCACGAAGTGAGGAGTGAATTTTTCTAGATAATTTGGAAATCGACAGTGGCATTTGTTAGGACTATTGAATGAATAAAATTAAGCTATTTACTCACAAATCATTATTTAAATAAAGTTATTTTAAAATATTTATATATTTAATGTAAACGGCGATGCTTGAAAACAAATGAGAAATTTTATGTTTCATTTGTTCATCACTGCAACCAGAATATATTTATTGCCAAATAGAATTGCAATATTGTAAGAATGCACCCTAGTGGAGAAAAAATTAAATACATCATTACAGGTTATTAACTAATTTCTGATGTCGTATGATGTAAATATGTCAATTATATTTTTCTGCAACGTTAAATTCTGGGAAATAATATGTCTAAGAAAGTGCAAACAGTGGTTTCTTTTTTTATGGTATAATCAATTGCTACAAATGTTTTTCTATTATATCTTGCAAGCAGAATCTGGTTACATTCATGCACTATATATACAATCTGGGAGTCACTTCATACAATGAGAGTGATAAAATCAAGGTGAAAAACGACTGTGATTGGTTGTAACTCAAAATTCATTGAAATGTGATTGGTCATTGACTGCCATTTAAGGCATCACTTAAATAGTCAAAATGAAATCAATTTATTGAGAGATTTTGAACAATTTCTACTAATTATTATTGTCAGGCTTAGGCAAGGGTTAGCAATTTTTTCCCGTTTTGCAGCTTTTAAAAGGTCTTGCAATTCAGACTGATATTCAGCTGTGGCATTAACAATTTGCCGTTTAAAAATAAGATTTATTTCCATAGACGGATCAATTTTCATGAAGAAATCACAAGAGACACATGTTATTCAATGAAAATTATTGCAATGAATGACAAGTTGAAATAATAATATACCGATCGTGGTGATGGAGGCATTTATCAAAGTACATATCGGCAGGTGAAATACGACAACAGCTTTTAACAATGAACTTTAGGGTTAGTGACAATAAGGTTTGTTTAGTTTTGATATTTATTTGTCCATTTGGATCGAATCACTATTTGTAAAAGCCGCCTTGGCACCTGCCTGCAGTAAAAAAAAAAAAACTGCTGATGGTTAATAAAGAACACTAATCTTCTAATATACTGACTGGATCCGCGAATAAAGAAAATTTTTAGCTGCAAATACAAGAACTATGTCGCAATTTTTAACCCGCGAATAAGGAGCTTAATTCCATAAGAAATTGTATAGATCCAGAGCCATGGTGCTGCCAGAAGGTTTAGACCAATTCGACTCATTGTGAATTGAATCTATCACTTTATAGCTTGTAGCAAATTGCCTTAACCAACTAAAACTATGGCTAACTTATGTACAGGAACCAGAACTTTACCACAATTAGTACCAGTATGTTTCAAATATCAAGTATAAAAACCAACCAATTTTTTATTTTTTTCTATTTTCAGTAGAAATGCATGGTCTATATACAAGTAAATATTACATATATAACTAGATCCAGGCAAAAATGTTCAATAAATATGTTTATTTTATCAATATACTGTTTATCTTTATATACATGTTTAAATACATGCAATGAAGTCAACATATTGCAATGAACACATCTTCAGGTCTTAGCAGAAAAAATGAAATACAAAAGTATGTATTAAAAAATATCTCGACAATCTGGGGAGCATTTGATGACACAACACTTAATGAAAAAATTGCTTTTTCATTCCAGTCCCCGTGATCTTCACGAGAGTCTGAAGTAATTTTGCTCAATGCAAACTCCACATTTTGACATGTCAAACAACCATCCTGATATTGACGCAAATCATCGCTGGCTTGTATCACGTGGCCGATATACTAAACCTCTGCTCTTCATTTCCCTAACAATTCCTGCAGGTAATCGACCAGACACAGAAATTGCATACACACCTTTACAGAATCGATCTGAAAAAAAAAAATCATATTCACACATTCTGCCAACAGATCCAAATCATCCTAAATTCAAATAGCAGTACAACAAATTACAATATTTTTAGCAATGAAGATATCTGTCTATTCTCTGTATCCCAAGTCACTGAATAAGTTACAAACCCTTAAAATTTCTGAGTAAAAATTTTTTAAATAAAAAATTTGTACTTTCCATGTTCATATAATAAAACAAATAAATTAATATTTCACAGCTAAAGCTATCAGTATGTTCAAAACAAGTAAATTATTTGGATGGTGTTATGCATCAACCAGCTATGTGTCAATATGTAAGTTTTGAGAAAAATATGTTTAAAGTGTAAATCAATCTTCACTATTTATAGTAGTGCCAAACTAACAATACTGAATATTGCAAGTTATTTTCCTTGTTTGACAGTTATGCATCAACAATCAAAGGGCAGGAACATTTGGCGTTTAGCTGCATGATGTAAAATTTAGATTAGCATTTATGAAGATGCGGTTTCATAGCCATTTGTTGCAAAATGTAGAATCTCTCATAAGACTGATGGTGTTGACATTTTTCTTTCATAATAAGGCTATATTTAAAGCTTTGGCACTAAAAATGTGCATATACTTAGTTCATGAGCCAGTGCAACAGATGGCATCAAAATCTATATTCTTTTTAAAATGGTACTTAGCCAGTTGATGCATAACATCGTCTAATTTACATGCAAAGTTATTGTAATCAAAGGTAAAGAGGAAATGTTTGCCTAAACCAAACTGATGTTCTACTACCACTGACCTAATTCAGGCTTCCTTTGAGAGGTTGAAGATGAAAGTTTGTGATAAAATCAAATGTTTCATACCTCTCCTCATAATTAATCTTCTAAGTAGATTGTGATTTCAGGTTCATGGCGAACCCATCCTCAGTACCAAAAAAAAAAAAAGGTAGTCTAATTAAACAAATAGATAAACAAAGGAACTCACGGTTTGGGAAAAAATCCATATTCAGAAAAACAAAGAAAAACTTATGAACTTCGAAATTCCCGCAAATTCTGACCTGATCCAGAAGTTTAACAGTTCACCAACAGAGGGAAGAAGAAGTGGTTCTTCCGATCGACATAACACCAGTTGGCAAAATGGTATTGAGGATGGGTTCGCCATGAATCTGCAATCGCGATCTACTTAGAAGATTAATTATGAATATGAAACATTTGATTTTATCTTAAATTAAACCTCATAGTGATTTATTCCTGTAAAAGTTCCAATAAATGAAAGTTTGTGCTTGAATGGAAGGAAGTCAGAATTAGTTTAGTGACAGAGCATCAGTACATACGGCTGAAGATTCATGTTTGATTCCGAGTTGGGACAAACATTTTTCTCTTGACCATTGAATAAAGATAATATTGTAATAATGGTTATTTATCTCACTTGCATAACAATTTATAACTTTTTCCTCACTGTAAAAGAACATAATCTCTATCTATTCATAGACATAACAAGATACACAGTATAGGCCTACTCCACAAAGGTAATATGAATTGTTGCTGACTTCTGAATATCAAGCATAAGGAAGGTAAAGTTAACTATCAGTACGGAGCGGTTTTTTACGTACTAAAAGTTAAGACTGTCACAAAGTATGGACCTAATGTGTAGTAAGACTTTTTTAATTATTGATAACTTTATACTCAGATATAAATTAAGAAAATACTCTGATGCTTTTGTGGAATCTAGCAATATTACCTTGATATGTACAAGTTGAACTTTTATAGGAAAAAATCACTGTGAGGTTTAATTTAAGATTGAATTAAAATGTTTCATATCCTCATACCCAGGAGGGAAGAAGTAGTTCTTCTGATCGACATAACATCAGTCGACGAGAAATTACTGAAGATGAAGCTGCCAAGGCTTCGAAACTGCAGAAGACTGGATATGAGGTGAGGTATAAAACATTTTAATTTAATCTTAAATTATACTAGTTTACTTGTTATATTAGAAAAGAAAAAACATTCCATATATGTAGAGATCTATGAAATTTGGCGAGTAGGGATAACACAAAATGCTCTAATTTTGTCATTTTCTTGTACCATTTCTTAACTCCACTTCTCATAACCTCAAAAAAAAGCATTTATGAATAGTAAAATAATGCAAAATTCTACAATAATGCAAAATAACACCGAAATTTAACATTTCCAACGAATTCTGGAGATTTTTTGGTTCTATTCGCAAAATTTTCATTACGTATTTTTAAACACCATTTTCGGATTCCATCTTTTTTTAACTGCCATATCTGCTATATATATACAGTGGACACATTTTAATTCGAACTCAGGGGGGAATTTCTTAAAAGTTGAATTATCGAAACTTCGAATTAACAAAAGACACTTTATTTTACATAGTACTGCATCCTGAAATAAATTTATTTCAGCAAATACTGAAATTAACATACTCCGTAACTCACTCTTTTAATTTCCATATTTTGTCATAAAATGTATAGCACTCTCACCCGCACACATTTTTGAATGAAATGCCATTTATTTCCTGAAAACCACTGAACCAACCTCCACTTGCTTTAAAAATTTTAACGCCCAACTTTTCTGAAAATTCTTCGGTCTTGGCATGCAATAATGGGCCACTCAATGGTATGTTACGATCATGCGATTGTTTGAACCATTTGAACACACACTCATCAACTTCAGGATATTCACCTCCTCTTATGTGTTTCCTATTTCCACCACTTTGTACGTTCCAACTCTCCATTATTTTTTCTTTATTCTTTATATAGGTGGATAAAGTGTTCGGCAATATTCCATTTTCCTTGGCAATATCAGATTTCTTTTTCTACTTCCCTGAGTACTTCAACTTTTTTTTGCTAATGTTACACTGGTATACACTCCACGTTTCGACATTGTTAATCGAGTCACTTTAACACATTCGTATTGACTGAAGTTTTTTACTGTACTGTATGTGTACATGTACCTGTACTGTAAAAATAAGGGAGGGTACATGCATTATTCTCAGTTTTTGGACTATGAGTGAGGGGTGGGTGTCTATGTACTGCATCCGACGCTGGGTGCTGGACAATACGGTCCAGTTCGCTTGCCATCTAATGGGACTTAACAATAAGCAACTAGGAATATGGACACTAGATGAATTCTTGGTATTTTTCAACCATATTTCAACCTTTATAGAATTCAAATTACTTTTCTCATTATCAATAAATTGAATTGTGGCTTCGAATTATCCAAATATTGGCTTCAAAACATCAAATTAAACATTGATCTTTAAAATTATTTTAAATAAGAGTTTCAAGGGGATTGTACTTATATTCGAATTACCCAATTACTCAAATTATTGAATGTTGAATTAACCGGTGTCCATTGTATATATGTATATATGGAAAAAACCAGATAAGTGAATTTTTTCCACTTTTTTTAACTTTCTTAATGGATATTGTTCTTTATGCCACTTCATATGGTAATAGCAAGATAACTCAATTCTTCATTCTATTGGCTATAACAGATATTTTTTTGTTTTGCATAAATCTAGAAGGAAGGGAATTCACTGGAGAGAAAAAAAAAAAAACATATCGACCTATCTTGTTTGTGACAGTTGGACTGTTTTTCCCAGGGCTTGACATATATATAAATATATATATATATATATATAGGAAAATTAACAAGGTAAGTACCTAGAACATTTCTACAAAAATATTACATAAATAAATTTGCAAAATGTTCAGCAACACATGCCTAGTATATTAATTGAATATGAAAAAATTAAGATAAATTAAAATGTTTCATACCTCTCCTCATATTAATTTTCTAAGTAGATTGCACCCTCCATGGTATCTTTACCTTGTAGTGGTGGAGTGGCTTGCGTGCTTAAATGATCCTGAGAGCTATTCCGGCGGTAGAATTGCTGCCGATAGGGTTACCCATGCCGGACTGGTCGAAGGTGATGAGCCAGACGAAAAAAGTACCTTGGTCGAAAGAGTGACGATCTTTCACCGTAAAAATACAACCGTCAAGAAATGCGGGCATGGGTTCATCTGCGGTAAAATTTTCCAGAGGTCAATTTGAGGGAAGTAGATTGTATAGGGAATGATTGGAAAGCATTGGATCAGGATAGGGATGTATGGAGAGCTTATGTCCGCGCGGCCATGAACCTATGGGTTCGATAGTGCCAGTGAGTAAATAAGTAAGTAGATCGCATTTCGGGTTCATGACGAACCCATCCTCAGTACCATTTTGCCAACTAATGTTGTCGATCGGAAGAACCACTTCTTCTTCTTCCCTCTGTTGGTGGACTGATAAACTTCAGACGGAAGAAGTGGTTCTTCCAATCGACATAATATCAGTTGGCAAAATGGTACTGACGATGGGTTCGTCACGAACCCGAATTCACGATCTACTTAGAAGATTAATATGAGGAGAGGTATGAAACATTTTAATTTATCTTAAATTAAACCTCACAGTGATTTGTTCCTATAAAAGTTCAACAAATGAAAAAATTACATTCTAAAATTTGCTACAAAATATATTTGATTGCAATCTGTTTAGTACTTACTAATTCTCTGCCATTTACAGACCCAGCTGTCCTCTGGACTCATTGCAGCAATCATCCTAAAATACACACACATCATTATTTATTTCTTTATAGATGCTTTAATATTTAAGATCATGTATATATTTTTTTTATTATATATAACTTTCCTCATTAGAGGATTACCTCAAGGACAAAGTGATACAGACAATTAATTTTTTTAATCGATGAAATACGTTTTGTAAATACATTAAAAAATTTCAAATTGTAATTGAAGTATACATACTATAAAGTAGAATGTATGATTTTAATAAGTTACTAGAAGATGTCATTTTTATGCTTGAACCTAGGACAAGTATAAGATTATGAGGAGTAATTTGATTAGCTTTGTTAGCAACCAAAAAAAAAAAATGTAGGACAAATCAGGTTCTAATCCCGAATCAGGTGTTAATTTTCCTTTTCAAAATATTAATTTTCCATCATTGTGAATGATAAAATTTAAATTAATATATTGAAATATAATGCTTAACTGTTATAAAAGTTATGTGATTTCTCATTAAAATTGTCTTCTTGAAATAGAAGCTGCCAGATAGCACTGGTAGCAATGGCTATTTGCTACTGACGATAAAGAAAATTGTACATGAGGAAGAGAAATTAAGATTTGCATCAGAAGCCTGAAATAGTGTAATGGTTAGCACACTAGCATACCCGGATTCAAATCCCGATTCAGGAATTAATTTTCTCATTAAAGAATTTAAATCTTAAATTTTATATTGATCATTGAATTGATTGGGGCAAAGTCACTGTTTTGAAAAAAAGGAACATCCAGAATACAGA
This sequence comes from Diploptera punctata, assembly GCA_030220185.1. Lineage (NCBI taxonomy): Eukaryota > Metazoa > Arthropoda > Insecta > Blattodea > Blaberidae > Diploptera > Diploptera punctata. The sequence continues at coordinate 846,933 of JASPKZ010007812.1, read as the reverse complement.
CTCAAATTTGACTGACATATATGGACCAGTCCTCGAGAATTCTTATCACTTCTTGCATATCAAATTATACAGATCCCAACAACAAATTTTTTTTTTTCAGATCAAATGTAAAAATTTGCACTTTTGATAGCATAAAGACAAGTAAAAAAGCTGAGTTTCTATTGGCTAACTTAAGCAAATAGTAGATGGGAGCTGAAAACTAAAGTTATTAAAATGTCAGAAATTGCTATTCTCATTTCATGGACTGTAATGTGAATGAACCTCCAGTTCTAAAACTTATTCATTGACATAAATGTTTATAATGTCTTTCTAATAAGTTTAATTTATAAATAGGTTATAAATTTCTTACCCATCAAAATTTGAACTTGTGCAGTCATAAACATTATCTCTGTTATTTTTCATTCTGAGGAATTCATCACAGTTATCACAACCATCATATTCAAACTGATCAAAGGTCTGAAACAAAAATAAAATAATAAATAAAGAAATTTAATTTATAAATCCTATGATATCTACACAAGATAACCATGTCATATCTTACTATATTGAGCATGCATTACTTCATGAAACAAGAACAAAACACAGACACTTTAAAAAATACTATAGGAATGGTCTATTTTAGGAAGTAATATTTTGAGGTTCTTTTGATCAAGTTTTTTCAAAAGACTGGAAACATCTTACCTCAAATTAATGTTGATTTATTCTCGAACATGTTTCCATATAATCTTCTATATCATCATCAGCTTGCCCACACTGTTCAGTTTTATGTTGTGAACCCTGGATGTCGATATCAGCTCCCTCCTCCGGCTGGCCGAAGATCCTCCAAACTAGGTCATGATAAGCAGAAATTTCAAAATTCATGACTACTTTTGTTCTGAATATAGATTGTTTTCCCAAATGGTGAGTTCTTTTATATTTTCTAATTGTTTTAATAATTTAGTGTTCAAATTTATATTGTGTTTTTCGGACCAAACATGAGCAACTGCAGATTTTTCTATTTCTTATGTGTTCCTTGCTTCTAATTTTCAGGTTTCTTTTTGTTTTTTCTATATATATATATATATATATATATATATATATATATAGCAACACAGAAGAAGCCAAAAGAAACTACAGGAAACTAAACAACAAACTTAGAAGAGAAACTGACAAGGCAAGGGAAGAATGGATGAAGCAGAAATGTGAAGAACTAGAGAATCTGGAGAGGAAAGGAAAATATGATTTAATGTACCAGGAAGTTAAAGGCTTGGACTATGGAAAGAAGAGCAGGAAAACTATGTGGCTGATTGAGGACGAAAATAATGAAGAAATAACAGACAAACAGGGAATTGTGAATTCATGGGGAAAATATGCAGAAGAGCTATATGAGGCAAGAAATCATCCGGCTAACTTGGATATAGAAAATGAAGAAGACGTATCAGAAGATGAAAAAGGATTTTCAATTCTGAAGGAAGAAGTTGAACTAGCAATTAAAGAAATGAAAAATGGGAAAGCAACAGGGGTAGATGGAATCCCCATTGAATTGATTAAATGCTTGGGTGAAGGAATAGAAGGAAATTTTGCGTTTATGCAACAAAATATATAAAGAAGGTGAATGGCCCGAAGAATTAACTGAGACAGTGTTAATACCAATACCGAAGAAAAACATTGCAAAGAAATGTAAGGAATTCAGGACTATCAGCTTGATATCACACTCTGCAAAGATTCTCCTGCGAATACTGAATCGACATTTACGTTCTACGATGGAAAGCGAATTGGAAGAAGAACAGTTTGGCTTCAGGAAGGGAAAGGGTACAAGAGATGCAACTGGATTGATACGAACAATAGGAGAAAGATATATAGAAAAAGATAAAGATGTTTATGCAGTATTTGTTGACCTGGAAAAGGCCTTTGACAGAGTAAATTGGAATAAACTCCTGAAGATCTTGAAGAAAATTGGCGTGAACTGGAAGGAGAGGAGGCTCATAAGTAGTCTTTATATGAAACAACGAATAAAAGTGAAGATAGGAGAATAAATGTCAGAGGGAAGAGAAATTGGAAGGAGGGGTAAGGCAAGGATATCCTCTATCACCTACTCTTTTCAACATCTACCTGGAAGACCTAATGAAGAACTGCTTCAGCAATACGGGAGGCGTAAACATGGGAGAAAGAAGAATAAAGTGCATAATATTTGCTAATGATATGGATTTGCTAGCAGAAGATGCAATGACACTGAGGAACATACTGATGGAGTTAAATAGTAAGTGCGAGGATTATGGGATGAATATGAATAAGACGAAGGTCATGATTATAGGAAAAAAACCAAGGAAGATAAACATGAGGATTAAAGATGAATCCATTGAGCAAGTGGGGAGCTTCAAATACTGGGTTGTACTATCAGTAGTAACATGAACTGCGGTCAAGAAGTAAAGCAGAGGATAGCAATGGCAAAAGAAGCTTTCAACAAGATGAGAAGCATTCTCTGCGGAGCTTTGGCAAAAGAATTACGGAAGAGGCTAGTGAAGTACTTTGTGTGGAGTGTAGCATGTATGGTGCAGAGACTTGGACATTATGACGGAATGAGGAAAAGCGACTGGAAGCTTATGAGATGTGGATATGGAGAAGAATTGAACGTATAAAATGGACAAAGTAAGAAATAAAGATGTGCTAGAAAGAGTGGGTGAAATAAGAACAATGCTGGAGCTCATAAAGAAGAGGAAAATAAATTGGATTGGCCACTGGCTAAGAAGAAACTGCCTGCTGAACGATGCTCTAGAAGGAATGGTCAACGGAAAGAAAGTAAGAGGCAGAAAAAGGCATCAGATGATAGACAATATTAAAATAAATGGTTTGTATGCAGATACAAAAAGGAAAGCTGAGTTAAGGAAAGAGTGGAGAATGCTGAGTTTGCAGTGAAAGACCTGCTCTTGAGCAGAACACTATGAATGAATATATATCTTATCACAACCAGTACATTCTATTTGATATATTCCTACTAACAAAAATGAAAAGAACTGATCAAAGTAAAAAATCAGGAATATATCAAATAGAATGTACTGGTTGTGATAAATGGGGAAATAGAAAAATCTGTAGTTGCTGCTCATGTTTGGTCTGAAAAACACCAATATAAATTTGAACACTAAATTATTAAAACAATTAGAATATATAAAAGAACTCACCATTTGGGAAAAAATCTACATTCAGAAGAACAAAAGTGGTCATGAATTTTTCAATTCCTGCTGATCGTGACCTAGTTTACAGGCTCTTCAGACAACCAGAGGAGGGAGCTGATATTAACATCCAGGCACAACATAAAACTTAACAGTCTGAGCAAGCTGATGATGATATTGAAAATTATATCGAAACATGTTCAAGAATAAATCAACATTAATTTGAGGTAAGATGTTCCCAGTCTCAAAAAATTTGATACAATAGGAAGTAACATTAAGAGGTTGTATTTAATAATATTAAGATTGGTCTGTATATTCTTACCTCTTATGGTTGTTTCTATTGGGCATATGTATCAAAGCCTGTTGACTGAAGATGAGGCCAACAGGATTTGAAACATATGTCCAACAGAAACAACCATAAGAGGTAAGAATATACAGACCGAGCTTAATTGCAGACACTTTTAATTACTTTATTAATTTACATGTGGGACTGAACTTTAAAGATTTTCCATACAACATTCTTATCCCACTGTTACACTACATACTTTTACCATTTGTAATAACATTACATACAATTTTAAAGCCACGTATTTAATAATAATATGGGTTACTTTATTCTAATATATATTTATACATATCTTTAATATTTTATTTTTTATATTGAAGGAAAATCAGTTAAAATGTGAAAATATGAATATGGAGAAATTCATATTTTTTATATCATGAAAAATTGTAACTGAATATAAGTTATTGTTGAGAATATTTGAGATTCTGGAAAACTTCTAGAATAAGTTAAGAATTTGAAGGAGTTTGAAATAGCAAATGCCACATTACTTTGAAATGATTGGATAACTTGAATGTGAGTCCACCAATAGCACTCATAGGCAGGTTGATTAACCAATCATATTTGAATGGCATAATAATAGTAGGAAAAGTGCACAAGAGTAGAGTAGGCACAGGAATCAGTGTTCTGTGCTGAGATCCATCACAGTTTTTGTGTTCTTACGTTTCAAAACGTGGTATTTGTAATACCGAGCGGTTAAGGTAGGAAGCCTTGGCGCAGAGCTATGGGACTTGCACTGGTTCGAGTCTCCATGGGGGAAGAAATTTTCTCATGGTATTTCGGCCAGTATGGGACCGGTGCCCACCCAGCATCGTGAGGCAATTGGGTAGCTACAATAAGTAGCGGCTCTAAGTTGAGGAACCAGCTATAACGGCTGGGGGACTCGACATGCTAACCACATGTCACCCCTACACTGGCTGTTGATCATCTACCTCTGTGATTGATACATGTGGATGTGAAGGGCCAGCAGCCGGCTGGTAAAAGGGCAACCGCTGAAAAGTGGAAAGACCCTCAATCAGAATCGGTATTTGTCACACTTAAGTCTGCATAGTTTATATACACATTTCTTGGATACGGTATGAAAGGTGTTTATGTTGCATAGTTTGTGATGGAAGCCGTGTACGGTGAGTCTGTTGACTACACTCATCGGTTAGTTCTACCCTTCCAATTTCTATCCGTCATCGCGCTGGCAATGTAGAATTAATCTTTTATATTGTTTCTTTTTTGTGGATATTTCATCATCAGAGTCTGGTATGCCTGTGTGGATGGCAATAGTAGTGTGAGGCATATTTCTTCTATTAGGAATGGTCCTTCGTTAGTAAAGTATGTGAGCCTGGAGAGTGTGTATTTTGAGACACCTAGGACTTTCTTTAGAAATGTTTTGACGTGTTCTAGGGTTTGCAGGTCTCTCTTCTTAAGATGCTCCCACATTATTTGTATCCTATATGTGAGTGTGGGGGTTATCTTTACTCTGAATATTCTCATTGCTGTCTTCAGGGGAAAGTGAATGAAGCTGTTTTACTTCATTCATTGCTATAATAACTGCTATTGCTCTCTGTTTGATATGTATATTAAATTTGGTCCTCTCAAGGGAGTCTTGTAAGCCGTGGAAACTGAAATTGAACTCAGGACTACATCTAGAATGAGTCCACCCAGTGCTACTACATAATGGTAGGTGCAAAGCAAAGTGGTGTTACAATATATTCGTCTTCTTTATATGATGCCACAAAGTGCATTTTCTCCAACTTTAATTTTAAATATTTTGCAACGATTCTTAAATATATTTTACAATTATTAAATATTAATTTATATATGCAAATTGTGCTATGTATCTATCAATGAAGTTCTACAGAATCACAGTGTGAATAATCTACTTCCATCATATCATGGTTAATGTTATTCTCCCACCTCATTCATGGTCTACCTACTGGGTCTTTCCCCTCTGATTTTCCCTCAAGAAGCTTCCATGCACCTCTTTCATTCTCCATTCATGTCACTTGTCCTGTCCATCGCAATCTACAATACTTAATTGTTCTTATTATATCTGTCATCCTATAACAAACATGTAGTTCCCTCTTATGTAGTCTTCTCCATTCACCTGTCTGTTCATCTCTCTTTGGTCCAAATTTTTCCCAAGAACTTTATTCTCAAATACTCATAATCTCCTTTCCTCTCTTAGAATAAGAGTCCTGTTTCGCATCCATATAATATTACTGTGAGAATAACAGCTTTTTATATTTTCAGTTTAACGTTTTTTGAGAGAAGTTGGGAAGACAAGAGTCCCTGTAATGCATTATAGCATGCATTTCCAGAATTGAGCCATGTTTAATTTCTTTGTAACTGTATTACTTCTTCTTCCTTCCAAGTATTAGGCCAAGGCCTGTTACGATCCTATAGAAAAATTCTCCTCCAGCGTTTCATAGGACGGCCAGAGATCTTCATCCTCTTGGTATATAATTATAAACAGCTTTGGGGATCCGATTTGAACTCATTCTTTCAAGATGGTGTTTCCAATTTAGTTGGTACTGTTTAATGTATTCCAAAATTGGCGTAGTGTTCAATTCTTTTAAGATATCGGTGTTTCTTTTCCTACTTACATGATGATATTTCTTTAAAAAGAAAAATATAAAATCATACTATTGGCATTACTTGATTTTAATCTTTACAATCCCTAAACTAAAAACATAAATAGGGTGAATACTGGATATGCCAACAAAATTTAGTCTTGTGTGCACAGTTTTACAGAATGGCTAGCAATTCGCAATCAAGGAAAAGTAGTGAAATTTGGGGTTTCTTCATCGATTTAGGTAATGGTAAAACAAAGCATAACTTTGATTTTAATCCAGTTTCATTCAGGGGAATACTTTCAATCATGCAAGGCATATTCGTTCGAAACATCTGATGGTGTCTTTGTCTACTTAGTGGTTAATACCACCAGCATCCAATGTCAGAAAATAATCCAGATGATCCAGGAACATCCCTACCAAGTGTTCCTACTTTGAATATTCATTTAGATAAAAGGACAACGGTCCAATACAAAGTGATTGTAATATTAGACCTACATTTTATATTTGTAGCAATAGTAGAGCTGCTTATGCATGGTGCGTTATGGATGATGTAAACAAGAGGCGTAAAGAAGCAGAGTACGTAATGAATGAGTGAGCGTGTCAAATGTTGAGTTTAAAGTACTGAAGTGTTTACAGACAATTCACTCTGTCAAGGTAGTGAACTTTTCCCTTAACTCATGCCAGGCAGTTCGTTCCTTTATACTAGTTCATTCTTCTACGGCACTTCACTCTGATAAGGTAGTTCATTCTTCTAAGGCACTTCACTCTGGTAAAGTAGTTTGTTCCTCTAGGCACTTCACTCACTGCGGTATGATCAATACGGATGACGTAAGAAAGAGGTGGGGACGTACAAGGTTGACGGGCAAAGAGATGTAATCAATGAATGAGCGAGAGTTGATTTGGTGTGAGACATTCAGAGTTTGAAATAAAAAGTACATTTCAATTTTCAATTGTGAACTCTGAACTGGAGTTCACTAAAAGTCAGTAACTTTTTGATACTTCACAATAGTGAAGCATTCTTTTTAAACAACTCCCTCAAATTACCCATTGCTATTCTGTAGTACTAAGAAGAATTCATCCATTAGATGAGAGTCAATTACTAAAGTTTTTCCGAATGTAGTACAGAAAATCATAGGTTGAAATAATCTAAACTTGAGCCGATAAATGCTAGTAAAATCCTTTATATAGTGCAACAGGTCATAAGAAAGTTGTATGGAAAAGCTTAGAGTAAGTTATTTGAATGTTGAGTCTCGGATCGTTCACAAAAAAGAAATGAAAGGGAAAGATCAGCGAAGGAATAGATTTCATTACCAGATTTGTTCTAATCTGGTTTCGCGTTTGGGCCTCTGGAGACATCCAAGTGTATTTATGAATATTCGTATACTGGAAATAAAAACTTCACAGATAAAGTTTCCATTACAGAAAATTTTCCAAGTCCCAGGCAGACACTATGTGCATGCGCCAACAAATGCGAAGCAGTTTACACTATGCAATCACATGATGCAGCCAATATATACACGACATTTAACGAGCCTAAAAGTTAACCTAATATAGTTTAAGCACTCTAACCTGTGAAAGAATACAACGCCCAAAAATAAATAGTAAGTTCTGAAATCCTGAAGAATATACTCTATGTTGACTGCACTGGAACATGTTAAAATCAATATAGCTGCCACGTCTTCATGTTACATAGGGCCTATGTAGTTAAATATCACAGGAAAATATATTGAAATAATCGTTAGAAAAAATGTAAAATTTATTGTAAATGTTTGGAAATAATTTGAAAATAAAACCTTGTTGGCGCATGTGTGTAGTGTCTGCCTGGGACTTAGAAAAATGGGTACGGCGCAAAAAGTTGACATCTGAATTTCGACATAATTTTAGTTTTAAAATGAAGCTTAGGAACGTCGAAGATGAAAACATGAAAAAAAATTTGCGGGCCATCCAGAAACAAAGCTGTAAAATAACAATTTATAAAGCACTATTCCCTATATTACCTGAAGTAAGTTGCTGTCACTGTGGTCGTGACATCAGATTCGATATTCAGACGATATTCCAGGGTGAAAACATGTTTTCTTCAATACAGATTAGAAAATAGAATAAATATTTTATTGTAATAAAAGTGTACTGCTGTATTCCCAAAATTACATAGCAAAGAGTTTGAAATTTAATAAAAATCAGGCTGTTGTACACTTCAGGTCGCAAAAATTTTTCAATTTAATATCTTATTCCACTGATGCACTAAACACTTTTAAACACGTTTAAAACATTTTGCAACACTTTTAAACACATTTTAAACATCTTCCAATGTTGCAACGAGTTTTTTTCATATTTATATATTTGCGTAAAACACGGTCGTGCTACATTGCTTACTTCCTACTCTTTGTTATTTTCCCTCCACTTCCTATGTTGTTCCAGCGTTGCCACCATCAACAACCCAAACTTGCTTTTTAAATGTGATTCCACGTTCCCTGGATTTCACCTACGTTAGAGTAATTGATTTGTGTTACAGTAATTGATTTAGGTTTGGTTAGCTTTTAGGTTCCTTGCTTTTTAAATGTGATTTGATACATAAAATAAATTATTCATTTTTAGACAAGTTCTGGGAATTTTGTGTCAATGTTGGTCATACTGATTTCACATACATATACCGCCAACTGCTGGAGGTTGTATTTATCTACCTGGGATAATTGGAACACTAGCGCATGCGCACTGCGATTCTATAGAACTTAGAAAAATTTTCGTGCGAACCGAAGTGTAGCATATCCGAAAACAATTTACATGCATATTATTTATTCCCAAATGCTTAAAAAAATGGACGTAAACCAACTTCCCATTTCCTAACCTAACAAAACAATTGGATAAAGTGTACTTACTGTCGCAAAAAAATTCTTCTAAGTTCCATAAAATCGCAATGCGCATGTGCTAGTGCTCCATGTAATCCCAGAAAGATAAATGCAACCTCCAGCAGTTGGCGGTATATGTATGTGAAATCAGTATGACCAACATTGACACAAAATTCCCAGAACTTGTCTAAATATGTATCCATCCATCCATAGTAATTCTGCCTGAAAGCAGGTCCTTCACTGCAATCATAGCATTTTCATGCTGTGCTTGCAGCTTTACTAGGGAATTGTAGGTGTGGTAGCTTCCTGTTGCTTTCCACACCGGTGAAGGATGATGATGATGATGATAATAATGATAAGGATGATGGTGATAATGATGGCCATATGATTTCGGGGACCGTTTGGGCCTTAAAGTTTTCCTGACATTTGTCTTACAGGTGAGGAAAAACCCCGATAAAAACCTCACCCAGAAAAACTGCCCCGACCGGGGATCAAACCCGGGCCCGCTGCGTGACAAGGCAGCACGCTACCTCGAGACCACAGCGGTGGACTAAATATGTATAATTAACACGAAATGAACTAGTGGAAATATGATTTTACGTGGTAACCGTCCGACATTTTGAATTTTTCATAGAATAACAGATAAGAAGAGGTAATTTATTTTACGTATCAAATCACATTTAAAAAGCAAGGAACCTAAAAGCTAACCAAACCTAAATCAATTACTGTAACACAAATCAATTACTCTAATGTAGATGAAATCCAGGGAACGTGGAAGTGATGTTGGCAACATCTGGAGTATTTTGGGTTGTCGACGGTGGCAACGTTGGAACATATAAATATAAAAAAGAACGTTGCAACGTTGGAAGATGTTTAAAACGTGTTTAAAAGTGTTGTAAAATGTTTTAAACATGTTTAAAAGTGTTTAGTGCATCAGGGGCATAAGCAATTAGATTGAAAATTTTTTTGCGATGTTAAGTATACAACATCCAAACAATTTACATGCGTACTATTTAATAAACTATACACTAATTTTACGTACACTAACACTAAATATAATTTGAAATTATTTTCAAATGGTGGCAACGCTGGAACAACATGGGAAGGTAGTAAGTAAGTAATGTATCCACGATCATGTTTTACCCAAATATATAAATATAAAATATTGTAAAGAAAGCTTGAAGATCGTTGCAAAATGTTTAAAAAAGTACAAAACATGTTTACAAATGTTTAGTGCATCAGTGGCATAAGAATGTAAGTGTAGAATTGTGACCCAATTATACTATGTGTGTAAGAAACTAAAAGCTAACTTAATTATATAAGAATTACTGTAACCTAGTTTCTTTAGTCATGGTCCGCAGATTTTCTTCGTGTTTTCATCTTTGGTGATCCTAAGCTTCATTTTAATACCAAATTTATATCGAAAAGGGGATGTCTCATACAGTAAACTAGTGAAATGTGTATTTTGTAGTGCTTCATAGAATGTTATTTTACTGCTTTGTTTCTGGATGGTCCGCAAACTTTTTTTTCATGTTTAGTAGTTCTAAGCTTCATTTTAAAACCAAAATTATCTCGAAATTCGGATGTCCACTTTTTGCGCCGTAACCACAAACATTTTTCACTGCGCTGAATGGAAACTTCAGCCAAGGGTCACTCTAACCCCATTGTAATTGTACATACCTTAATAAGAGAACACACTAAACATGCTCTCAATCCTCTCAGATCCTTTGGAATCGTTTCTAGAGACATTTTATATTACAATTTTAGTATTTTGACAAAGTTAAAATATAACCACAATGCTGCTACAAACAGTATGTTCACACAGACACAACAACCTATGTCGATTGTCGAGTCCTCTATTGTCCTCTATGCTCTATGGCGATATGGCGATGGTCTATGGTCGATTCCATGTCGATTACCTATGATCGATACCATAAGAGCATAGAGAACGAAGAGGCTAGGAGGAAGAAATTATGAAGTCGTTCCTCCGGATTGACGCTGGTTCCTCTTTGTGATTCGTAGTTGCGTGCTCAGAATTTAAACTATGTGCATATGCACATAGTTAGAAAAGTGAGAAAATATTTAATAACGATCGTGACATACATATATTTTCCTTTACTGTTAATGAAATAATTTAAGAATTAAAACTCATCCCACTCAAAAATTACAATTTGTTGGAGAAAGAAAAAAGAGGAAAATGAATACATCTCTGTATGCCCAATATTAGGTTCTGATTCTATTCTAATGATTCTAATCACCATCCTGCACTCCTCTGCCCATCATCAAATTCATAATTCGGACGGGACTTGAACCCGGACCTCTGGATTTATATGCCAGTGCACTACCAATTACACTACCGAACAAGTCTAGTACAAACATTCATTTTTTTCTTATATATATTCTCATTATTATTAGATGTAGTGGGAACTTGGTCTCCACTGCCACCTAGTAGCTCCTATCACAAGTAAGCAAATTAAAGAGAATTATATATCAAGCATATTGCAACAAAAGTTAATAATAGTAAGTAGAGCAGACATTTTCTGTGGTCATCATAATGGTATTTATAAAGCAAGGGGAAAAGGCAAAAGACATTTGAAGATCCAAGGATCAAAATAGATCAGAAAAATTTGCCCATCACGTATGACTGTTCCTAGTTTTGAAAATGGAAAAGTTTCAATTAAGTATATTGAAACTCATGAAGGTCATGAACCTGAATTGTGCCACTTGAATTTGACAACACAAGAATAAAATATTCTAGCAAGTAAGACATCTATGAGAATACCTTTTAAAAATATTTTAGATGAAGTATGGTAAGGAATTTTGTGAATGTTTAAACAGGACTAAAAAGGTATGACTTAATAACAAGAAAGGATCTAAACAACATTTAAAGATGTAATCAATTTAAGATAAAATCAAATGTTTCATACTTCTCCTCATATTAATATGGTACACAAGAAAATAAATAAATTTAAAAGATAACAATTAATTAATGAAAGCACACTTATAAAAACAAACAGATTTTTTTCCCCCCAAATGTCCCAGGTTAGGGGAGTCCCTAATCCTAAGCTTAATCTAAGATGAATATGAATCATGAAGATTACGATGGCATATGATTTCGGGGACCGTTTGGGCCTTAAAATTTTCCTGACATTTGTCTTACAGGTGAGGAAAAACCCCGATAAAAACCTTATCCAGAAAAACTGTCCCGACCGGGGATCGAACCCAGGCCTGCTGCATGACAAGGCAGCATGCTACCTTGAGACCACAGCGGTGGACCAAACAGAAAAAATAAAATTCAAGAAATTAACTTACCATCCATTGAAACACCACAAGTTTCAAAGAATTTTCAAAAAGTTTAATGTAAGATTGGCACCGAAGAATGAATACAGCCTTAACAGGATAATTAAAACCAATAGATATGAAAAAATTGAAGAAAACAAATCAAGCATTTACCAGATCAAATGCAGGGATTGTGACAAAATGTATATAAGAAAAACAAAATGGAATTAGGAAACAAGGGTGAAAGAACATCTTAGAAATGGTCATGCTTGGTCCGAAAAGCATCTAATTGAAGTAAAAGCTAGTCTAATTAAACAAATAGATAAACAAAGGGAACTCACGGTTTGGGAAAAAATCCACATTGAGAAGAACAAAGAAAATTTATGAACTTTGAAATTCCCGCGAATCCTGAACCTGATCCAGGGGTTTATCCAACAACAGAGTGAAGAAGAAGTGGTTTTTCCGATTGACATAACATCAGTCATCAAGCTATGGTCTTGAAATCACGATCTACCTGGAAGATTAATATGAGGAGACATATGAGACATTTGATTTTATCTTAAATTAAACCTCATAGAGATTTGGTAGTAAAAGATTCCGGGCTATGTGGCCGTGGTCTATAACTGGCGTTTCTTCCAGACGCCCTCAACTGCGGAGGGCATCTTCAGTGGCGAGCGCTAGAAGCTGTTGTTTCCCTGTCGTAGACTCGACTGCGAATGAACAGAAGACTGACTGACTGAGTGTTGGCAATGACTTGCATCGCCCAGGGTGCTGCTCTGGGGCTGATTGAGTCCCTTGACAGCCAAATTCCTTAGTGGTTATCGGTTTTGAGTTTATTCGCTTGTTCAATCCCATTTGAGACTTTAGCGTTTTTCAAAATTTGTCTAGATGTTATTTTATATGTTAGTTAGAGATGAGGTGATTCACTAACCCAGATAGGGCATCATAAAATCATGCCGCTGGACAAGCAGAGAGTCCGAAAGCCAGCGACACGATAGTGAGCCACACTACCTGAGCAGTTTCACAACACTCATCTCCGAGGTCTGATGCATGGTTGAGGAAATATATTTCGGTGAACATCACGTTGCTGTAACGCTTGTCCTATATTACGAACAATTGGATTGTCATGATGCTGTATGACATGAAACATGTCTTTGACCTTTCTTTCAATTGTAGTCGCAATATAGGGCATTCGCGTTAGGTCGTGAAGCCTGCTAATTCTTGTGCGTGGAGGAGCCGACAAGATAATTTTTAAACATTTGTTTTGAATAACTTGCAATTTCTGTTTATGGGATGCGGCTATCACGCTCCAGGCTTCACTTCCATACAGCAACATGCTGCGGATCACAGCTTTATATATTGTGAGCTTGATCCGAGTAGATAGATTTTTCGACTTGATAAATGGATATAAAATTGCAATTGCAGCATTTGCTTGATGTTTTAGTTTCTGAATGTGAATTTTGAACGTAAGCCTGGAGTCCAAATGAACTCCAAGATACTTAACTGAAGTCTCTGGTCGAATTGGAGTTCCCAGAGTGAGCCGGATGGGAGTACATCTGTAGGTTCTCCTAAATATGACAACTTGTGTCTTATTTGCATTGACTTGGATATTCCACAGATGTAGCCAGGTATGAATGGTATTGAGGGCTCTTTGGATGATGCGGATACATTTAAGTATGCCGCGGAGAGAGACCTGATAGTACAAACATGTATCATCAGCGAAGGAAGCTATATGGATATTGGGTAAGGAAGGAAAGTCAGACACATATAATGTGTATAGGATAGGTGAGAGGACTGCACCCTGTGGGACTCCAGCCCGCAGAGGCTTACAGTCGGAATTATACCCATTAACCGACACATAGAAGTCTCGGTTACTGAGGTATTTTGCAAGAAGTTTAACTAAGTGAGCCGAAATGTTGAATTTGATTAGTTTGTAGATAAGTCCACTTATCCAAGTCGTATCGAAAGCTTTCTCAATATCGAGGAATATTGCCAAAGTGCATTTCTTAGCGTTGAAGCCCGTGACAATCTGGTCAACCAGTCTTGCTAGCTGGAGCGGAGTACTGTGCGATTTTCTAAAGTCAAATTGATGATTAGGTATAATATCAAGAGTTGAAATTTCAATTTTAGACGTGCCAAAATAAGTTTCTCCATTATTTTGCCCAGCACAGGCAGCAGACTGATTGGTCTGAGATTGTCTGGGTCGGTAGGATCTTTCCCAGGCTTGGGGATAGTTATAACTTTGGCCCTCTTCCATACTTCAGGGAAGTAATGGAATCGGAAACAAAGTTTAACTATCTGGAGAAATAGGAGTAAGGCTTTTGGCGGTAAATGTTTTACCGCCAGGTTTGGTATACGGTCGTGACCGGGGGCTCTTTGGGTGGGGAGAGACTGGATAACGGCTTTCAATTCTGAAAGCCGTATGTCAGGAAGGTGGTGTGGGATAGGACGCTCAAGAAACGCACTAACAGTGCGGTACTTCATTATCATGAGCTGGTGTTGTGAGCTCATGTGGTTTAAACCTGTCTGCCAAGTTTTTAGCTAGAAGCTGGGCCTTCTCCCTAGGGAGATAGGCCCAGTTTCCATTGTAGTGAATTGCTGAAGGAGGAGCAGGAGCTCTACTCCTTCGTATACGTTTAAGAATATCCCAAGGTGGGGTTTTATTATCCGAGTAATGCTGAAGGGACTTTTCCCAGTCAGCATTCCTTAAAGCTTGCAGACGGGTTTTCACCAAATGAGCATAGTGATTGTATAGCTGTTTGTGTTGGTGACTTCCGAAATCGCGGTACCATTTTAGGTACCGCCTTTTTAGAATTAAATAATTTTGGAGTGTGGGATCTGTGCTTTTTGTCTGTGGAGTTTGATTGGTTCGTGTTGTTGCTAGTCTTATGGCCGTTTTAATACTGGCCTCTAATTCAAGGACGCTGTGTTCAATTTGTTGCGTAGACTCGGCAGAGAGTGTTGGCTTAACCCATTGGTTAAGCAGTGTAGAGTAAGTCTGCCAGTCTGTGTGATCATGTTGTAATTTAAGCGGGGAGGACAATAAAAATTGTGGGTGAGATTTTAAATAGTATTGGTGTATGGTCAGAGTTTAATGTGTCTGTTGCTGTAGTGACGTGTGGAGAAATAGGGACATTCTTCGATAGCACTATGTCGAGAATATCAGAGCGAATACCATAAGCTGTGTGTCTGAAGAATGTATGTTCCCTTGGTGCAGAGATTTCTATGTTTCGATGCTGGCAATAATTTTGCAATGTTACACCATCTGCATTTTGGACACGACAATTCCAGTAGAGATGTTTTGCGTTAAAATCTCCCGCTAACAAATAGTTAGGGGAGACTGATGTAAGAATATTGAGGTCGTGTCTCGTTAGCAGCCTGGTGGGAGATCTATAGATTGATGCTATGAAAATATTTCTTTTTGAGTTTATATTGCAGGAACAAAACAGGCCAAAACAGCAAAATACAGTTCACCATAGAAAAAGAAAATAACGATAAACTCCCGTTCCTGGATATTCAGGTAATAAGAAAAGACAACGGAGAAATTCAACATACAGTCTACAGAAAACCGCACACACGGACCGGTATCTACACAAGAATTCCAATCACCACCCTGGACAAAAACGAGGCGTCATAAAGACACTGTTTGACAGAGCGAAGAAGATATGCCAGCCACAATATCTTAACCAGGAGCAGCACCATCTTTTCGACTGTTTCAAGAAGAATGGATATACAGCCAAATAAATAAAACAATCAATAAATCCACGTAAACAACAACGCAAAACGGATAATACATCAACAGTCAGCACAGTTTTCTTACCATATATACAACGGGTCACAGATCGGATCGGCAAAGTACTAAAACAACACAATATTAGAACAATTTATAGACCTACAAGAAAAATAGAAAACTGTCTTCGCTCATCAAAGGATCCTCGACCACCACTCTCCACTTGCGGTGTATACCGGCTTCCGTGTTCTTGTGGAAGATCTTACATAGGAACCACAAAAAGAAGCATAGCCACCCGTTTGACTGAACATAGAAGAAACTGCAGACTAGGGCAAATAGAAAAATCGGCCGTAGCAGAACACGTTTTTACTGAAAACGGACATCAGATTCACTACGATGAAACACAAGTTTTAGCCACAACACCATATTATTTCCCAAGATTA
This sequence comes from Diploptera punctata, assembly GCA_030220185.1. Lineage (NCBI taxonomy): Eukaryota > Metazoa > Arthropoda > Insecta > Blattodea > Blaberidae > Diploptera > Diploptera punctata. The sequence goes on along the minus strand of JASPKZ010007812.1, from coordinate 830,576 downwards.
TACAGAGAGGCCATAGAAATTTATAAACACAAGGACAATTTCAATAGAAAAGATGAAGGAATAAAACTAGCCAAAGCCTGGTATCACATATTAGACAATAGAAAGTCAAAACCTACCACTAACAAGGAGAGAGTTCCGAACCAATCAGAATCCAGTATGATCCAAACAGCTGCGACTCACGTGACGTCAGCACTAGTATAAATATGAGCGTCCATATTTCTTCTGTTCATTCGCAGTCGAGTCTACGACAGGGAAACAACAGCTTCTAGCGCTCGCCACTGAAGATGCCCTCCGCAGTTGAGGGAGAAACGTCTGGAAGAAACGCCAGTTATAGACCACGGCCACATAGCCCGGAATATTTTACTACCATGATTACCGGCCGTGAAAGCCTGCATTCCACTCATAGAGATTTATTCCAATAAAAGTTAAATGTAATAATTTGATTTGGCATTTACTTGATGAAAATCCATTTATATAAATAAAATTTCAAGTTTTATATGATTTTCACAATTATAAATATGAAAATCATATAAAACTTTAAGTTTTTTTTTATTATCCTCCCACTGTAATTTTAATTAAACTTTAGATTTTATTGATATTTATTCAAAGATGTGTTAACTTGACCTCTTTTTGAGGTATTGAACATAATAATATCAATAGTATGCATTCATTTGTAAATGAGAATGATAGTGAAATATTCTACAAGACACCAGGTCAATTACTTGAGACATATCCCGAATTTGAAAATTATAATTTTTTTGTTTAATTATCATGAATGAGAACCAAAAGCAAATTTACAACAGATATTGTAGAAATAAGAAGGCATAAAGCTGGAATCTTAATACCACATACTAATATAATGTTTGATGAAGAAGAGAAGGAATGGTTAGGGAAAGCAAGTGATAAAAAAAAATCCAGGAAAATAATCTAGACCGTATATGTCAGGTGAAATGCAGTGATTGCAAAATTTGCATATAAACATATTTATACCTATATTATTTTGAGACCTATGGGATTCCAACCACTTGGAAAACAGCAATTGTGAAGAATATATTCAAAAGAGGAGACCGGAGAAATTGCGAGAATTACAGAGGGATTAGCTTAATGAATACTGGCTACAAGATATATACGAAAATAATAAATAATAGATTGAGAAACATAACAGAAGTAATAATAAATGAAAATCAAAGTGGATTCAGAAAGGGAAGGTCATGTATAGACAATGTCTTTACACTGAAACAACTCATAGAAAAGAGAAGAGAACATAACTTAGAAACTCACATAGGATTTATAGATTTGGATAAGGCCTTCGATTGAGTAAACAGACAAAAATTATGGGAAATATTACGAATGAAAGGATATCCGCTGTGCCTTGTTGAAACAATAAACAAATTATATGAAGACACAAATATTATTTGAGATACCGGATTCAAAAGAACAAATACAATCAAAACAAATACTGGATTACGACAAGGATGTAGTTTATCACCCACTTTGTTTAATATATATACATATATATATATATATATATATATATATATATAGACAATATTTTAAATAAATGGAAAGTTTTAGTGAATCCAGGAATAATAATGGATAATAAAGTGTGCATAAATAATCTTCTATTTGCTGATGATGTAATCATAATACAGAAAAATGAAGACGACTTACAGAAATCAATGCATGCATTAAATAAAATATGTAAATTATATGATCTAAAGATTTCTGTAAGGAAAACGAAGACCATGGCTTTTAGAGAAAGAGATCCAGTGAGATCCAAAATTATTTTAGAAAATCAAAGTATAGAACAGGTGTCTAGTTTCAAATATTTGGGCTGTGATGTTGGCTACAATGTGGAAAGAGATATTGACTCCAAAATAAATCAATTTCAGACGGTGTGTGGAACAATACAGAGAACATTCAAAAATAAAATTAGAAAAGAAACCAAGATAAAAATGTATAATGTTATGGCAGTTCCCACAATATTGTATGGATGTGAAACTTGGACTCCAGTGAAAAAACAGAAGGATAGAATACAGACGGCGGAGATGAGGTTCCTAAGACAAGTAAAAGGATGTACAAGACTTGATAGAATAAGAAATGAGGATATAAGAGAAGAATTGAAAGTACAGCCTTTATTGGATAAGGTCACGAATTACAGACAGAAATGGATTGATCATATGGATAGAATGAGTAAGGAGAGATATCCATTGTTAGCAAGAAATTATCAAGCAAGAGGAAGGCGTGATGTTGGAAGATCTAGAAGATGTTGGGCTGATGTATTATGAAGTTGGAACGGGCAATTGCCTAATCCCTGGAGTGATGATGATGATGATTATTATTTTGAGTCGATTCTTGTCAGGTAGATGTTTTATTTATTTTTATTAATTATTATTTAACAACGGGGGCACACCGTAGCGTAGTGGTTAAGCCACTGCGCTACAAGCCGGAGGGTTGAGGGTTCAAGTCCCGATGGGGTCAGGATTTTTAAACTGACCAAACCTTCTGGCAGCACTATGGTCCTGGGGTCGACTCAGCCTCTAACGGAAGTGAGTACCGGATGCTTGTTCTGGGGGTAAAGACGGCCGTCACGCAGGGCTGACAACCTGGCTGACATCAAGTGCCGATTGTCTAGAAAAAGTAGGAGCCTTAACCTCCTACTACCCAAAGGGTCTCCTGAGGCCTGTAGTGGGATTACTTTACTTTTTTTATTATTTAACAACATCGTTAATTTTCATAATGCCTATATGTTACCAGGCTTCATTATATAAATAAATTTGTGTGTGTATATATATATATATATATATATATATATATATATATACACACAGGGTGTTAATGAATAACACTGACAAACTTTCAGGTATTGTAGAGGAGTCTTAGATAAATAATTTGAGATATGCAACTTGTAGTCTAGAAGTTAAAATTTGCACGTTATAATATAAAATGTGTTAGGAGCGAGTACGCCACTGATAATATTTCAAAGATTTTGTTGATAAGATGTTACAAAGTAAAGCCTTCTTTTGCTGGTTGACTTCCTGCGACTATTTAGCTCAGTGGTAACATGCCAGGTATGAAATACCCTCCATTCGGAAAGTGAGATTCAAGATTCAAACCTCAGACATGCTGATCTTTTATTTTTATTTTTTTTAATGTTTCTTTCTTTCTTGTGTAAGATGTTTGGAAATTTAGCATAAAATACTGTAGAATTTATTTTAGTATAATGCATGAAAGTAATAAACAACAATATGCTTTACTAGTGTAAAAGAAGGAATACTGTATAACACACTAGGAACTACAGTAAGTATTCGTAAGTGAAAACCAGATGGTTAAGATGGATGAAATACCAAGGCTATCATTAGCGAAATCATTACTTCAGGTTAAAATAATACTGTATGAATGTAGCATCAAGTCTTATGACGTGAAACTTAGTACAAACATAAAGGAAAGGCATAACAAAATAAATTAAGACACACTAATGTTTGACTTGACAGTGGAAGATTAATAAAAGAAATCAAATTTGTTATTCATACCTCATTTTACAGTAAAGATGTTAACATTCAGGAATATTAATAATAAATGGAAACCAACTTGTTTTATTATATTACAGTACACTTATTTAAAAATACAAAAAAATAAAATCTCTTTATTCATGTTTGCTTCAAAAACAGATTATGGTATTGTTCTAATTGTTGCCCTTGATGGAGTAAGCAAAAATTGCATCTGCGCAGAAATGATGCTCTACTCCTTCTAAGATTCCTGGAGTATTTATGATTTCGTCACAGGCAGCCAAATTTCTTGCCAGTAACTCCTCATCTGAGTCGACTGGAGTCTGATACACGAGACTCTTAAGGAGTCCCCATAGGAAGAAATCTGGAGGAGTGAGAACAGGTGAACATGGAGGCCACGCTATAAGACTGCCTTGACCAACCCAAAGTCCTGGAAGACATTATCCAGATGGTTACTTACATTCTTGTCGTGCTGGATCCACATCTGACATCGGATATCAAGATGGACTTCTTCCAGGAATGCAGGAAGCAAATGTATCAAACACTGCTTGTGCACATGATCATTTAACTGTGGGGGCAGAAGATAGGGACCAATTATGTAATTGGAAATTATACCCGCCCATATGTTAATGGCAAACCTGTGTTGATAGCCTCTCTCTACAATGGGAAATGGATGTTCATGTTCCAAACTATGGCTATTCCTCTGATTTAGTAAAGCCCCTTCCTTAGTAAAATAAGCCTCGCTGGTGAAAAGCACGTTTGAAAAGAAATCAGGCTGTTAAACTAGCCACCCAGAGATCCAGTTACAAAACTGCACGCGAGGTTCAAAGTCTAACGGTATCAAGCACTTTATCTTCAAAGAGTGGAAGGGGTCGGTCCTTCTTCCTGCAAGACCTGCCACACGCTGACGTAGTTTGTACCCATGGCGCGTGCAATTGCTCGTGTACTGGTAAAAGGATTCTCTCGAATCCTGTGGAGCACCTCTTCTTCAAAATCCAGGGTACGACGAGTTCGTCTTGTGCCGGAATCTGGTTTATGCACCACCAGAGTTCCAATTTTCCCTTAGACACCGGTGGATGGTTTGAAAAGTTGAATGATGAGGGGATATATTTTTCTGTACATGTGTGCATCTGCATGCGCAATTCCTCTTGCCTCACCAAAAACATAATGCATATGTTAATTCATTGAATGCATAAACATTAGCCATAACGTTCACATCAATGTGTTGCTCCTACAAGATTCAAAGCAACAGTGAAACACACTGGTATCACGGGTACGTGCATGAGCAGTTGGTATGAACAGACTAAATGTACAGTATTTTAAAAATAAATTTTACCTGTGCAATTCATGTAATTAAATCACGCAATTAGTTTAATTCAAAATAAATAGTTATGCTTAAATAGAATGACAGAAAGTCAATTAAGTAACTACATAAGCAATATCCTCCTCTGAATAAAAATAAAAAAATACCGAATCGAAGAGAGATTCGAACCCGGCATGCAACATTCGGTGTTAAGCATGCTACAGATTGAGCTATTACTGCGAATGAGATCTGAACTACCAGACATTTAATACTTATGATTGCATGACAGGGCACAGATTACAGACTGCCAGTGGTGCACTGGCTCTTGCCAAAAGATGAAATGTTCTTAAAAACATGGCTCAAAATGTTGAAAATGCTGCAATATTTGTAATTAAAATTACAGTTATCCTACTATTCGAGCAAAACTGAAATATTTCCAAGTTGTCTTCATTGTTGAATAATGAGTATGAATGTCTAGTTTATAAAAAGTCATATAACTTCAAAATTTGGCTTTAGACACCCCAAGTTCCTTATCTTAAAATGTTCGCCTAACTCTCCTCCACAATACCTGAAAATTTGTTCGGTGTTATTAACAGCCTGTATATATATATATATATATATATATATATATATGGAAATATTCCCGGTTGGAACAGGCTACTGGGTGAAATTTTTTTCAGGGTTTTTCCGCACCTGTAAGATAAATGTCAGGAAGCTTATGGCCCAACGATCCCCAAAAATCATTCGGCCATCATCATCATCCTTATCATTATCATCATCATTCTTTCGGTGTGGAAAGAAACAGGAAGCTACCACACTTACAGTTCCCTGGTAAAGCTGCAAAGCATAGCATGAAAATGCTATGATTGCAGTGAAAGACCTGCCCTCAGGCAGAATTACTATGGAATGGAATATATGGAAATAAATAAAATAAAGGAAACAGCTCATATATATGATATGAAAAGAAAAAAGAATGCTTGAGTCGGGATTTGAACTCGAGACTCGAGTTCAAATCCCGACTCAAGCATTCTTTTTTCTTTTCATATCATATTTGCCTTCATTGCCAAATGTCAAAAATATATTTATAATATCTATATATATATATATATATATATATAAAGAAAATGAATAATGATTGTAACGTCTCATTACTTTGTTTACAAAACACATGGCGTAATAAAATTATTTATTTCCGTTACTAATACAAAATGTGTCTGATTAATTTAAATTAACATATAATTTCATTATACAAGTAAGTCCTGAAGTACTGCATCGCTTCATACAGACAATTTCTAGGAGAGATGGTTGTGGTCTAGTGGAGGGAGCTTCTGTTTCCCGTGCATGAGGTCGTAGGTTCGATCCTGCTGTCATGCTTTTTTTTTTCTCTCGTCCTTATTTCGATTCCTTAGTTCATTTCTTTTGCATTGTTTTATTTTCAGTATTTACCGCAGTACTTATTTACATGAAATTGTTTTCATTGCACGACACTCAACGAAATAGATCTGATTTAGTTTTCTCAAATAGTTGTATACTTGTGAACCATATAGGTGATCTCTGATCATGCACAGTGGCTTCGAAATTATCTGATTGCTATCAATTATTTCAAAGGCTGTACCTATTATATTTTATTTTTTAAAACATATTTTTAATGTAAATTTTTACAAAAATGAGTATGCATCAATTTAAAATGAAAAATAAAATATTTACACTCTACATAATTAAACAATTGTAGTATATTTTGTAGCTACAACATTACTGAATAAAATAAAATACACTGCTCAAAACAATTAGAGGAACACTTGTAATAAATTGAATAAGTAATTGTTTTTTAAAGCTGTGATGCTGAAAGTTGGACAATATGTAAATTGAATTATTAATTTTATCATTGGATACAAATTTTAAAGATCCATGGCCTAAATACAGAGAAATTACCTCAAATAACAAATATAGTGATTTTTTTTATTTTGGAAGGCACTGGCCACTTCTAATTGGTAAGCTTCCTGATGTTGCTATAGTGACGAATGTTGATTGTTGCCTTGTTTATTGAAGTCTCTGACAAAATGAGGCATTTAAATGAGTTTGAAGTGTATCATGCTCTACATCTTTTACGACAGGTCAATCTCTGCGACAAGTGGCTAGAGAGCTTGGGGTTTCTCCTTCCGTGGTGTCCAGGTTATGCAACAGGCACAGAGAGACAGGTCAGTATTGTAGAAGACGTGGCCAGGGCCGTAAATTTAAAACAAGCCCCCAGGATGACAGATATGTTGTTCTTTCTGCTCTTCGACAGCGTACAAAAACTGCAAAAGACCTGCAGAATGCCCTTCATATGGCTTCTGGAATCCGGGTTTCAGACCAAACCATAAGGAACAGATTAAGGAAAGAGAATATTCGTCCAAAAAGGCCCGTTAAAAAACCACGCTTAACAAATGGGCATAAGGCAGTAAGACGTACGTATGCTGAAAACTATGATGATTGGAACCTGAACCAGTGGGAGTCTGTGCTCTTCTCGGACGAATCCAGGTATCGTCTTACACGTTGTGATGGTCGATTGAGGGTGTGGGGACGGCCAGGAGAAAGATTTTCTGCAGAGGCTGTACAGGAAATTGACAGATTCGGAGGAGGTTCTATAATGGTGTGGGCCGGAGTTATGTACAACAATCGTACGGATCTTGTACTTGTTCCCCAGCGACTGAATGCTGTCCGGTATATCGAGCACGTTCTGGAAGAGCATGTAGTACCTGCTGCCATTGGAGTAGGCCCTGGATTTCTGTTTATGCAGGATAATTCCAGGGCACATTCTGCGGCTGTCACCAGGGATTTCCTGAGGAGGAATGAAATTGAGGTAATGGAGTGGCCAGCGGTCAGCCCAGACCTCAACCCTATTGAACACTTGTGGGATCTTCTAGACAGGAAGGTCCGGAACCGACAACAAGCTCCACAAACTCTGCAGCAACTTGGAGATGCTCTGAAGGAGGAATGGGAGAATATCCCACAAGAGGAAATCCAGAATCTTATTGGGAGCATGCCACGAAGGTGCCAAACTGTCATCGAATGTCGTGGAGGCCATACACGATACTAACTCTATATAACGAGTGTTTAACTTTTAAAAATAAGCACAAGATTCAATTGCTTATATAGCGGAATTATTTGAAAAGTTAATTGTCAGCATTATTCATTTGTTTTTACTGACATGAGCAATAAATAAATAACCACAAATAATGTACTTTATTAATTTCATGTTTGTACCTTTATCCAATGAAAAAATATTTTCATATTTCATAGTGTTCCTCTAATTGTTTTGAGCAGTGTAAGAATCATTAAAACATATTATAATTTAGGAAAATTATCAGGGAAAAGGCAAGACAATGCAAAATTTTCAGCAGACATTTTGAATATTTAATTAACCACAACGACTGAAGTTATATTGTACTTAAGTACATAAACATTCTCACATTCTCACATTGTAACATAGATATGTTACAGAAATAAACTATGTGTCAGACCAAATTTCACCTTCTCCCTAGTGTTCATCGTCCCTCATACAACACACTTACCCTAACACAAACACTAAACATACACTAATCCTACACTTTTCTCGTACACAATATATATTCCAATCACTCACTTAATGTTGTCTACCTACATGATGCAGTAGAGAAGTGCTGAGCATGGCATTGGAACACGCACACATTTAAAAACCCTATGGCCATATGAATGGGTGAGATTAAGAAGGAAAAGATTCTATATTTTACCCATTTTAACCCATCAACGTGGACATTTAAACATGGCGTTCCCTTCCCAGATGCAGAAGGACGTGTTAAAACGCCAGGACTTTTAAATATCCAAATGCAGATTGCTGTGTCAACACGCGTGGTAAATCTATGATTTCCAAAGCCTATAACTAGGCTGTTTTACATGTTGGAGAACTTATTTCTTGTCACCGTGTTAAGGAAAGATTCCCCTTCATGTTACGACATAATTTAAGACAGGGCAAGTGAGGTGGCTGGGGCACGCCGTAGCGTAGTGGTTAAGGCACTGAGCTACAAGCCAGAGGGTCGAGGGTTCAAGTCCCGTTGGGGTCAGGATTTTTAAACTGACCCAAACCCTCTGGCAGCACTATGGCCCTGAGGTCGACTCAGCCTCTAACGGAAATGAGTACCAGACGCTTGTTCTGGGGTAAAGGCGGTCTTCACGCAGGGCTGACAACCCAGCTGACATCAAGTGCCAATTGTCTAGAAAAAGTGGGAGCCTTAACCTCCTACTACCCCAAAGGCCTCCTGAGGCCTGTTGTGGAAAAAAAAAAAAAAGTGAGGTGGCTACTTGTTAGTGAAAGGAAATACTTTTTTTTTCAGCCAGACCTATGCCTTATTTTTGCCGAAAAAGAATAAATATCTGTAAAGTTTCTCATTGTGTGGTCTCAAACTTTTCTTTCGAAACAATTATCGCAGTCTTTGTGAAACCATGGCTCGTGCGTGTGTAGGAAACCAAGTGTTGTCAGAAGAGGAAAATTTTAAGTTTGTCGACAAAATTTTAGACGAGATTGATAAATGTAGTGATTTAGTGTCTATATCAGATAGTGAGGATAGTTTCTTTGCACCTGATTACACACAACCTCCTCACAAGATATGTGATAGTGACATCAGCTGCGTTGACGAGGGAGACATTCAGACACTGACACGTGTTTTGATTGCTACATGGCTAGGGGGAGTGTCCACAGATTTTGTATGACAAAATATGGACACGTTTAATTCAATACGAGAGACTTTCTGTGACATCAGTGGTCCACAGTTCAATGTTTCTGGGGACATTGTTGCTATATTCGAGGAAATATTCGACCACACATTGTTCAATATTATTGTTGAAGAAACAAATAAATACGCTCAACAATCAATATCAAAATTGACTTTCTGTGAACAAAGGATATTTATAACCAAGGTAAGATTAGAAATATAATGTAACTAAATATAATTTATTCATAATTTAATATATATCTAAAATAAGCTCTACGTAACAGTGAACTACATGGTCTTTATAGGAAGCCAGATATAATGACATCAATTAAGCCTCATAGATTGCAATGGGCAGGACATCTGTCACGAATGGGGAATGAAAGACGTGTATGGAAGCTTCTTGTAGGAAAACCAGAGGGTAAACGCCCAGTTGGTAGACCAAGAATGAATGGAAGAATAGCATTAAATATGAATTGAGGGAAGTAGATTATACAGGGGATGATTACAAAACATTAGCTCAGGATAGGGATGTATGGAGAGCTTATGTCCGAGTGGGCATGAACTACGGGTACGGTAGTGCCAGTGAGTTAGTTAGTTATTATTATAACCTTTATAAGACAGATAATAAGGTAGCGAAGATAAGCTTGGAAGGGCAATGGTTTTAAAGTAATAGCAATCCAGCTGACACTAGTCTGCCTGTGAGAGACGTTTATTTGTCACCAAGGGTAGGAAGTTTTCAAGGACTTCTACTTGTTTATAGTTAGGAACATAGAGAACCGAAGGTTAGGAATGCCTGTACCGTTACAAATTCCACACGTATCCCAACGATACCAACTTTATTTTCACAAATATATATTAGAACACTTAACTGAAATAATTTATACATAAAAATACACGTAATTATAGTTTTATATACAAGCAATAGTATTTATTTTATGACGCTAAATTGATTGAACAGATACGTTAAATAATGAGAGAACTCAGAATAGAGTGGAGTATTTCGTATTAAAGTTGAAGTCTTTCTTTCGACTCTCTGTTATAGAAAGATCCTATGTATTCAACTTAAAGTTTTCAACCTAAAATATTATCAACCTCTTGATTTCTTCCATTTAATTCAAAGTGAATTATTCCAACTATCTATCTCGATAAAGTATTAAGTTATTCAACTATATTAAAGTTAAATATTCAAATTGTTTAAGCCTAAAGACTTAAGTTGTTCAAATATGTTAAGTTAATTATTCAACATGATTAAATTTCAACAAAGTTAATTTCTCAACCTGGAACTTATATTAATTGCAAATATACTCACACACGCCGAGATTCGAAATCATGTCCGTCCGAGATCGTTCCAAACGCTGCCTTCTGTCTGTCAATTACAGACATACTCATATTTATACATATAAAATCATAAGATAATACTATCATAACATGATGTAATACATTACACAATCAAGGTAAGGATGATGCAAGCTGGATTTGAAAAGGAATCACCATCCCTACTTTGAACCTTGATAACGATGTTTGGTTATTATGAAATGTTTAACAATTGATTACAATTTCTAAACTACAAGTTAGGTTTTTCTTACTTTTTAACAAGAATTATTAATTATATTAATATGGGTATAGTATTAAATGTATATGCAATATATATATTACACTAGCTTCTGGTATAAAACATCAGTATATCCCGCCTCTGTTTCCATCTTTTTGTCTTTATTTTTATGATATCTGCAGTTAGGCCCTGTTGTATTTATAATAGTTATCTAAAATAAGTTACTGGGTGAGTAGTTTAAAAATACTACCACACAGGGGGACTGCATGGACTTTTAAATGACCGCACAGAAGGGAAGAAACAGGTCGCGTTTAAGTATGTCAAACCACGCTCAGGGGTTAAACTAAAATGGTCATTTTGTTCTTTTAGCTAAATTGCATGGTAGAACCCAGTAGAAAATTTAATTGAGGGGAAGATTGAAAGCGTTCCTGAAATATCTCAATCTAGCACTGTTATATCCTTCCGATTATAGTTCAGCTCCCTCCTGCAGTTGGCCAAAGAACCTTAAAACGAGGTCATGTTCAGTTGGTATTTTTTGAGTCTGTAATATCTGACCTCATTATTAATGTTGATTTGTTCTTGAACATGTTTCGATTAGTCTTCTAATCATCCTCAGCAGCGTGGCCAGACTGGTTGGATTTATGTTGTAAACACTGGATGTCAATGTCAAAATTCATAACTCTGTATTTGTTCTTCTGAATGTAATTTTTTTTCCCAAATAATCAGCTCTTTTGTATTTTCCAAATGTTTTAATAATTTAGTGTTTGAATTTATATTATGTTTTTCAGACCAAACATGAGCAGCAACTGCAGATTATAGTTGTTACAGTTCACAGAGTGCATTATTGTTTATTGTCATGATGTGATTATGTTTATTCAGTTTTAGAGAAAATTTTTCTATGATTTTGATTGTTTATTGGATGCTAGAATCTATTGTAGAGTCTTAAATGAGTATAAATAATGTACACAGAAACGGTGAAATCAATATGACAGGATGAAGTCTATGAAAACAGCTGAGTGAAGGAAGAAAATAAGAGACACATTGGATTATTCTAATTGAAAGCCAAAATGTTATTATACATCAGCAAGTTAAACTTCAAAACAATTTGGATTCTCTTTCAATTATTTCATCATGAATGATTCACTCGGCAAGATCAGATTTACTCACTACATCAGCACAGTGAATGGTATAAAGGGGCTATTATTTTATGTAAATGAGTAAAAATCTGTGGAAAGCAACGGGAAGCTACCACACCTATAATTCCCTAGTAAAGCTGCAAAGCATAGCATGAAAATGCTATGATTGCAGTGAACAACCTGCCCTTAGGCAGAATTACTATGGATGGATGGATGGAAGTAAAAATTAGTTATCTACTTTAAGCAGAGTTGATCTGTACTGTTCAAGAAAAGCAGTAAGAGTTTGAAAAGCCAGGAACTAATTAAATTTAATAAGTAAATTAGTTAATTTACAGATTAAAAGAAAAGGGATATGATGTGACAACACAAATTTATGGATGGCATGGAGTGAAGCATTTAAGCTGTAAAAGATGGTAAGTTTACAGTTGGAAAGTTCTAGTAAAAAGCAAAAAATCCAGGATATTTAAGTAAAATTTAATCACTCACCTCATATTTTTCTGCTTATTTTAATTGAAACTAGTTTCGGTACTTTAGAGTTTAGTTCCATCATCAGTATCTCCGCGACCGTTGTTCTGTCATCTTGAAGAGTTGTCTTTCACTCCTTCTATTGGCAGACTGAAAAACCTCAAAACCAGGCCATTCTCCCAGTTCCGAGGTTTTTCAGTCTGCCAATAGAAGGAGCAAAAGATAGGTCTTCAACATGACAGAACAGCGGTCGCGGAGATACTGATGTTGGAACTAAAATCTAAAGTTCCAAAACTAATTTAAATTAAAATAAGAAGAAAAATATGAGGTGAGTGATTAATACACCTCATAGTGTAAATTCCTAAAATAAGCAATCCAGGATATGCCTGAAGTTGTGAATTATGTACTAGATGATTACAGAGATTTCACAAAGATGTCATGTCTTATTTATTTACAATGTGTTGATGGTGCATCCTGTGATGCAGTGGTCGTTTCTGAATAATGTTTGGTTGTACATTAACAGTTTCAAAATTTCTTGGGTCTGAAATTACTAATAATTATGAACAGTCATAAGGAAATGATTGAAGAGGAAACATGGAATGACTGAGATAGACGGAGGCTTTTGTCCACAACTTGACCCCAACAACAGGGACACCAGAATAGATGAAGAATATATTTTTATCATTTACAAATAATATATTTTTTATTTGAAAATGTATTGTATGATGATGTTTGTTAATCTGGTGTACTGAACTTAAAGACTACAAGAATGTTGTCAGAACACAGAACCTGAAATGTGATTTTAGGGAATCTCTTCGTCAGTCGGCGTTATGGCTGAAGATGAACACGACTGTGTTTGAAACTGCGGTACCATGGAAGCATGAATCCTATGAGGTGAGTTGTTTAAACAAAATGTTCTCCGATGAATTTTAATGATTGTACCATAATGTTTACTTCCCGACATTAATTTAATATAAGAAAAACAAAGCTTTGTAAAAGTGAACATTTGTTCACATGAATAGATAAAATGTTAATATTGTATAAAGATCTTACTGAAAATAAATCAACTTTAAAGTAATTTTTTTAACTGTAAAATACACCGTGTCCACAAATATAGTATCATACTTTAAACTACTACTACGTCGCTTTGGATAATCGTATCTAAATGAAATTGGTGACAATCAAAAGAGAAACTCAAAAAGTTTTTACTATACTCCATAGACAATGAATGTGGCCCCCATGAGTGACGCTGCAGACATAGAGGCCATATTCTCATTCACGCCACACACCCTCCAACATATGTGAAGAAATGGACTGGATGGCAGTAATGATACGAAGCTGGATTTCTTGCAGGTTTTGAGGCAATGGGGCTACATATGACTTCTTTAATAACAACACAATTTCAAAAGCATGGCAAACATTCACATTTAATCTGTCTGCTAAATATCCAACAATGAACCCATTTCAACCACAAAAAAACATGATTAAATTTAGTTTAGTTTCTGTATTGTTGTCCATTATTCTCCATTGATGACATTGTTAACATGCAAAAAACTTTTTGAGTTTCTCTTTTGATTGTCACCAATTTCATTTAGATACGATTATCCAAGTGACGTAGTAGTAGTTTAAAGTATGATACTATATTTGTGGACACATTGTATATTTTTATACTAGTCTACTTTGATTAAAGAACTTGAACTTATAAGATTATAGGCTAATGTTTGCATTAATTCAATACATAATGAAAGCTAACAATCTAATTGTCATATTTATTTCTACACAAGTTCAACTGAGATTAAAATGGAAAAATTGCACAAAATTTTATTTGCTATATCTTATTAATAATCATCAGACACTTAATGAAAAGTAATGTTATATGATTGGAGAACATATAGCACAGTTGGTTAAGGCAATGAACTACAAGCCATAATGTCATGGGTATGAATCTCAAAGAAGTCAGGATTTTTTCAACTGGTCTGAAACCTGGCAGGACCATGGTCCTAAGATTGACTCAGCCTCTATCAGGAATGAATACCAGACAAATATATTGGGGGTAAAGACAGTAGTCATACAGGTCTGACAACTCAACTGACATTTCAAGACAATTGTCTAAAAAGATGGGAACCCTAAACTCCTACTACTGCAAGGGCCTGCTAAACCCTTTAGTGGGATCACTTTACCTTTAACTTTATTGTTTTATAATTAGCCTACTCACAGTTAGTCATTGTATAACTTCGTAATAGAGAGTTTTTAGAGATTAGCTTAAACTTCACATTGTTTTTATTTCTCAAAAGTACAATCTGTAGAATATCTTTCCTTCTTGATTCATCCATTCTTATAAGAGGATATAGTAATCTTAGAGGATAGAAATGAAACATTGGTAGAATAAATATTAAAAGACAAGTTGAAGTACAGTATAAATTATTTATTTTTAATTACAGCTAACTACAAATACAAAAGTTATGTTGTAATCTGCAATTATAATATTGATAAATGTCCTTTAACAATAAAACTTACAATTATTTTTTATTAAATGCTTACAAATACATTCGTCAAAATTTTATTAATCACAACATAATCTCCAGTATTTAATTTAATGATACCTTTTTATAACCATGTAATTCGATAATATCTTTTCAAAAATAAAGTTTTATAATTAGAACCTATGGTATTTTATTTTCTTTGGATAAAATACAATATATCATTCTATAATGTAATCTTTTGATATGTCTTTTCATGGTTTATATTGTTTATATGCTTCTAAATATATGAGTCATCACAAACTCTCTTATAATTATGGACTCTTATAAGTAAAAATACTCTTCCTTATACATAATTCAATCTCAAGAACTTAAATCCATTTAAACACCTCTTTCACATTGATATATGGTTTAAGCTGAAGCAGACACCAGAAGAGAAGATGAATATTTACCAAACACCTCAGTGTTGGATTGCATGAAGTCTTCATAAATCTTACTCATTGAAGAAATCTCCATTCCCTAAAAAAACAGAAAATGGTTTTGCAAATTTAAAATTATAAAATGATGAATTAATAATTATTATAAAGGAATAATCATAGGAAGCACGCCGTAGCGTAGTGGTTAAGGCACTGAGCTACAAGCCGGAGGGTCGAGGGTTCAAGTCCCATTGGGTCAGGATTTTTAAACTGACCCAAACCCACTGGCGGCACTATGGCCCTGGGGTCGACTCAGCCTCTAACGGAAATGAGTACCAGACGCTTGTTCTGGGGGTAAAGGCGGCCGTCACGCAGGGCTGACAACCCGGCTGGCATAATGTGCCGATTGTCTAGTAAAAGTGGGAGCCTTAACCTCCTACTACCCCAAGGGCCTCCGGGTCTGTTGTGGGATCACTTTACTTTACCTTTACTTTAATATTTATAGGAAATAGAGGTAAATTTATCGGAGAACAATAGTTAAGAATAGGAAGGATAAAATAAAAAAATAGTAACATTTGGAGAGACAGATATAGAGAGTTTCACAAGGACAAAGTTGCAATGATTTGGTCTTGTGAAAAGGTAGGATGATAAGATTGTCAAAGAAACCTTTGGAATTAAAAGTAAGAAAAAACAATACTAGATATATGAAAGAAAGAAATTAGAAGAAAAATTTAAATAAAACAGAAGAAGTGAGTAAAACAATTGAGAGAAAAATGTAGAAAGATCATGGTTGCTAGCCACTCTTGGAGGTAACTCAATCCTTGAAAAAGTACTTGAGCTGGAAGTGTCATTCTATGCCAAATCAAACAACATATAGTTAACTTTTTTTAGGAATTAACATTAAGTGGTATTATTTATTTATATAATATTTTATTGCCTCACCTCAAATTCTTCTTCTTCTTAGACTAGTTTCAAAATTTTCTTCAGTTCCATCATCAATATTTTCATGACCATTGTTATCTCATCTTGAAGAGCTGCCTCTTGCTCCCTCTGTTGATCAGAATGAAGAAGCTCGAAATCAAATCATTTTCCCCAGGAATTTCAAAGCTTATTTATTTCTCCTTTTCATTTTTTTAGAATGTGGATTTTTTCCCAAACCATGAGTTCTTTCAGTTTTCCTATTTATTAATTTAGCTTTCCTTTTTATTTTAAGTTTTTCTGACCATGCATGGGCTGCTACAGCAGATTCTTGAGATGTTCTTTCACTCTGATTTTTTTAATTTCTCTTTATTTTCCCTATGTAGATTTTCTCACATTCCCCAATTTAATCTGATAAATCCATGATTTGTTTTCTTCTTCTATTTTCCCATTTTTGTTGGGTCAAATTAATCTAATGATGCTGAAGTTCTTTCTTGGTGCCAATCATATGTTGAAATTAAATAAAAAATGATTCTATTTGTTTTATTAATTTAGTCTTCCTTTCAATTTGATGTTGTTCAAATTTGTTTTAAAATTTCAACATACGATTGGCACCGAAAAATGACTTAACACTACATTAATGAGATCCAACAGAAATGAGAAAATAGAAGAAGAAAACAAATCAGGGATTTCTATATAGGAAAAACAAAGATAAATTTAAAATCCAGAGTGAAAGAATAACTGAGGAATGTCAAAAATGGGAAAGTAGCAACATCTGCAGTAGCAGCCCATGCAGTCAGAAAAACATGAAATTGAAAGAAAGGCTAAATTAATAAAGCAAGTAGAAAAATCAAAGAAACCACGGTTTAGGAAAAAATCTACATTTAAAAAAAACTAAAAGAAGAAATTAAAGATCTTTGATATTCCTGGGGAAAAATTATTTGATTTTGAGGTTCTTCAGTCCACCAACAGATGGAGCAAGAGGTGGCTCTTCAAGATGACACAACAGCTGTGAAAATACTGAGGACTTAACCCGAAGAACTTTTCAAAACTGGTCTAAGAAGAAGAAGAAGAATATGAATAAAATTTTGCTCAAATAAAAAGAGGGAATATTCTGAATAGGTAGGGTTAAGGATGAGGAGGGAGAATAACATGTAGTAAAACCAGAGGGAAAGTCCCCAGCAGGTGGGTTAAGGATAAGGTAGCTGAGTGACTGTTTAGAACCTGAGGGAAAGTTCCCAACTGGTTGGTTAAAGATAAGGTGGGAGAGTAATGTTTAGTAAAAACAAAGAGAATGTCCCCAGCGGGTAGGTTAAGGATAAAGTGGGATAAGTAACATGTAATAAAACCAGAGGGAATGTCCCCACCAGGTAAGTTAAGGATAAAGTGGGATAATAACATATAGAAAACCCAGAGGGAAAGTCTGCAGCAGGTAGGTAAAGAATGTCCCCACCAGGTAAGTTAAGGATAAAGTGGGATAATAACATATAGAAAAACCAGAGGGAAAGTCTGCAGCAGGTAGGTAAAGAATAAGATGGGATAAGTAACATGTAGTAAAACCAGAGGGAAACTCCCTACCAGGTAAGTTTAGGATAAGGTGGGAGAATAATATGTAGTATAACCAGAGGGATGTTCCACGCCGTAGCCGAGTGGTTAAGGCAGGAAAACTTGTCGCAGAGCTACGGAACTTGCGCTGGTTCAAGTCTCCTTGGGAGAAACAATTTTCTCATGGTATTTCGGCCAGTATGAGATCAGTGCCCACCCAGCATCATGAGGCATTTGGGTTGCTACAATAAGTAGTAATTTCAGGTTGAGAAAACTAGCTATAACGGTTGGGGAACTCGACATACTGACCACATGTCACCTCTACACTGGCTAGATGATCATCTACCTTAGTGATTGACACATGTGGATGTGAAGCCAGCAGCTGGCTGGTAGGCTAAGGGCCTTCTAGGCCTGTCGTGCCATGGAAAAAAAAACAGAGGGAAAGTCCCTACCAGGTAAGTTTAGGATAAGGGGGAGAATAACATATGGTAAAATCAGAAGGAAAGTCTCCAGCAATAAGGTTGAGGATAAAGTAGGAGAGTGACATGATATAAATGCTGAGGAGAAAGTCCGCAGAAGGTATGAGAATAACGTGTAGTAAAACCAGAGAGAAAGTCCCCATCATGACAAGCTCGGAGATTAACAGTAACCATGATTTGATTTAGTGAATTGTACAAGGAATAAGTGAAAAATTGCATCTCAGGATAGAGATAAATGGAAAGCTTATGTCTGTACAGTCATGAACCTCGGGTGTGATAGTGTCAGTCAGTTATTAATAATTTCATTCATATCTCCTTTTGGTAAGTAATATACACTTCAAAATTTGTCATGAATCTACTCTAAGCTCATCTAATATATAAATATGAATGTTTGTTTGTTTGTTCGTACTTTATGCGTGGCCATACTGTTGATCCGATTGTGATGGGGTTTTTGCAAAATGTTCAGGAGAATCCTGGGATGAACATAGGCTATAAGAAAGTTGTGATACTCAACTCCTACACCCTTAAAAATCGCCCTTTGTAGTGGAAAACATGAAAAAAGTAGCTCTTTGGATGCTTAAATGGCTTTCGCTGCCTAAACCATAACAAATACACGAAATTAATGTACACAGAATTGAATATCTCAAAAAGCTCTACAAAAAAGTCCGCAACAGCATATGTTTATCTCTTACGGATAACTCACAATAACCATTTTTTGTCTTTCACTGATGTCAAGAACATCAAGACAAGTATGTAGATTCCTGTGCAAGCATAGCAGCACATGGCGGGTATTCTTTTACGGATAACTCACAATAACAAATTTTGTCTTTTAGCTCATTTATGCCAAGAAGATACAGATAAGTAGATTCCCAGGCAACACCGGGTAATTAGCAGGGGAATCTGAAAATAATTACGATATACATTTATAATTATTTTTCATTTTACTTATTCAACTAATTAAATGAAGTACATTAATTTATAGTTTGAGACTATATTCCAAAATATGGACAGATCGAGGCGTTATTAAGTGATAATGCAATCTTTTTCTCAAGTCCGAAGTTTGGGGGAAAACTAAATGAGGTGGGAGTAAAGCTTTTCCATTGTAGCAAGTACCATCCCAAAAGTAATCCTTGTGAGCGGGTAAATAGAGAAATAACTACTGCTCTGAGAATTCTTACTCACCATCGTCACACTGACTGGTTCAGACATATTAAAGTAATTGAAGATGTGTTAAATAATTCAATTAATGTGACTACTGGTGTAGCTCCTATTTTCTTAATGACAGGGAATAATCAAGAAAAATTAGTAGCTAATATTCCTGATCCATTTATTATGAATGGACAGAATGAAGAAAACATTGTTGAAATTTGTGAAAGAATAATGAAAAGGATAAGAGACAAAACAGAAAAAAGAAATAAACATGTCAAGTGACACAAACGGAAATGGAAACCGAAAATTGGTGATAAAGTTTTAGTTAGAACTGTTCCTTTATCAAATACATTAAATAAGAGATATCATAGAATGGAATTATTATATCAAGGACCCTATGTTATCAAAATATTTAATGACACAGCATACGAATTAAGTTATATAGAACAAAAGGATAACATTTTTTGTATCTATTCGAAAGAATTAATCAAGCCATTTAAAGATTCAAATTATATGAAGACAGGTAAATTATAATAATTAGAATATTGGATGGAAGATGAAAAAAAAAAAATTGTATATGAATATCTCTGAATAAAAGAAAATTCATTGTTGCTCACATAATGTTAAGTATAAAATGACCAATTGTTGTAACAATATTTGTATATCTTATTTTGCTATTTTGTGTTCTGTAATGAAAGATGTATGACAATGTTATCATAAGTAATGCCACGAGTGATTTCCAAATTATCGATAAATTCATGACTCACGAAGTGAGGAGTGAATTTATCTAGAGAATTTGGAAATCAAGAGTGGCATTTGTTAGGACTATTTAACGAATAAAATTAAGCTGTTTACTTACAAATCATTATTTAACTATAGTTATTTTAAAATATTTATATATTTAATGTAAACGGCGATGTTTGAAAACAAATGAGAAACGATAGGTGCGCTTCATCTGCTTCCTTTGTTTATCACTGCAACCTGATCATATTATTTATTGCCAAAGGAACGCAATATTGTAAGAATGCTCTCTAGTGGGGAAAAAATGAAACACATCAAACTGTATATTAATACATTTCTGATGTGGTATGATGTAAATATGACAATTATATTTTTCTGGATTATTACCTGGGGAAAAAAATACATTTAAGAAAGTGCAAACAGTGGTTTCTTTTTTTGGTGGTCAGAATATTAAAAAGGAGGAGCTTTCTTTAATATGGTAATTATAACACTGATAAATATTTCGTGAAACACGACTCTGATTGGTTGTAAAACAGAAATCATTGAAACGTGATTGGTCATTGACTCCCATTTGGGGCATGAGTTAAATAGTCAATGTAATGTATTTCTTTTTCAGGAAAAATGAAAAAAAAAATGAAAGTGATAATTTCATTGTATGCATATATAAATGTATATCTATTCCAAGCAGATAAGTTACATTAAAAATTAATTAATCAATTAAATTATTATTACTTGGGGAATGATCATTTTTCTTTTGTTCTTCCTAGTGGAAACAAAACCAAAATCATCAGGGGGCATTTATAGCAGGATTTTAATATCATAATAAATATGAAAGTTAAAGTTAATAATTTTGTATTTAAATTTTTTTTAAATATTTAAATATAACTTAAATAAATAAAATCATCTAAATAATTAATTGTTGGTTGTTGTTGAATAAAAAATTCTTAGTAACAATTAAAGAAATTGCACTACATAACAGTTTTTGTAAAGAATGCTATTAAAAATTGTTTTAAGTCATTGATGTCAAAATTATACATCCTTCTATTATAAATGTAATAAGAACACCTGCATAACTACATATTCTTAAATGAAAGTAAACTAAACTCTGATTGGATGTTAAAACAATTAACTTTCTTTATTTAACAAATCAATTTAAACCTTATATTTATAATAATAATAATAATAATAATAAAAATTTTTGTAGTCGCAGAACGGGCATCATCACCCAATACTGCATTCGGAAGAAGAAGAAGATAATAATAATAATAATAATAATAATAATAGCTTTCTTTTACCTGGCAGAGTTAAGGCCTTAAGGCCTTGTCTACCATTCAACCAGGTTTTTAAAAAATACAAAAAAAAATAGTCTTACATCTAATTTACAATATGTTATGAATGAACTATTAACCAATAGAATTTAAAATACCATCATGCCATCATGTGATGTAATAATGGTCTTTAAATTTTAAAAGAATTACACTAGTCATTCTGCATACAACTTTCAACAAAGATAGAAGCAAGAGGAGCTCTCAAGATAAAAAATGTAATAATTAATACAAGAAGAATAATTTATTTAAGAAAGGAAAAGAATTTATTTTTTATTGATGGTGAAGAATAATACCACATGTATTTACTTAATCTGCTGGGAAATTAAGAAGTTAATAAATTTGCAATTATTTCTACAAGAAACATTTTTTTAGTAATTTTGAAGTGTTTTCCTATCCAGTGTACCAACTTCCGACCCTAAGAAGATAATCTGGCTTTACCGAAAATTAAACCCAACCTGAACCAGTAATTCTTTTTGCAACACAAATCCTTCTTCAAAATTTTACTACAACATCGGGCATGAAGAGAATTACTTCTTCAAAGTTCAAGCTCATATAAAATATTTAACCAGTTATAAACTGCTAACAGCAACACTATCCCAGTAATGTGCTTATCCTAATAGTGAACTACCATATTGAGTAAACAAATTTTGGGTGAATTGATGCTTTTCCAGAATGATAAGGGTGGATATTGGGCAAAAACTACATTTACACACTTTTTTTAAAGCATAATAATGAAAAGCAATGGAAACATATGAATTATTATAAGCAAGAGTGTATACTAACTATACATGAAAACAGATTTTCGGGATGTTGTTGCTTTCAAAATATACAACTCTGAAAAATTAAACACATTTCACTTCTCATGAAAAATGGGAAGTATGAGTTTTAACTTATACATTTTCTAGAGAGAAGGGAAATTGCATAGAATTCATTTTCTGCAATCTATTTCAATACAAAAATACAGCCAAACAAAAAAAAAGTAACTATTTCAGTTTGTCGGGATTTCAAAATAATGCCTCTCAATGATTTTCATGGATACAATTATTAACAGGCAATAAATTATAAGTATCTGAGATATGAAGGTTTGATCCCATGGTTGGTTTGACATGGAATGTTCTACAAAAGAAAAAAATATAGGCAAGAAAAAACTGTGTACTTGTAATAATTAACAAGCTTATCTAGAAAATAGAAATTAATACATTTAAATACTTTGGTTCAAAAATAAATATTATTGGCCTGACAGATCTAAGTAAGTAGTATAAAACAAAATGTTACTTAAATTTATGCAGATTTCAATGCTCACTTTCACCATCGGCTTTAGAAATATTCTTGTATAAGTCAGAAAAATCAGTATCAGTTTCCTTGGCCTGTGACACAAACTCATTACCCATCTTAACCATGGGTTTCAGAATATTCTTGTACAAATCAGCAGAATCAGCTGCCATTTCTTTGCCTGCTGATACAAATTCATTACCAGTCTTAACCATGGGCTTCAAAATATTCCAATACAAGTCTGAAAATTCAACATCTAAAACCTTCACTTCAGGCACAAATTCATTTCCAACTTTAATCATTGGTTTCAGAACATTTTTGTACAAATCTGAAGATTCCACATTCAGCTCCTTGGCTTCAGAAACAATGTCATTTCCTACTTTCACCATGGGTTTCATAATGTTATTGTACAAGTCAGAAGGTTCAATAACCAGTTCCTTGGCTTCAGAAACAATGTCATTTCCTACTTTAACCATGGGTTTCATTATGTTATTGTACAAGTCAGAAGGATCAATATCCAATTCCTTGGCTTCAGAAACAATGTCATTTCCTACTTTAACCATGGGTTTCATAATGTTATTGTACAAGTCAGAAGGTTCGACATCTATTTCCTTGGCATCACAAACAATGTCATTTCCTACTTTAACCATGGGTTTCATAATGTTATTGTACAAGTCAGAAGGTTCAACTTCTATTTCCTTGGCTTCAGAAACAATGTCATTTCCTACTTTAACCATGGGTTTCATAATGTTATTGTACAAGTCAGAAGGTTCAATATCCAATTCCTTGGCTTCAGAAACAATGTCATTTCCTACTTTAACCATGGGTTTCATTATGTTATTGTACAAGTCAGAAGGTTCAATATCCAGTTCCTTGGCTTCAGAAACAATGTCATTTCCTACTTTAACCATGGGTTTCATTATGTTATTGTACAAGTCAGAAGGTTCAATATCCAATTCCTTGGCTTCAGAAACAATGTCATTTCCTACTTTAACCATGGGTTTCATTATGTTATTGTACAAGTCAGAAGGTTCAACTTCTATTTCCTTGGCTTCACAAACAATGTCATTTCCTACTTTAACCATGGGTTTCATTATGTTATTGTACAAGTCAGAAGGTTCAACTTCTATTTCCTTGGCTTCACAAACAATGTCATTTCCTACTTTAACCATGGGTTTCATAATGTTATTGTACAAGTCAGAAGGTTCAACTTCTATTTCCTTGGCTTCACAAACAATGTCATTTCCTACTTTAACCATGGGTTTCATAATGTTATTGTACAAGTCAGAAGGTTCAATATCCAATTCCTTGGCTTCAGAAACAATGTCATTTCCTACTTTAACCATGGGTTTCATAATGTTACTGTACAAGTCAGAAGGTTCAACTTCTATTTCCTTGGCTTCAGAAACAATGTCATTTCCTACTTTAACCATGGGTTTAATAATGTTATTGTACAAGTCAGAAGGTTCAACTTCTATTTCCTTGGCTTCACAAACAATGTCATTTCCTACTTTAACCATGGGTTTCATAATGTTATTGTACAAGTCAGAAGGTTCAATATCCAATTCCTTGGCTTCAGAAACAATGTCATTTCCTACTTTAACCATGGGTTTCATAATGTTACTGTACAAGTCAGAAGGTTCAACTTCTATTTCCTTGGCTTCAGAAACAATGTCATTTCCTACTTTAACCATGGGTTTCATAATGTTATTGTACAAGTCAGAAGGTTCAATTCTATTTCCTTGGCTTCAGAAACAATGTCATTTCCTACTTTAACCATGGGTTTCATAATGTTATTGTACAAGTCAGAAGGTTCAATATCCAATTCCTTGGCTTCAGAAACAATGTCATTTCCTACTTTAACCATGGGTTTCATTATGTTACTGTACAAGTCAGAAGGTTCAACTTCTATTTCCTTGGCTTCAGAAACAATGTCATTTCCTACTTTAACCATGGGTTTCATAATGTTATTGTACAAGTCAGAAGGTTCAATATCCA
This sequence comes from Diploptera punctata, assembly GCA_030220185.1. NCBI lineage: Eukaryota > Metazoa > Arthropoda > Insecta > Blattodea > Blaberidae > Diploptera > Diploptera punctata. The sequence goes on along the minus strand of JASPKZ010007812.1, from coordinate 805,555 downwards.
ATTCCTTGGCTTCAGAAACAATGTCATTTCCTACTTTAACCATGGGTTTCATAATGTTACTGTACAAGTCAGAAGGTTCAATATCCAGTTCCTTGGCTTCAGAAACAATGTCATTTCCTACTTTAACCATGGGTTTCATAATGTTATTGTACAAGTCAGAAGGTTCAACTTCTATTTCCTTGGCTTCACAAACAATGTCATTTCCTACTTTAACCATGGGTTTCATAATGTTATTGTACAAGTCAGAAGGATCAATATCCAATTCCTTGGCTTCAGAAACAATGTCATTTCCTACTTTAACCATGGGTTTCATTATGTTACTGTACAAGTCAGAAGGTTCAACTTCTATTTCCTTGGCTTCAGAAACAATGTCATTTCCTACTTTAACCATGGGTTTAATAATGTTATTGTACAAGTCAGAAGGTTCAATATCAATTCCTTGGCTTCAGAAACAATGTCATTTCCTACTTTAACCATGGGTTTCATAATGTTATTGTACAAGTCAGAAGGTTCAATATCCAATTCCTTGGCTTCAGAAACAATGTCATTTCCTACTTTAACCATGGGTTTCATTATGTTATTGTACAAGTCAGAAGGTTCAACTTCTATTTCCTTGGCTTCAGAAACAATGTCATTTCCTACTTTAACCATGGGTTTCATAATGTTATTGTACAAGTCAGAAGGTTCAATATCCAATTCCTTGGCTTCAGAAACAATGTCATTTCCTACTTTAACCATGGGTTTCATTATGTTATTGTACAAGTCAGAAGGTTCAATATCCAATTCCTTGGCTTCAGAAACAATCATTTCCTACTTTAACCATGGGTTTCATTATGTTATTGTACAGTCAGAAGGTTTCAACTTCTATTTCCTTGGCTTCACAAACAATGTCATTTCCTACTTTAACCATGGGTTTCATAATGTTATTGTACAAGTCAGAAGGTTCAATATCCAATTCCTTGGCTTCAGAAACAATGTCATTTCCTACTTTAACCATGGGTTTCATTATGTTACTGTACAAGTCAGAAGGTTCAACTTCTATTTCCTTGGCTTCAGAAACAATGTCATTTCCTACTTTAACCATGGGTTTCATAATGTTATTGTACAAGTCAGAAGGTTCAATATCCAATTCCTTGGCTTCAGAAACAATGTCATTTCCTACTTTAACCATGGGTTTCATTATGTTATTGTACAAGTCAGAAGGATCAATATCCAATTCCTTGGCTTCAGAAACAATGTCATTTCCTACTTTAACCATGGGTTTCATTATGTTATTGTACAAGTCAGAAGGTTCAATATCCAATTCCTTGGCTTCAGAAACAATGTCATTTCCTACTTTAACCATGGGTTTCATAATGTTATTGTACAAGTCAGAAGGTTCAATATCCAATTCCTTGGCTTCAGAAACAATGTCATTTCCTACTTTCACCATGGGTTTCATAATGTTATTGTACAAGTCAGAAGTTCAACTATCTATTTCCTTGGCTTCAGAAACAATGTCATTTCCTACTTTAACCATGGGTTTCATAATGTTATTGTACAAGTCAGAAGGTTCAATTTCTATTTCCTTGGCTTCAGAAACAATGTCATTTCCTACTTTAACCATGGGTTTCATAATGTTATTGTACAAGTCAGAAGGTTCGACTATCCATTTCCTTGGCTTCACAAACAATGTCATTTCCTACTTTAACCATGGGTTTCATAATGTTATTGTACAAGTCAGAAGGTTCAATATCCAATTCCTTGGCTTCACAAACAATGTCATTTCCTACTTTAACCATGGGTTTCATAATGTTATTGTACAAGTCAGAAGGTTCAATATCCAGTTCCTTGGCTTCAGAAACAATGTCATTTCCTACTTTCACCATGGGTTTCATAATGTTATTGTACAAGTCAGAAGGTTCAACTTCTATTTCCTTGGCTTCAGAAACAATGTCATTTCCTAATTTAACCATGGGTTTCATAATGTTATTGTACAAGTCAGAAGGTTCAACTTCTATTTCCTTGGCTTCACAAACAATGTCATTTCCTACTTTAACCATGGGTTTTATAATGTTATTGTACAAGTCAGAAGATTTGACTTCTATTTCCTTGGCTTCACAAACAATGTCATTTCCTACTTTCACCATGGGTTTCATAATGTTATTGTACAAGTCAGAAGGTTCAATATCCAGTTCCTTGGCTTCACAAACAATGTCATTTCCTACTTTAACCATGGGTTTCATAATGTTATTGTACAAGTCAGAAGGTTCAATATCCAGTTCCTTGGCTTCAGAAACAATGTCATTTCCTACTTTCACCATAGGTTTCATAATGTTATTGTACAAGTCAGAAGGTTCAACTTCTATTTCCTTGGCTTCACAAACAATGTCATTTCCTACTTTAACCATGGGTTTCATAATGTTATTGTACAAGTCAGATGGTTCAATATCCAGTTCCTTGGCTTCACAAACAATGTCATTTCCTACTTTAACCATGGGTTTCATAATGTTATTGTACAAGTCAGAAGGTTCAACTTCTATTTCCTTGGCTTCAGGAACAATATCATTTCCTACTTTGATCATGGGTTTCATAATGTTATTGTACAAATCTGAAGGATTACTTTCAACTTCCTTAGCATGACTCACAATATCATTCCCAATCTTGACCATAGGTTTGAGGATGTTCTTGTACAAATCTGCAGGATTATTTTCAACTTCTTTAGCTTGGCTGACAATATCAGTACCTATCTTTACCATGGGTTTCAGTATGTTCTCGTACAAATCTGAGGAGTTTATTTCCACTTCCTTTGATAATGTCACCATATCAGTCCCTACTTTAATCAATGGTTTCAGGATGTTCTTATACAAATCTGAAGAATTAGATTCTACTTCTTTAGCCTGGCTCACGAATTCAGTTCCACATTTAACCCGGGGTTTTATGTAGTTAACATACAGGTCAGATGATTCACAATCTAATTCTTTGGCTTGAGACACAATATCATTGCTCAGCTTAATGATTGGCTTAAGAATGTTATTGTATAGATCTGTGGAACCCGATTCTATTTCATTTGCTTGACAGACAAAGTCCTTTCCAACCTTAATCACTGGTTTCAACATGTTATTATATAAGTCTGAGGAGACAGCTCCAACTTCTTTCGCATGTGTAACAATATCATTACTAAGTTTTATGATTGGCTTTAGAATGTTGTTATACAAGTCAGTTGAAATAACTTCGACTTCCTTCCCTTGGGATACGAAATCATTACCAACTTTAACCATTGGCTTTATTATATTCTTGTACAAGTCAGTGGACTGTGGCTCTACATTTTTGGCTTGTGACACAAAATCATTTCCTAACTTTACCATTGGCTTCATTATGTTGTTATACAAATCACATGAGTCAACTTGTTTGGCTTGTGAGACAAAGTCATTACCAATCTTTACCATGGGTTTCATTATGTTGTTGTACAAGTCACATGAGTCAACTTGTTTGGCTTGTGAGACAAAGTCATTACCGATCTTTACCATGGGCTTCATTAGATTGTTGTACAAGTCACATGAATCAACTTGCTTGGCTTGTGTCACAAAGTCATAACCAATTTTTACCATGGGCTTCAATACATTGTTGTACAAGTCACACGATTCAACTTGCTTGGCTTGTGAGACAAAATCATTACCGATCTTTACCATGGGCTTCATTAAGTTGTTGTACAAGTCACATGAATCAACTTGCTTGGCTTGTGAGACAAAGTCATTACCAATCTTTACCATGGGCTTCATAACGTTGTTGTACAAGTCACACGATTCAACTTGCTTGGCTTGTGAGACAAAGTCATTACCGATCTTTACCATGGGCTTCATTACATTGTTGTACAAGTCACACGATTCAACTTGCTTGGCTTGTGAGACAAAGTCATTACCAATCTTTACCATGGGCTTCATTACATTGTTGTATAAGTCAGATGAATCTACTTCCTTTGCTTGCGACACAAAATCATTACCAATCTTTACCATGGGCTTCATTACATTGTTGTACAAGTCACATGATTCAACTTGTTTCGCGTGACATACAAAGTCATTACCGATCTTTACCATGGGTTTCATTACATTATTATACAAGTCAGATGAATCAACATCCTTTGCTTGCGACACAAAATCATTACCAATCTTTACCATAGGCTTCATTACATTGTTGTACAAGTCACATGAATCAAGTTGCTTGGCTTGTGAGACAAAGTCATTACTGATCTTTACCATGGGCTTCATTACATTGTTATACAAGTCACATGAGTCAACTTGTTTGGCTTGTGAGACAAAGTCATTACCAATCTTTACTATGGGCTTCATTACATTGTTGTACAAGTCAGATGAATCAACTTCCTTTGCTTGTGACACAAAATCATTACCAATCTTTACCATGGGCTTCATTACATTGTTGTACAAGTCAGATGAATCAACTTCCTTTGCTTGTGACACAAAATCATTACCGATCTTTACCATGGGTTTCATTATGTTGTTGTACAAGTCACATGAATCAAGTAGCTTGGCTTGTGAGACAAAGTCAGTTCCAACCTTCACCATACGTTTCATTATGTTGTTGTACAGGTCAGATGAAGCAACTTCCTTTGCTTGAGATACAAAATCATTTCCAACCTTCACCATGGGCTTCATGATGTTGTTGTAGAGGTCGCCTGAATGAACTTCCTTTGCTTGAGGTACAAAGTCATTTCCAACCTTCACCATGGGTTTTATTATGTTGTTGTACAGGTCGGGCGAATCAACTTCCTTTGCTAGAGATACATAGTCATTTCCAACCTTCACCATGGGCTTCATTATGTTGTTGTACAGGTCGCCTGAATCAACTTCCTTTGCTTGAGATACAAAGTCATTACCAACCTTCACCATGGGCTTCATGATGTTGTTGTACAGGTCGCCTGAATCAACTTCCTTTGCTTGAGGTACAAAGTCATTTCCAACCTTCACCATGGGCTTCATTATGTTGTTGTACAGGTCGCCTGAATCAACTTCCTTTGCTTGAGATACAAAGTCATTACCAACCTTCACCATGGGCTTCATGATGTTGTTGTACAGGTCGCCTGAATCAACTTCCTTTGCTTGAGGTACAAAGTCATTTCCAACCTTCACCATGGGCTTCATTATGTTGTTGTACAGGTCGCCTGAATCAACTTCCTTTTCTAGAGGAACAAAGTCATTACCAACCTTCACCATGGGCTTCATGATGTTGTTGTACAGGTCGCCTGAATGAACTTCCTTTGCTTGAGGTACAAAGTCATATCCAACCTTCACCATGGGTTTCATTATGTTGTTGTACAGGTCGGGCGAATCAACTTCCTTTGCTAGAGATACATAGTCATTTCCAACCTTCACCATGGGCTTCATTATGTTGTTGTACAGGTCGCCTGAATCAACTTCCTTTGCTTGAGATACAAAGTCATTTCCAACCTTCACCATGGGCTTCATGATATTGTTGTACAGGTCACCTGATTCAACTTCCTTTGCTTGAGATACAAAGTCATTTCCAACCTTCACCATGGGCTTCATGATATCGTTGTACAGGTCACCTGATTCAACTTCCTTTGCTTGAGATACAAAGTCATTTCCAACCTTCACCATGGGCTTCATGATATTGTTGTACAGGTCGCCTGAATCAACTTCCTTTGCTTGAGATACAAAGTCATTTCCAACCTTCACCATGGGCTTCATGATATTGTTGTACAGGTCACCTGATTCAACTTCCTTTGCTTGAGATACAAAGTCATTTCCAACCTTCACCATGGGCTTCATGATATCGTTGTACAGGTCACCTGATTCAACTTCCTTTGCTTGAGATACAAAGTCATTTCCAACCTTCACCATGGGCTTCATGATATCGTTGTACAGGTCACCTGATTCAACTTCCTTTGCTTGAGATACAAAGTCATTTTCAACCTTCACCATGGGCTTCATGATATCGTTGTACAGGTCGCCTGAATCAACTTCCTTTGCTTGAGATACAAAGTCATTTCCAACCTTCACCATGGGCTTCATGATGTTATTGTACAGGTCGCCTGAATCAACTTCCTTTGCTTGAGATACAAAGTCATTTGCAACCTTCACCATAGGCTTCATGATATTGTTGTAGAGATCGCCTGAATCAACTTCCTTTGCTTGAGATACAAAGTCATTTCCAACCTTCACCATGGGCTTCATGATATTGTTGTACAGGTCACCTGATTCAACTTCCTTTGCTTGAGATACAAAGTCATTTCCAACCTTCACCATGGGCTTCATGATATTGTTGTACAGGTCACCTGATTCAACTTCCTTTGCTTGAGATACAAAGTCATTTCCAACCTTCACCATGGGCTTCATGATATTGTTGTACAGGTCGCCTGAATCAACTTCCTTTGCTTGAGATACAAAGTCATTTCCAACCTTCACCATGGGCTTCATGATATTGTTGTACAGGTCACCTGAATCAACTTCCTTTGCTTGAGATACAAAGTCATTTCCAACCTTCACCATGGGCTTCATGATATTGTTGTACAGGTCTCCTGTATCAACTTCCTTAGCTTGAGATACAAAGTCATTTCCAACCTTCACCATGGGCTTCATGATATCGTTGTACAGGTCTCCTGTATCAACTTCCTTAACTTGAGATACAAAGTCATTTCCAACCTTCACCATGGGCTTCATGATATTGCTGTACAGGTCGCCTGAATCAACTTCCTTTGCTGGAGATACAAAGTCATTTCCAACCTTCACCATGGGCTTCATGATGTTATTATACAGGTCGCCTGAATCAACTTCCTTTGCTGGAGATACAAAGTCATTTCCAACCTTCACCATGGGCTTCATGATATCGTTGTACAGGTCACCTGTATCAACTTCCTTAGCTTGAGATACAAAGTCATTTCCAACCTTCACCATGGGCTTCATGATATCGTTGTACAGGTCGCCTGAATCAACTTCCTTTGCTTGAGATACAAAGTCATTTCCAACCTTCACCATGGGCTTCATGATGTTATTGTACAGGTCGCCTGAATCAACTTCCTTTGCTTGAGATACAAAGTCATTTGCAACCTTCACCATGGGCTTCATGATATTGCTGTACAGGTCACCTGAAATAACTTCCTTTGCTTGAGATACAAAGTCATTTCCAACCTTCACCATGGGCTTCATGATATTGTTGTACAGGTCGCCTGAATCAACTTCCTTTGCTTGAGATACAAAGTCATTGCCAACCTTCACCATGGGCTTCATAATGTTCTTGTACAGGTCAGATGTTTCAACTTCCTTTGCTTGTGACACAAAATCATTTCCTACCTTCACCATGGGCTTCATGATGTTCTTGTACAGGTCAGATGTTTCAACTTCCTTTGCTTGTGACACAAAATCATTTCCTACCTTCACCATGGGCTTCATGATGTTCTTGTACAGGTCAGATGTTTCAACTTCCTTTGCTTGTGACACAAAATCATTTCCTACCTTCACCATGGGCTTCATGATGTTATTGTACAGATCAGATGTATCAACTTCCTTTGCTTGTGATACAAAGTCATTGCCAACCTTCACCATGGGCTTCATAATGTTCTTGTACAGGTCAGATGTTTCAACTTCCTTTGCTTGTGACACAAAATCATTTCCTACCTTCACCATGGGCTTCATAATGTTCTTGTACAAGTCAGATGTTTCAACTTCCTTTGCTTGTGACACAAAATCATTTCCTACCTTCACCATGGGCTTCATGATGTTATTGTACAGATCAGATGTATCAACTTCCTTTGCTTGTGATACAAAGTCATTGCCAACCTTCACCATGGGCTTCATAATGTTCTTGTACAGGTCAGATGTTTCAACTTCCTTTGCTTGTGACACAAAATCATTTCCTACCTTCACCATGGGCTTCATGATGTTCTTGTACAGGTCAGATGTTTCAACTTCCTTTGCTTGTGACACAAAATCATTTCCTACCTTCACCATGGGCTTCATGATGTTATTGTACAGATCAGATGTATCAACTTCCTTTGCTTGTGATACAAAGTCATTGCCAACCTTCACCATGGGTTTCATAATGTTCTTGTACAGGTCAGATGTTTCAACTTCCTTTGCTTGTGACACAAAATCATTTCCTATCTTCACCATGGGCTTCATGATGTTCTTGTAGAGGCCAGATGTTTCAACTTCCTTTGCTTGTGACACAAGAACATTTCCTACCTTCACCATGGGCTTCATGATGTTCTTGTACAGGTCAGATGTTTCTACTTCCTTTGCTTGTGACACAAAATCATTTCCTACCTTCACCATGGGCTTCATGATGTTCTTGTAGAGGTCAGATGTTTCAACTTCCTTTGCTTGTGACACAAGATCATTTCCTACCTTCACCATGGGCTTCATGATGTTCTTGTACAGGTCAGATGTTTCAACTTCCTTTGCTTGTGACACAAGATCATTTCCTACCTTCACCATGGGCTTCATAATGTTCTTGTACAGGTCAGATGTTTCAACTTCCTTTGCTTGTGACACAAAATCATTTCCAACCTTCACCATGGGCTTCATGATGTTCTTGTAGAGGTCAGATGTTTCAACTTCCTTTGCTTGTGACACAAGATCATTTCCTACCTTCACCATGGGTTTCATGATGTTCTTGTACAGGTCAGATGTTTCAACTTCCTTTGCTTGTGACACAAGATCATTTCCTACCTTCACCATGGGCTTCATGATGTTCTTGTACAGGTCATATGTTTCAACTTCCTTTGCTTGTGACACAAAATCATTTCCTACCTTCACCATGGGCTTCATGATGTTCTTGTACAGGTCAGATGTTTCAACTTCCTTTGCTTGTGACACAAGATCATTTCCTACCTTCACCATGGGTTTCATGATGTTCTTGTACAGGTCAGATGTTTCAACTTCCTTTGCTTGTGACACAAAATCGTTTCCAGTTTTCACCATGGGCTTTATTAAATTGTTGTACAGGTCAGCTGATTCTCCAGTCAGAGGAGTAAACTGAAATACATTTTTTGTGACACTTATGAAACTGTGTTATACAAATACAATTTTTAAATAAATATTTAATATGTATGTGCAGTAAAAGCTCCTTATCCGTGGTTCTATTATTTGTGTTTTCATTATTTGTGGGTCAAAAAATGTGATACAGTTCTGTATTCGGGGCTAAAAATATCTTTATTCGTGGATCCAGTCACTATATTAGGAGGATTAGTATCCTCTTTTAACCATCGTAATTTTTTTTTACTGCAGGCATATGCCAAGCTTTTACAAGGAACAATTCAAAACAAATGGACTAATTAATATCAAAGTAGAACTAGCTTTATTGTCACTAAACCTTAAGTTCGTTGTTAAATGCCACCGCCTCAGTAATTCACGTGTCCGTAGATAAAATCGGTGTTTTATTATTTCAACTTGTCATTCGTTGCAATAATTTTGATTGAATAACATGTGTCTCTTCTGCTTTGTTAACAATTTATAATGTAGAGTAAAGGAAAGAAAATTAGTTTCAAAACGGAAAAAAAGTAGTGTTGCTGCTTAAAGTAAGAATAGAAACGTTTGATCGTTAACGAGTTGTTTGAATCTATATCATGCTGTTTTAGTGCTAATGAATCAACTATATGATTATCAAGAAATCCGAAGACAAAATAAGGAATTATATTGCCGAATTCACAGCTAAATATCAATCTGAATTGAAATACCTTATAAAAGTGGCAAAGCTGGAAAAAATTACTAAGTTCTTTAAGCCCTTGCCTAAGGCTAACAGTAATAATTAATAGAAATTGTTCAAAATATCTCATTAATTGATTTTATTTTGATCATTTTAATTTTATTTTGGAACCTTGGAACGTATCCCCTCTATATACCCACACAAATTACCATTCTGTATTCTCAGTTTGTGTATTTGCAGCATCTCTGCAGAACATATCCCCCGCAAATAAGGAGCTTTTACTGTGTATATATATATATATATATATATATATATATATATATTTGTATGTGTCTTATTTTTTATTCTGAATCATATCATGTTTCATTAATTGTAATTATGCGAAGATAATAGTTGCTAACAGGTAATCCTTCTACATTGTATTTTTTTTATTAATGTCTCTTTTGCTAAATTGGTACATATGGCAAAAAGGAATGGAGTAAGTATTAAGGAATAGAAATCCACTGGTTGGATGCTGTGAAGTTATGAATGATAAATTAAATTTAATATACTTCATTCAAAGATATGTTACTGGAGCCTTCATTTATTAGAAGAGCAGCAATCTAAAAGAATGCTGATATTTGTGCTCAGCTTGACAACAAATCTAATCAATTAAATAAGATGTTCTGTCCCATTGCCTGTACAGTTGCAGGATCTCAACTTCTGGACATTTTCTTTTACAGGCATATCATACAATAGTGTATTAAATTTTATAGGAGGATTTTATTGCAAGGGTCCAAGCTAGCTTTATAATTGTACAATAAACACAAGAAAATGTTGAGAAAATGTATTAAAAAATGGTAAATGTAATGTTACACTGCCCAGTGTAAAGTTTAATAATTGCTACTTAAAACAACTGACATGAAGTGTAATGTGTTTATGGAGAATATAAATGAAGAAGCTTACAAAATATTCTTCATTAGCCGTAGCGTAGTGGTTAAAGCACTGTGCTACAAGCCTGAGGGTCGAGGGTTCGAGTCCCAGTGGGTCAGGATTTTTAAACTGACCTAAACCTTCTGGTGGCACTATGGCCCTGGGATCGACTCATCCTCTAATGGAAACTAGTACCCGATGCTTGTTCTGGGGGTAAGGCAGCCGTCATGCAGGGCTGACAACCCAGCCGACATCAAGTGCTGATTTTCCAGAAAAAGTGGGAACCTTAACCTCCTGAGGCCTGTAGTGGGATCACTTTACTTTACTACCTGTTAATCATTCAAGACAACATAGAGATTGAAATGGTCATTTCCGATTAGTGATTTTCTATCAGTTTGATCTTTCTTTACCATCTGTATCAATTTCAACTAAAATAATTTGGACATTTTATATTATCACAAATTCTCTATGTGAATAAATAGTTAATTATTTAAATGCATTAAAATCAATAGCATGATAGCTCTGAAATAATTGCAGTCATTGGCTACTAGATGACAATACAAAGGTATATTGTTGGCATGACATAATCCCTTGATCTCAATTTCAGTTTTTTAAGCAGATTTTCCTACTTATTAATTCAGGTAGCTACAAATTTTCCCTCTGGAGTCTGACCAGACATTATCCTAGAATGTACATTCAAATAAATATTTTACAGTATATCCAGGAATTATAACCGGGATCCTGAAATGCCAGTGAGACATAACATCCATTATAGAATAGAGATTGTGTTTTAAAACATGTGCAACGCTAAAATTTAAATATATTAATGTTTTTAACTAAGTTTACAACTAAAATTATTGTCAGGATTGGATCTCAATACATAGTGAAATACTTAACTTCTACTACTTTGCTTCAAGTTCTATATAAATTATTGAAATGGTATCAAAATTAAGGGGGGTTGAATTTTAACATTTTGAAATCAGAAATTTAGCATTTCGTAGCATTCGTACATATGCAATTTTGAATTTTATAGCAATAAAAAAAAAAGATAAAAGTTATTATGAGTACATTCTAATGAGAAATAAATAACATTTGTGAAATAGTTGATAGTGAGATAAAAATGCATAAATTAAGTTATGCATTTATTTTAATTCAATATAAGTTAAAGAAAAGATTAATTTATGCAGGCTAAAATATAACATAGAAATCTGATAACTTTATACTGATGCATAACCAAACTTACTTACTCACTGGCACTATCGAACGCGTAGGTTCATGGCCGCACGGACATAAGCTCTCCATACATCCCTATCCTGAGGTAATGTTTTCCAATCATTCCCTGTATAATCTACTTCCCTCAAATCATAGTTAATGTTGTTCTCCCACCTCATTCTTGGTCTACCAACTGGGCGTTTTCCTTCTGGCTTTCCTACAAGAAGTTTCCATGCACGTCTTTCATTCCCCATACGTGCAACATGTCCTGCCCATCGCAGTCTACGGGACTTAACTGTTCTTATTATATCTGGCTTCCTATAAAGACCATGTAGTTCATTGTTATGTAGTCTTCTCCATTCACCTGTCTGTTCATCTCTCTTTGGTCCAAAAATTTTCCTAAGAACTTTATTCTCAAATACCCGTAATCTCCTTTCCTCCCTTAAAGTAAGAGTCCATGTTTCGCACCCATATAATATAACTGGTAGAACAATAGTTTTATATATTTTCAGCTTAACGTTTTTTGAAAGGAGTTGGGACATCAAAAGTCTCTGCAATGCATAATAGCATGCATTTCCAGAATTGAGCCTATGTTTAATTTCTTTGTGCATCTCATTCCTATTTGTGATTATTGTTCCTAGGTATTTGAATTCAGCCAATTCTCAAAATTTCCCTCATTTGTCATTAGCTGTCCATTTCCATTATATAATGTATTTCTACGTGTGACCATATATTTAGTTTTACTGATATTTACTTCTAGTCCTAATTTCTTAGTGTTACTCAATAGTGTGTGCGTGTTGGCCTTTAGTATCTCCTCGCTATCGGCCAGTAGTACTAAATCATCAGCATAAACTAACAGCTTATTAATACCATTGAGTTGTAAGCCTTCCTCATTCTCTAAAGATTTAATGGCATGCTCTAGTACAAAATTAAATAGTAGAGGAGATAGTGCATCTCCTTGCTTTAACCCATTCTGGATTTCAAAAGTGTCTGAAAACTGTTTGCCTACACGCACCCTACTCGTTGAGCCATTTAGACACATTCGAATAAGTCTAACTAACTTTTTAGGAATTCCGAACTCCAGCAGGATACTATATAACTTCTCCCTCTTAATTGAATCATATGCTTTTTTGAAGTCTACATATAGTTGATGTACAGTACCATTATATTCCCATTTCTTTTCTAAAATCTGTCTTATACTAAAAATCTGATCTGTTGTAGACCTGTTTCTTCTAAATGCACATTGATGATCTCCTAGAATGTCATCAATATAGGGAGTAAGTCTGCTTACTAATATATTTGTTAGAATTTTGTACGAAGTTGAAAGTAATGAGATGCCCCTATAGTTGTTGCAATCAGTTTTATCTCCTTTCTTATAAATTGGTACGATAATTGATTCCTTCCATTCGTCTGGAAGAGCTTCTTTTTCCCAAATCATACTAAGCAACCAGCGTATCTTGTCCATCAATTTTTCTCCCCCTGATTTTATCAGTTCTGCTGGGATCTCATCTGAACCTGATGCTTTATACATCTTCAATTTTTCAATTGCCATTTCAACCTCTAATGCACTTGGCTCTGCGACTAGCATTTCTGCTGTCTGTAACTTATCCTCCTCAATGTCCTGTTCTGTATGTACATTTAATAGCTGATTAAAATAACTTTTCCATCTATTTAATATACTCTTGGAATCTGCAATCATATCCCCATTTTCATTCCGAATTATGTTTGTTCTAGCCTGAAACCCTTTCTTCTCTATACTAATTCCCTGATATAATTCTCTAATGTTCCTATTTTTTGCATTCATTTCAAGATCATTAATCTTGTCTCTCAAATATTCTCTCTTTTTACTCTTTAGTAACTTGGTGGTTTCCCGTCTAACACTACCCAATTGCTCTAAATTTACCTCATTTGGCTCGTGTAACCATTTCATTTTTGCTAGCTTTCTTTTCTTTACAATGTCAGCACATTCCTCATCAAACCATTTCTTGTTTTGCCTCTCTTTTAAACAACCAATGCTTTCTGATGCTGACAATTTAATAGTATCTCTTATAGCCTCCCATTCTTTATTTATATCAGTTTCTTCTTCGTTTGCCACATTGCCATCTGAAGATTCCAGTACTTCAAATCTATTAGCAATTTTGATTTGGTATTCTTGCCGCATTTCATCATTTTTCAAGTTTTTTAATTCATATTTTACAGAATCATCTTTAGCATTTGTTCCTCTCATAAGCGATAGCCGTTGTCTGATTTTCACCCTGACCAGATGATGATCTGAATTGCAGTCTGTCCCTCTAACTGATCTAACATCAATGATGCTACTGTGCCAGCGTTTATCCACTAATACATGATCTATCTGGTTCCGAGTTTCTCCATCTGGGGACGTCCAGGTGTATTTATGAATATCCTTATGCTGAAATGTTGTGCTCTTAACAATGAGATTCTTTGATGTGGCAAATGTGACTAATCTAACTCCGTTGTCATTACTATCTTCATGAAGACTGAATTTGCCTATTGTTGGTTTGAATATATCTTCCCGCCCCACTTTTGCATTAAAATCTCCTAAGACAATTTTCATATGATATCGTGAAAGGCTATCAAATAAGCATTCTAATTCTTCATAGAACTCATCCTTGATCTTGTCATCTTTATCTTCTGTGGGGGCATGTACATTTACAATTATAAAATCATGTCGTTTACCCTTTAGAATTATGTATGATATCCTATCACTAACAAACTTAATATCTCGGATAGCGGATAGGATCCTCCTTCTGACTAAAAAACCCGTTCCAAATGCAGGTCTTTCTGCACCCCCATAGTATAATGAAAAGCTTCCTGATTCCTGACTACCTTCTCCTGGCCACCTAACTTCCTGTAAAGCGACTATATCCAAGGGCGATTTATCCAATTCCCGCGTTAATATCTCTAGTGCCCCGCTATTGTATAAAGTCCTAACATTCAATGTTCCTAGGAACATGTCCCTGTGTTTGAGCCTTTGGCATGGGTTCCCTGAAGTAGTCCCCGCCCGGAGAACCGAATGGGGGACTATTTGACCTCCGGAAAATTTTACCCCAGTAGAACCCATGTCCGCATTTCTTGACGGTTGTATTTTTACGGTGAAAGATCGTCACTCTTTCGACCAAGGTACTTATTTCGTCTGGCTTATCACCTTCGACCAGTCCGGCATGGGTAACCCTATCGGCAGCAATGCTACCGCCGGCATAGCTCTCAGGATCATTTAAGCACACAAGCCACTCCACCACGACAAGGTAAAGATACCATGGAGGGGATGCATAACCAAAATAATATGAAAATATACAAAATTAACTTAAGTCTCTCCTAGCACATCATTACCATCATCATCAATTCTCATATTATCGGGGCAGTATAGGCGCCCCAATTCAGAAGTGGGTTACAAGTACGCAATGCCAGGAGAGAACACCAGAAATGTCTAAATGACAATCTGGAGCATTTGAAAAATAAATAAATAAATAGACTTAAGTCATGAATGAAATCATATATCCATCCATAGTAATTCTGCCCAAGAGCAGGTCTTTCACTGCAATTATAGCATTTTCATGCTATGCTTTGAAGCTTTACTATGGAATTATAGGTGCGGTAGCTTCCCATTGCTTTCTGCACTGGTGAAGGATGATCATGATAATGTCTGGATGATTTTCGGGGACCGTTGGGCCCTAAGCTTTTTCACATATGTCTTACAGGTAGAAAAAACCTCACTCAGGAGCCTGTCCTGACCAGGAATTGAACCCGGGCCCACTGCAAGACAAGGCAGCACACTACCTCAAGACCACAGTGGATATATATATATATATATATGCTTCAACTTTTGTTGTCATTTGGGTTCTTCTGGCACTAATAATTAATTTGTATTTATTTTTCTACTTCTTCTTCCTTCCAAATATTAGGCCAAGGCCTGTTACGATCCTATACTTGTATATATTGTTGGCTGTTAAACTCAAATATCCAGAGTTTGCCAAATCAACTCTGCAATGCATTTGGGGTCCTAACAGGAGTTAAATGCTGAAAGAGTTTTCAATAAATACAATTATTTTTCTTAAAATTTCCAGAAGTGAAAAGATTTTGATACATTGATTTTGAATTTATATCACAATTTGGTATCATTTAGATATTTTGAGCCAAAAAAAAATATACTATTCCTTAATACCCACATCATGACAAATTAAAATACAGGATTACAAATCATATTTGAAGAGAAAAATTATACCCCAGACTGAGACTGAAACCCAGGACCTTTGACTTTCGGGCCAGTGCTCTATCGACTGAGCTACCGGGACAAGTTACAATCTGAACGCAAATTTTTCTCTTATATGTGTTGTTAATTCCCATGCATCAAGTGCTATGAAACCTTTGTTTCTATCTTTGCAAATGGCGGCTTCTTTATTAAGAAGACATTTATTTGGGAATTTTTATATTACATTATAAGCCAGTATGGCTTCTTTCGATCATTGAGATGTATGAAATGAATAATAAAAACATCAAGGATTACAAATCTTTATTAGCATTTTGGCTATATCATATTTGCAAAAAATAATCACTCCTGATCATAATGTATAAATGAAACTAAAATTGATATTAACATTAAAATGGTAATAATCACATAATGTAGAAATAAAACTAAACTTTATTACTCTTCAATTCTGAAAAAGACAAGTTATCATAATGTAAAAATGAAACTAGATTTCATCACTGTTTAAATCTGAAAAAGTAAAATTTCATAATGTCTAAAGGTAACTAAATTTTATTATTTGTTTCTAAAAATCATAAGTTTTATCATATTATCAGACTGATTTAATCAATTAAACATCATGCAAGCCTATTCCATCCAGTTTCATATTCACAAACATCCCAAAATTCAGCAGAAAGGAATAAATAAATAAATAATAAATAAATAAAGCCTGATATGTCCCTTTAGGGCAAAGGCCTCCCTGTACAGGGGTTAAGCTCTATTTGAGAGTGTCACCCGGTGAGTTACTCCGTGGTGAGAAGTTGACTTGGATGTAGCACTTGGTTTGTATACACTGTCTGTTCTGTGATTAGTTAATACACAGTTGGCTCTCCATCGTTCTCCAGCTTTTCCTGCATCTGGCGACTCTGGACCATTGCGCACCTGCTCGTTCTTTGAAGATGTCAGCCCATCATTGTCTTGGTCTTCCGCACTGTCTCTTGCCTGTGTACGGGTCCCACATGGTTGTTTTTATTGTCCACCTGTCATCCTGTATTCTTGCGACGTGGCTCCCCACTTCCATTTTTTCCTGATGGCTTGTTGTGCGGGATCAGTTGTTGAGGATATCGCTTGAAGTGTTGTATTCGAGATTCTGTCCTTTAGAGTTATGCCTAAGATTTTCCTCTCCATTTTCCTTTGGCATACTTGGAGTGTGTACTTCAGTTTGGCAGCCATATAACAGTGTTGGAAGAACACAGGTTTGTAGTGTTTCCATTTTGAGTTTCCGGTTGAGTGACTTGTCCAGCAGTATAAATTTCAGTGACCAGAACGCCTTCCAGGCGAGAGCTATTCTTCTGCTTATTTCCTTCTCTACTTTCTGATGGAAGGAGAGTAGTTGTCCTAAGTATATGTACTCGCTTACATATTGAAGATCCATTCCATCGACTTTGATTGGGTTTTCCGGACCATTAGACATAATTTGTGTCTTGCTTTTGTTCATCGAAAGGCCTGCAATTTTGCTAGTTTCTGAGAGCTCTTGTAGCATTGATTGGAGTTGTTTAGGGGATCTGGCGAACAATACCACGTCATCAGCGAATCTTAAGTTGGATAGCCTGCTCCCGTTTATATTTACTCCGTATTTCTTGTTCCAGTTTAGTTTTCGAAGAAAGGAATAGTAATCAGAAAATAATTTAAAAGATTTTGAAATGATAAATAGAAAAATATCTTACCTCTTTCTTCATTGTTTTTGTTGGCGTGAGCATTAAAGTTGCTGCCATTTTAAAAATGTTTGCCTCGTCTGAACTTGAATATCCCAAAAAATCACTAGACTCCTGAAATAATTAAAATAAAAAAAATCATATTTTAAATATAAATCTAATTAACACACTGGCAATACAGAACCTGCTAGTTCATGCATGCACTGACATACATCCCTATCCTGAAACTTTTCCAGTCATACCTTGTATAATTTACCTCCCTCAAATCATGTTTAATGTTATTCTCTCACCTCATCTTGGCCTACTAACTGGGTGTTTTCATTCTGGTTTTCTTACAATAAGTTTCCATGCCCCTCTTCCATTCCCCATTCATGCCACATGTCCTGGCCATTGCAGACCATGAGACTTAACACTTCTTATTATATCTAACTTCCCATAAAGATCATGTAGCTCACTGTTTATTTAGTCTTTACAATTTACTTGATTGGTCATCTCTCTTTTCCTAAAAACTTTATTCTCAAATACTCATAATTATTTCTCCTCTCTTAAAGTATGAGTTAATGTTTTGCATCTAGAAAATATAACTGGGAGAATAACAGTTTCATATATTTTCAGTTTAATTTTTTTTTAGAGAAGTTCGCATGACAAGAGTTCCTATAACACATAATAGCATGTATTTACAGAATTAAGCCTATGTTTAATATCTTTCTGCACCTCAGTCTTATTTGTAATATGCTTTTTTGAAGTCTACATATAGTTGATGTAAAGTGCCATTACATTCCCATTTCTTTTCTAAAATCATCCTTAAACTAAATCTGATCTACTGTAGACCTATTTTTTTTCTAAATCAGCACTGATAATCTCCTATTACATCATCAATATAGGGAATATTAGGATACTAATATATTTGTTAGAATTTTGTACAAAGTTGAAAGTAAGTTGTTGCAATCAGTTTTATCTCCTTTCTTATAGATTGGTATGACAACTGATTCTTTCCATTTAATTTGAAGAGCTTCTTTTATCGCAAATTATACTAAGCACTAATGTATCTTGTCCATCAATATTTCTTCCTCCGATTTTATAAGTTCTGTTGGGATCCCATCCAAACCTGATGTTTTATGCATCTTCAATTTTTCTAATATGAATAATAACAATAATTAATTCATTATCTCAGTCAAATATTCAATTTATTCAAGTTGACATTGTTTCAGTCATTTTCAAGACATTTGACATTTCCAGTTATCTATTTTGTAGAAATGGTCTCATACAAGGAGATTGAATATTTGACAGAGAAAACAAATTAATTATTGTTATTACTCAAATTATTAACTACTCTCATGGAATAATATTTAGACATATTCAATATTTAATTTTTCTATTGTCATTTCAACCTCTAATGAACTTGGCTATGTGACTAATATTTCTGCTGTTTGTAATTCATCCTCTTCAATATCCTGTTCTGTATGAACATCTAATAGTTGCTTAAAGTAATTTTTCTATCTATTTATTATACCCCTGGAATCTACAACCATATCCCCATTTTCATTCCTAATTATATTTGTGCTAGCCTGAAACCCTTTCCTTTCTTCTCAATTTCCCTGATATAATTCTCTGATGTTCCGATATCTTGCATTCATTTTAAGATAATATTCTCTCTCCAATACTTTTTAAAAACCTATATTTTTCCCATGTGATGTTACCCAATTGTTCTAAATTTACTTAATTTGGCTCTTGTAACCAATGTTGGCAAATTCTTCTTCAAACCATTTCTTCTTTTGCCTCTTTTTTTAAATAACTTACGCTTTCTGTTACTGAAAAATATCTCTTATAGTCTCCCATTCTTTATTTATATCAGTTTCTTCTTTGTTTGCCACATTCTCAACTAAACATTTCAGTACATCAAATCTATTAGCAATTTTGATCTGGTACTTTTTTTTAAGTTAATCATTTTTCAATTTTTTTTTTATTCAAATTGTTCAGAGTATATTTTGTGTTTGTTCCTCTCATAAGTGATAACCACCCTGTACAATTTTCACCCTGACCAGGAGATGAATCAAATTACAGTCTGCCCCTCTAATTGATAAAACTTTGATGGTGCTGCTGTGCGAGCATTTATCAACTAATACACAATCTATCTGGTTTTGCATTTCTCCATGTGAAGACATTCAGGTGTACTTATTAATATCCTTATGCTGGAATGTTTTGCTTTTAACAATAAGATTCTTTAATGTGGTAAAGTTGACTAATGTAACCCCATTGTCATTACTATCTTCATGAAGACTGAATTTGGCTATTGTTGGCCTGAATATATCGTCCCGTCCCACTTTTTCATTGAAATCTTCTAAGGCAATTTTCATATGAAACATGAAAGACTATCAAATGTTCATTCTAATTCTTCACAGAATTTATCCTTGATCTTCTCATCCTTATCTTCTGTGGGAAAATATACATATAAAATATAAATAAATATCCTCAAAAGAATTAAATAAATCGTGATTATTTCTTACCTCATACTTCTATGTTCCTTTAAACACAGCATTGCAGTATCGGCGACTCCTTGTCACCATTGTCAGCTGTTTTCACGATTGTCAATTTTTTCTTTTGTTGATAATTATCAGATGGCAGTTTGGATAATTATCAACAAAAGAAAAAATTGACAATCGTGAAAACAGCTGACGATGGTGACAAGGAGTCGCTGATGCTGCAGTGCTGTGTTTAAAGGAACATAGAAGTATGAGGTAACAAATAATCACAATTTATTTAATTCTTATGAATTGATCCTCATAATGTTAAAAATTCCCAAATTTAATATATAAAAATATCCTCAACTTGTGTCCAACTGAGGGTTTGGTTGAGGGAGATGAGATGAGCCTCTATATATATATATATATATATATATAGAGAGAGAGAGAGAGAGAGAGAGAGAGAGAGAGAGAGAGAGGTCTGTGAATGACAAGGGTGCCTGATGCACCATCACAGGAGCAGATGAATGAAATGGATGAGATGAGTATGGAGAAATGGTGGAATGAAATTGTTGCAGGGGAAAATGAGAGAAACCCTGAGAAAAACTTGCCCAAGCTCTGTTTCGTCCACCACGAAACCCATATGGAATGACTAAGACTTGATCTCGGGACCCCAGTGGTGAGCATCTAACTGCTTGCACCACAGAGCTGCCAAACATGTACATATATGATTACAAAATCACGTCATTTACCCCTTAGATATCCTATCGCTGACAAATTTAACATCTCGGATAGCTGCGAGGATCCTCCTTCAGACTAAAAAATACCTGCTCCAAATTCAGGTCTTGCAGCACCCCCATGGTATAATGCATAGATTCCTGACTACCATCTTTTTGCCATCTAACTTTCCGTAAAGTGAATATCCATGGGATATTTATCTAATTCCACTTCTAGTGCCCCACTATGGTATTCAGCCTTTGCCATGGATTGTCTGAAGTAATCCCTGCCTAGAGATCCAGTTGGGGGACTATTTTATCTCTGAAAAATTTTATGCCAGTGGAACCCATGTCTGGATTTCTTGACAGTTGTATTTTTAAGGTGAAAGATTGTCACTCTTTCAACAAGGTGCTTTTTTGTCTGGATTATTCCCTTTGATTTGTTTGGCTTGAATAACCTTTCAGCAGCAATGCTACTGCTGACATAGGTCTTGGGGCCATTGAAGCACAGAATACACTTGACCACAAGGTAAAGATACCATGGAGGGAATATACAAACCCATACTCTCTATGTAAATAATATTTCAATATTATACTGTTATTTAATCTTTTACATACTGGTAATTTAATGATTGTACCCAGATTTTTGCAAAACAATTTAGACTACAAGTTAGTATATGGACATCATGCACATAACAGAAAAAACCGCTTTCGAAAGCCGAAGGCACATTACCATTTAAAGCGTGTCAGAAATATGCCATGATAGAAGAGAGGCAATGAGGACCTGCAAAACACACAGTCTTGTTATATTTGAAGAAAAAATTATATGCTCTGACTGGGACTCAAAACCAGGACCTTTGACTTTCCAGACCAATGCTCTACTGACTGAGCTATCTGGGCGAGTTCCAATCTAAATGCAAATTTTTCTCTTACATACATTGTCAATTCCCGCACATCAAATGCTATAAACCTTTGCTTCTATCTTTGCAAATGGCATTTATCCTCAAGAAAGCACTTACATATCCTGATCATTTTACCATTTCTGTTGTTAGTTATTCCAAAAGTGATATTTCACAAAATAATGTTATTCTTCATTCAAAAACTTTTATTCTTTGTTCATAACCTTGCAGTGTAAACTTATTTTTGTCTTTATAATTGTATTAATGATTATAATAAAAAGTCATGTTAACCTTTAAACGCCCAGGAGCCCATATGCTGGGTTTTAAAATGTACGTCCAATCTGCCCGCAGACCCAGCGTATGGGTTCTGAGCAGGCTGACTTGTTTGGTTGCTTGAAATTATACTGGATAATACTACTATTCTAACATACCTTTTTTCAGGGTTATCAGATGCTTGGCAACGTGATGTGAAGATAGCATTCGTTTATTAAATGTTTGTTTTTGTGTGGTAAGCCTCGAAATAATCACCAATTCACAAACAGACATCACACTTTTTACACTTCACTTGCACACGTTTTCTGATTCCCCGCGCCGAACACACACGACAAATTAGTCTTTGTAAAGCTACCGGCCAATGTTGACTAAAGTTAACTTCAAGTCACAAAATATCTGTACTCAATATACTATGTCTACCGACCAGGGAGTCATCTACAGGGTGTTCTACCAGCCTGTTCCGAAAAGTCTGTGACAAGTCTAAGTCGGAAGTCTGTATGTGTTGTTTTGGCCCAATGTTGACTAAAGTTGACTTCAAATCACGAAATGTCTGTACTCAATATACTAGGTCTATCCAGGGAGTCGTCTACAGGGTGTTCTATCAGCCTGTTGCAATACGTCTCTGACAAGTCTAAGTCAGAAGTCACTATATGTTGTTTTGGCACCAATTAAGTCAGAAGAAGAAAACTGTATAGAATGGTTAAGTCTAACAAATGAAAAAAACATTTTTTTGGTTGAATAAACAAGCTATAACGGCTGGGGGACTCCACATGCTGAGCACATGTCACCCATGCACTGGCTCGATGATCATCTACCTTTGTGATTGACACATATGAGTGTGAGGCCAGAAGCTGGATGGTAGGCTCTAAGGGCCTTCTAGGCCTGTCGCACTATGGAATTATTATTATTATTAGTTTTAGATTATTAGGCATCCCTTTTCTCTTATGTCTTACTATCCCACAACACGTCATTTCACATTAGAATAATTACGCCAAGAAAAAGGTACATTTCTGATTCTGTCATGTCAGGGGGAAGAGTACATTTTTCTTCGCTGTCAATTCTAGTTTCACGAACCCAAGACCTGACAAACGTCAGGTGTCTCACAGCTATAAGTGTCAGTTGATTGTAGCTTGTCATTGATATCGTTTTGTCATTGTCACAATCCGAGAATGTCTTGTATTTCAGCGGAACGTAGTGATTTTGTACTAGACATATCGTAAACTTCACTCTGAGTGACAAAACTGTGAATGAATAAGGGCTGTGGGTGGAATGTGACCTGTTTTTTTTTCTTCAAAACTTTCCTGCTTTGGGGGAAAACTGACCGGATGCAACATAATAAACAAAAGAATGAACGAGGGTGAGAATATACCTAAATCTATGTATAGTTTTTCACTTCTAACCTGATTCACAACACTCTAAAATCCCGAAAGTTATTTGCTAACTATCGTGAATTTAAAAATTATCTCTATGATATAAAATATCACTACGGGTTTTTGCCGTGAATACCACTGATTTTACAATAATATTTAACACTTTAAACCTTGTTTCATGTTTGTGACCCCCACAGATTTTAAAATATGAGTTAATAAAATCAGCAAAGTTATAGTCAAAAGCCAAGGAGTTTAAAAGCTAGGTGGACATTTAAACCCGGGCAGCCTGCCGCTACCTGGCCATTTAAACTTGGGCGCTTAAAGGTTAAATTAATTATGCTACAGTATTAAAATTGCATCATAGAAATTGGTATAATTGAATTGTGCATGCCTTCCACTTGAAATCATATTTTTCCACTAAAATCACATTCCAATATTTAATGCCTTACCTCAGACAGTGAATCTATCTTGGTGTTTGGTAGTTGCAGCTGCATTTTGGATCCTAGGGACATTAAAAAAAAGCAATTAAATACTTGATACAATAACTGTATACATTTTAAAGATACAATTTTTAATCTATCAAAAACAGCTATTTCATTCTACTTGAAGGGATTAATTTGATGCACTTATATCTTCCAAACATTCGATTTCTGGTGTGAGAGTTACATTTTTGGTTGGCATCTAGGTTAGTTTCCCAGCTAAACAATAGAAAATTTTCTTTGAGTTAGGCTTTGGAATCGGGTCAACTCACCCCTAGGAGGACAACTAAGTTTGCTATTTGATATGAGACATCTGAAACTAAGGTTGAAAGACTGCTTCGTCCTAACCATCTTGATGCCTGTACTGTCATGCACCAGCAGTAAGAGCAACCACTTCAGTTGACATTCACTCTTGGTGTTGTGCCATGAATTAATTAATTTATTTATTTATGACTTTTAAATAATTTAGAATAAAATCTTAAATACCACAAATATATATAATATAAAACTTTCCTCATTAGAGGATTGCCACAAATGTGATACAGACAATTAATTTTCAAAATTGATGAAATGCATTTTGTAAATACATTTAAAAATTTCAAATTGTAATTGAAGTATATTCTATAAGTAAAAATTTTGTAAAGATGGTTTCTTAAAATTGAAATTGACCCTCTAAGGACAGCGATGGCAATTTTAGAAAGATACACTCTATCCAAATCTACGGAATTCCAAAATTTAGCTAAGAATCCTGATATGGTACCTCTTGTCCCAAAATCAACACTGAAACACTGTAGCCTGAATTGTCGAGGAAACATCTTTTAAATTATATAAAAGGATCTTTTCACAGAAGCAGATAGTTCTGACAGTAAGTATTGTTAAAAGTCTGCTCTGTCTCCAATAAAATGAGTACCAAAGGAATCTTAGTATATTTTTTAACTTTATTAAGAAATAGCAAAAGCTATGTATTACATAAAATGATTCATTACTGCAAATCTATTTAATGATTGATAGTACAATCTATTACAGTACGATACAATAAGTTGAGGATATCCTTTTAATGCTTCCCTTATGTCATTGTTATTACTGCAGAAAATAATACTAAAAATTTGGCTTAAAATCTATTAATTATTCTTCAAAACTTTTGTTTACTGAATTTAATAATATTCAATAAATCTATTGTAATATTTTATTAAATTTCATACAAAAATATCATAATATATTTAATTTGTAATCACATTAAAATAAAACAAAAATATCTAATAATATGTGTTTAGCAGAAATTAAATTTAACACAACTCTAGACTTCAATCATATCAGTAATTTTGATCTGAGACCGTGTAATAAATTAACAGTAAATTCCCAGACATGCAGTTCTCTATTTCATAAATTTATTATGTGAAATAACATTATGAGAATTTATGTTAATAAGTATTAATGAGCCGTGAAAATCTCACCTCATAAACTCCGGGTTCTTCAAAGTACAGGACCATGGTTTCAGGAACAGACGTCTCTATCTTCAGCCGTATTTCCAACTCTCAAATTTTTGCCTTCACCTTCGTCTTCTATGCTATCATCTAGTGTTGATTTGATCAACTTTGAGATCAAATCCCGCTTGCTGAGAATTTAAAAATTCATGGATCTAAATTTGTTCTTTTGAATGTATATATTTTCCCAAATTGTCAAATGCAAGGGTTTTGCCGAATGATTCAAAAGTTTAGCTTCTTTTTCAATTCTTAGATTCTCTAGCAAACATGAGCTGCAATTGCTGATTTCTCAATTTCATCATTTTCAATATTTCCAAAGTGTTCTTTAGTATTTCTTTTTGTTTCTCCCATATACGCTATACTTTATTGCACAGGAAAAATTTGCAATTGCAGCTCATGGTTTGCTAGAGAATCATAAAATTTAAAAAGAAGCTAAACTTTTGAAACATTAGGCAAAACCCTTGGATTTGACAGTTAGGGAAAAAATATACATTCAAAAGAATAAATTTAGGTCAATGAATTTTGAAATTCCCAGCAAATGGGATTTGATCTCGAAGTTCATCAAATCAACACTATATAGGAGTTAATAAGACAATGGTGAAGGCAAAAATTTGACAGGTGGAAATAGATAGATCATCGGTTGATTAATGTCTTTGACATCGTCCGATTCCTAATAGCCAGTTTGGTAGGTCCATCCAATCTCCTGGTTGTAGATGTTTCTCCTTCATATATAAACATATTCCCTGACTCCAGGAGGTTTTAGGTCTTCCTCTGCTTCGTCTTCCCTCAGGTTTCCATTCCAAAACAGATTTTGGTAGTCGATCCTCTTCCATTCGCTGGACATGTCCATACCATCTTAATTGCTGAGTTTTAATATAATCTAAAATAGTGTCTTCAATCTTCATTTTCTCCCTTATAACTAAGTTCCTAATTTTTTCTCTTCTTGAAATTCTTGCGGCCCTTCGTATAAAATCCATTTCTGTTGCCAAAAGGTACTTATTTGTTTTTGTTGTTAAAGGCCAAAGTTCTGCTGCATAAGTAATGATGCTTTTAACAATTGTATGATATATATTAATTTTATTTTTATTACTTATATTTTTATCCCACAATATCCCATTGAGGCAAGCAATTGCAAATTTTCTTTTATTATTCCTATTTCTTATTTCCTCTTCATAACTCCCATTTTTATTTATTTTAATTCCTAAATATGTGATCTCACTACAAGATTTTATTGATTCTCCAGTCTCCAAAATTAAATTTTGTTCTAGTTCACCAATTGATAAATATTTTGTTTTTTTCATGTTCAAATTTAATCCCCATTTTTCATATTCTTCTATTCATTTTCTAGTCATATATTCTAAATCTTCATAATCTTGTGCAATTAACAATTGATCATCTGCAAAATGTAAGTTGTATAAAGTTTTGTTGTTTGAAATAGGAGTTGGAAATATGGCTGAAGATAAGGACGACTGTCCCTGAAACCACGGTCCTGTGCTTTGAAGAACACGGACATTTTGACTTATTCCTTCCCGAAATTTCATCTTATGAAATTCAATCTTAGATACCCATCACAAAGAATTTAAAACATTAATCGGGCTAAATTTATGAGGTGAGATTTTCATGACTCATTAGTGTTAATTAATGAAGTTTTCCAGTTCATTTTATTTAAAATATGCTATCAAAAAAGTTTTTATGAATAAATTTACATGCATTTTATTTAAGTATGTATTTTATATTAGTATATAATTTTTGTGCTTTATATTACAAGCCCTATAATGAAGTTTTTATTTTTTACTAGTTTTACATCAAATGTTTCATCGGGTTGTGTACTTGTGTCCTAGTTTTTTGTTTGTAATTATTACTTATGTATCATATATAGACTTTTTTATTATTCTTTTGTTGAAATCCCTCACACATGAGAGAAAAATAAATAATATTTATGTTTGATGTTTTTATTATTAATTTAATACTTTTCACTTATGTACAAATTATGTTTGAAGATAAAAATATATGCTCAGACTGGAGTTTGAACCCAGGACCTTTGGCTTTCTATGCCAATGCTCTATCACCTAAGCTACCTGAGCACTCCAATCTAAACACAAACTTTTCTCTCATACATTGTTAATTCCCCAGTCTAAGCATATATTTTTCTCTTCAAATATAATTTGTCCTTCAGTGAGAAATTAAATTAATAATAAAACATTGAAAGAAGCACTACTGACTGGTTTTATAAAGTAAAGTTTAAATTCCCAATAAAAGTCTTCTTAAAAAAGAAGTCATCATTTGTGTGATTGAGCAAAGGTTCGTAGAATTTAGCGCTCGGCAATTAACAATGTATAAGAGAAAAATTTGCATTTAGATTGGAGTGCTGAGATAGCTCAGTATGTAGAGCTTTGGCATAGAAAGCCGAAGGTTCTGGGCTCAAAGCCCAGTCTGAGTGTATATTTTTCTCTTTAAATATAGATATTTATATTTGGTTCATCTTCCGGGCTTATAGGCCGTGGTCCGGTTGTCTTCATACTCGACGTTTCGTCTACTGCTGCGGTAGACCTCATCAGGAGATATTGCGTGCTCTCTGTGAACTCCTCAACAGTCGGCTGCAGACTGGCTGGTCGTTGGAAACTGTCTCTCTATTTATAGGTAAACCCCGGGTGGTGGGGAGGTTTTCTGCACGGTCCGAGTTTTGTGCTGTTTTTGTGCCGTTTGCAGAAGTCATAGGCTTCGTTGTTGTGTTATGCAGTGCTGGAATCCATATTTTGTTTATCTTCATTTTTTTGTTGAAGGAATTTTTATGTTTGTATATTTCGATGGCTTCTCTGTATAGTCTGGTGTAGTAATGTGATGTTTGTGATAATACCTGAGTTTCTTCGAATCTTATAATATGTTGATGGTTGTTCATCAAGTGATCTGCTACGGCCGATTTTTCATTTTGTTTTAGTCTGCAGTGTCTCATGAGACAAAATGAAAAATCAGCCGTAGCAGAACACTTGATTAACAACCATCAACATATTATAAGATTCGAAGAAACTCAGATATTATCACAAACATCACATTACTACACCAGACTATACAGAGAAGCCATCGAAATATACAAACATAAAAATTCCTTCAACAAAAAAGAAGAAACCATGAAGATAAACAAAATATGGATCCCAGCACTGCATAACACAACAACGAAGCCTATCACTTCTGCAAACAGCACAAAAACAGCACAAAACTCGGACCGTGCAGAAAACCGCCCCACCACCCAGGGTTTACTTATAAATAGAGAGACAGTTTCCAACGACCAGCCAGTATGCAGCCGACTGTTGAGGAGTTCACAGAGAGCATGCAGTATTTCCTGATGAGGTCTACCGCAGCAGTAGATGAAACGTCGAGTATGAAGACAACTGGACCACGGCCTATAAGCCCGGAAGACGAACCAAATATGGATCAAGACGCCGGCCGTAAAAGCCTACAATTATATAGATATTTAGGTTACAAAAATAAATTTTATGTTAAATGTTTTTACCTCACAATTTTAATACTTATATGTGTTGATCCTAAATAATGAAAAGATTACATTGAACACCAGATATTTATAATAAAAAAAGAATATATCCTCAATTTGTGTCCAACTCAGGGTCAGGTCGAGGGATAAGGTAAGATGAAGTCCCTATATTTATAGAGGTCTGTGAATGACAAGGGTGCTGGCCGCCATGCCTGATTGCACTGTTAGAGGGGCATATGAACAAAATGGATGAGATAAGTATGGAGAAATGGTGGAATGAAAATCTGTGGCAGGAGAAAAGGAAAAAACCTAAAAAGAACCCTGCCTAAGCTCTATTTGGTCCACCGCAAAACCAACATGGAGTGACCGAGACTCAGTCTTGAGACTCCAGTGGTGGCAGGAGAAGAAGAGATTTGTTTACTTACCCTGAGCTTTGGAAATCAGTTCATAGAAGTAGGAGTAAGCTTGTTCTATTGCATATTGTGGAAGCGCAAGTACCTTTTCAACAATAACTGTTAGAACATAAATAAAAAGTATTAAAATCATTGCTAAAATGCATTTTACTATAAAATCACATGCAGTAATTATTATAAAAAAATAATTACTTTTAAAGAAAAAAATTTGAAATGTTTTTACTTACATGTTTCAAGAACAGAATTCACCAGTCTTTGACAGAGTTCAATATTGAGCCCAGGAAGTTCATCCTGTAAAGAAATCATTTTGAATAAACATTCTTTCTTCTCATTATTGTATAGTGACTAAATCTTAGATGTTAGGCAAATACCTGCTCTCGAGAGTAAATTAAATATAAAATTGTAGATTTATTTGATTTGTGAAATAATTGTTAAATTGGAAGCACTTCATTATGCCTAAAATTGATTAAAATGGTATTTGGTGCCAGGTTTCAATTTTCCTTCTAAAAGTGCCTAAAATTAATATTATCATTGTATTGACTTAGGCTTTCACAGCCGGAGTTAGTATTATGATCTTGAAGAAGATTTCTGGGCTGTTGGCTGTGGTCTTGAGGCTTGAAGATCCCCGACGTTTTGCCAGAGACTGCATCTGGCATCCTTAAGACAACCCTTGAGGATGCTGGATGCAGACTCTGGCGAAACATCGGGGATCTTCAAAGCCTCAAGATCACAGCCAACAGCCCCAGAAATCTTCAATCATAATAATATTATCATTATTTCCCTATCAGTCTTCATGCTATTTTCATCCATTTTTCTTTTCTATATGTTGCTTTTTTCCCTCTCTCTCTCTCTCTCTCTCACTGCTGGTGCAATTTTATTTTTAAACAATGCACTTTATATTTCTGAATACCTAGTAAGTGTTGTATATAAAAATATTCTATTCCAATTTTGTAATTATTACATCTAAGGATTTTTTTAAACGAGTTTCATTGCTTTAGAACTTTGTTTCAACTGTAAGTAAGTAAAGTAAAGTAATCCCACTACAGGCCTCAAGAGGTTAAGGTTCCCACTTTTTCTGGACAATCGGCACTTGATGTCAGCCGGGTTGTCAGACCTGCGTGACGGCCGCCTTTACCCCCAGAACAAACATCTGGTACTCATTTCCGTTAGAGGCTGAGTCGACCCCAGGGCCATAGTGCCGCCAGAAGGTTTGGGTCAGTTTAAAAATTCTGACCCCACCGGGACTTGAATCCTCGACCTTCTGGCTTGTAGCGCAGTGCCTTAACCACTACACTATGGCGTGCCCCCTTGTTCCAAACTGACTGATGAAAATTAGGAGATATAATTTTAAAGCCAGTATCATTTTCCTAACTTTTCAGTGAGTGTGCTGTTGTATAAAAGTATAACACCAATGCTAAATTTATTACAGCGATCCAACAAAAATGTTTTTGAAATCAACAACCTCCCCTACTTCTTTAATAACTTTCCCTCCTTTATAAGAAAGTGCCAGTTTTCATCTAGGGATTTTTTCTCAGTTGCAAAAGTGATTAAACCCTAGAGAGGTGTAGACTGTTGCAAAAAGTACAAAGCATCCTCGCTCGTATAAGTATTTTTATTTGCCATCAAAATTTAAACACAATTGTAAAATAGATTATATTACTGTTTAAGTTATTATTATTAACATTTTTAGGTGTCTGAGATTGGGAAATTGGTTGTTGTACAGTTATCTCTGATGCTCTCTTACCTCGTTATCAAATGTAATATATGTATAACAGAATTAAATTATGTGACATTTACTAATTCATTATTTTTTAAACAGAATTAAATAGAGTAATTAATAATTTCAAATTATAATATTTTGTCTTGTGCTCTTTTATAGGTCAGATGATTTATCAACATATGACATTTGTGAAATATTAGAAGAAAGTATGGAAGAACTTAGTGAACTGTCAGAGTTAGAAGAAAGTGGCAATGATTTAGATCAGGGCTGTTCACTAGGTGTGAAAAGATGATCCCTACCCACATGCATGTCCACTCTCAATGAAACATCAGCTTGTCTGATGTAGGGTTGAATATGAGGGGGATGAGTGTCCTGTCATACCTCGTTAGTACTTTTTTAACGGCCCTGATTTAGATGAAGAGCAAGAAGGTTCAATAGTGAAATGCATGAATATTTTGTCAATATAGACAAAACTACAAAAAGGTGTAAAAAGTGTATGTTAAAAAACTAAGCAAAAGAATGTTGTGAAATTTTTCCCAGGACCTGTAAAGTGCATGAGGAACACTAACAATGAAGTAAATGCATTTTTGAATCTAATTGATACAAATATTATTGATGAAATTGTAATGTGAACAAATGTCTGTATATAAAATAAAAGAATTGGACAGGTTTATTCTAGAGAAAGGTACAATAAAATTATGTGTTGGGCTGATATCATGGCAGTTATTGGTATTATATTTCTAGTTGGAATCGAAAGGCAATCATACAAATGTATTAGAACTGTAGAACTATGGACATCTGAAGTAATTAGTATGCAAATTTTAAGATACACTATTAAGCTACAAGAGGTTTTTGTTTTTTCTGGGATCAATGTGTTATGACAATCTGGAAACCCAAGAAAAAATAATATCAGATAAGCTTGTGTCATTTGTGTGCTGTTGGGAGAGAGATGTACATGATGATATTCGGACGAGACATTTTAGTTTGATCATATCCACAGAATGAAGAAAGACTCTTTAATAAGGTATTAAGGTGGATATCATCTTAAAGAAGATGTTGAGGTTGCCCATGACATAACTGGAGTGATGATGTTGACGAGGCAATGATGGTAAGAAACTTACATATTCAAGAATCCTAGAATAGAGAAAGAGGCAGCTGTAACAATCCGTAAAGAAGAAGAAGCACAATTTTATGTTTTTTTTTGTATCTGCAGTTGCTATACTGAGGCTTACTATAGGACATGACTGCTTAGGAAAACATCTTCATAGAATTGGTATATTAATGTCTCCTGAGTGTATATTGTGTTCTCAAGGTGTGGAAATGGATGGAGAACATTTAACAAACTGTGTAGTTCTTCAAAATTATCAAGATGTGACATCCAAGTATTGGGAAGCAAGAAGGAGAAAAACTTTGTTGTTAACTCCAGAGCTTTAGCTACATACATGCTTTTTGTACCTATCTAAAACCTTGATTTCTATTTGTAAACCTTCAAGCATAATAACATGATGTGGTCTTATATCATGTTTTGCATGCAGGTGAACTTGATATAGGCCTAATACTACAACAATACAAAAAAAATTAACAAAAGTTACAATGAAATATTATATTTAACAAACCATAAATAAAATTTTAGATTAAATATAAATTTTAATTTGTATTTACGTCTAATTTATAGCTTCATAATTAAAAACAATTTTAACAGGCCTGTCAAGTTTTAAATTTAGGAATAGCTGATGTTGGTACCTACAAAAACTGATTAAGAATAAAAAAAACTGACATTGAATTAATTACTTTTTAAAGGAGGATGTAAGAATTTCTCTTAATTCACCTGCAACAAGAAGGTGGTGCCTTACCCACTTTTACACTACAATAAATCTGTGTTTTATTTTGTCGGATAAAACTAAATACTATCTTCTCTGTTGCATTGGTATGGGACAAAGTTAGGACAATTTACACAACCCTACACAGTTTTTCATATTTTTTTTTAAAACATTGTAGTCAGTATCATTATAGAGATTGTTCCAAACTATCAAACTCCAACAGAACATTTGTAAGCAGTAGTTTTTTCTGTTGTTCAAAACAAGGACTTGGTCCCTAAACCTTTGGAAAGGAATGTAGTGAATAAATCTAACTGAGATTCTCAGATATTGATATCTTATTTCAAAAGAAAGGCTGACTAATGTGTATGGTGCACTGTCATGCTGATATCTATAAAAACAATACTGATGTCAGACATAAAACCTGACAGGTCTGTTTTAAAGTCATATCACCTGAGTCATATCATCAGAAATTTACTTTTCAGTCTCTAATTCAATGGGTGAAAACCATACTGTTATAAGTGACATTTTTGTGAAAACTGAGTTAAATATAGTTACCACATGTTATAGGGTCCTACTTTCATATGGCAGAGAGATTGAAGTGTATGTTGGGGACATTCCATATCAAATCGGACAGCAAAAAATCTTGCAATTTATTTTTTTAATTTTATGTATCCCTAAATATAGTGAATACATTTATAAACGTATTAATACAGAAATTTAATTTTTATCATTTATAGGTTCGTAGTTATAATGATCTAAAATTATCGTAAATATGATAAACTAAAACGTTTACTAACTAATATTTCTGAAACAGTAAACAGCAAAAATTTGTTTCAAACATATTTATATAGGTGATATAATGTAGTTTAAGGGTGTTATTTTTATAATTAGGATATTTTTATTTTCGGTGTCAATTTTCTGTTTTATGGCGATTTACTGCAGTACATATCAAAAAATGAAAACGGAAAAAATACAGGATACTATTCACGTAATAAGGATTAATTTTCAGCAATTACCCTTTTGGAGAGTTGAATAGTTCAGACAATATAAATGTTTTTTATTCTATTTTCGTAAAAAAACTCGCGGGTCCACGGCGCATCAGATTCATTTCACGACCAAGGTCGCGCGCGTACTTTATTAAAAGAGCTTCATCAGTGACTTTTTCAACTGCCATTAAATCGAATAAATTATTATATGTTGTGCTTAATGGAACAGTACCGTAAATTTATAACAGTGGCGATATTTTAATTCTTACGCAGTAGATATTTATTTATCAAATTTTATTGCTGAAGTGAGAAGTAAAGAGCTCTGTTACTTACGTTTACTGTGAATTATTAAACAAATTATTTATAACTAACTCACTCACTGGCTCTGTGGAACCTGTAGGTTCATGGCAGCGCGGACATAAGCTCTCCATACATCCCATCCCGAGCTAACGTTTTCCAATTATCCTCTGTATAATCTACTTCCCTCAAATCATGTATAATGTTATTCTCCCCACTTCATTCTTAGTCTTCCAACTGGGCGTTTTCCCTCCGGTTTTCCTACCAGAATTTTCCAAGCACCTCTTTCATCCTCCATACGTACCACATGACCTGCCCATCGAAGCCTACGAGACTTAACTGTTCTTATTATATCTGGCTTTCTATACATATCATGTAGCTCACTATTATGTAGTTTCCTCCGTTCACCTGTCTGTTCATCTCTTTTTGATCAAAATATTTGCCTAAGAACTTTATTCTCAAATACTCGTAATCTTATTTCCTCCCTTAAAACAAATTATTTATTTTGTTACAAATTTTTCATTGCAATTAAATGAAATATAATAAAAACTCTTACACCATTAATTGAATAAACTGGTATAGATTTTTATTATGTTATAATTACTAATTTCAATCTTAAAATAATTTTTATTGAGTGTACTGTATTGTACCCTGGAAACTATGACGAAATAGTGTTGTTACAAGATATCACTTCCAAATAAAACCGAATGTTTTAATACTAGTACCACTTCCTAACAAACGAATGAAATGCTGAATCAGCGCGTCTTCTTAAAACATCTGTTCCTCTATCAACAATTCTCAAGTTCAGATTATTTACTAGACAGTAGATTTAAATCAGTACGTGTGTTTAGTGTGTCACCTCATTATTTTAAGTATTACAATCAAATTTAAAATAATCTTTTATCGTTTTAACTAACAAGTTTGCAGATTGAAGTGTTTTATTTTATTACTGTACATATAATTACACTGTCTATTATGAATAAGCCTAACTGGTGTTATGTGAATGGAAAGTGTTTCAATCCACTCGGACGACGACATAAGAGTAGTTTAAAAAAATTCAGATCTGTCCTTCCATGGAACTGTGAGGAACTCGGGGTACCCCAAGAACACTGGCTCTCGGCAAAAATATGTAGTAATTGCAGGCTAATTTTAGAGGGTAAGAGAAATGTTGAGGATGTACAGCCTAACAGATTAACTAATACTGAAAATGAGGAATCCGATGTAACACAACCTAGTAATAATAACGATAGTAGTTCCGACATCGTTAAAGAATCGGCTATACCAACATTAAATGAATCATTTAAATTGATAGGGGAAAGTCCCATTAAGAGAGCAAAAATGTCTCACAATAAATATGTGAAAAATAAACATAAAAGTGTAACTGAGGCAATTAAAAATAAAATTTTCCACCAATTTGACTCTTCAAGTGAAGAAGAGGATAAATATGAAATTGAGGTTTTGGAAAATCTTAAGAAGGCGTTTGCTGCTAGCAGTGATAAAAAAGATAAAATCAAAATTCTAACGTTGCTTCCACTCTCCTGGTCAGTAAGAAGAGTACAACAGCATTTTTATGCATCAAAACATAGCATTAAAATAGCAAAATAGCATTCAGAATTGTTACGCCTTTAAAATTCCATTGATTCCTATCGAGTTTGAACCCGCGAACCTCGGAATCGGAGGTGTGCAGAGTAACCACTAGTCCACGATGATGATGATGATGATAATGTAATAATTGTTATAATGATAATAAAAATAATGTAAAGATGATAATAACAATAAAAATATTTGTTAGTGCGCAAAGGACTATTACCAAGTAGTTCCGTCATTGTTTGTACGAGCGAGCGATCACCACTCACGCGAAAGGTATTGCGGGCAGTATACACATAGGAGATTTTAGGAAAAATAATTATTTTCGGTAGTTTCCTTTCAAGACTCCACTTTAATACTAATTGCAAAAAATTAACTGGTGTTCAGGTAATAATGTGGCACTTTTTGATTTTATAATTTTTTTGGTGAGGAAGGTCAATTGCATATTAATAGCATTTACGCCCTTCAGAAAAACGTAAATATTAACATACTAATTTTCACGCGATAGAGCATAAAATCATCTATAA
This sequence comes from Diploptera punctata, assembly GCA_030220185.1. Lineage (NCBI taxonomy): Eukaryota > Metazoa > Arthropoda > Insecta > Blattodea > Blaberidae > Diploptera > Diploptera punctata. The sequence goes on along the minus strand of JASPKZ010007812.1, from coordinate 769,329 downwards.
TGTGACTATCTTTTCAAGTTGAGGGAATAGCCATACTTCGAGAAATGTATTTTATAAAAGAGACTATTTAAAACAATACGATAAATTGACAGCTCTATTACTATTTAATTACACCAAGCGAAGACTTGAAATTCGGTACAGATATTCAGTATATCATAAAGTTTCACTGTAAAAAAAATGGTAAACTTTTAAAGATGTGAGTTCATTTTTCACAATTTTTTTGCCGATTTCGTATGGAATGTCCCGTTGTCAACTGCTGCTGTCTGGTGATAGATGAATACAACTGTTTTCTTTGGTTTGAAACCTACAACTAATGTTTAAACTCATTTATCTCTGAATGATCTAAATGTAACATACCATTTATGGTTTTCACCTAATCAATTAAGCAATTTTCTTCCAATGCTACAGATAATAGATATAAGTAAGAAAATATAAGAAAATATTCTATTAAATATATGTAGGAAATAACACTATGAGGTTTATGGAGTTAAATGGGCGGGAATACTCTGATGCGGGAGGAAGTTCACCGGTATTTAAACTCAGCCATTCAGTGCCAGTATTCCAATAACACATTTAAATTGATATATCTTGAGTAATTTAAATGTTATTGCAATTCGTTTATGGTGAACCCTTAATATAATATTTAATTAATTAAATTTGTTACGGTTCTCACGTAACATCTCTGCATTTTTTGCAGACTTATTTATGGTTGTTGTGCCACAGTTGAAATAGGTCCTTCTTGTAAATTTCTCACATAAGTGACACAGTGTATTGCACTAGGGATTCTTTGAAGAATTCAGAGAACCGGCTTTACCTAACAACAAAACGAAATATTTACACAAAGAGAAGGGTCTTAAAAAAAAAGAATGAACTTCAAAAATTGCTGTGATAAATCTTCAAAATGTAAACCAGCTGTTTGACACTCGGGCAACAATAAGTGTATTTTTTTCCCCTTGTGTTTACTTTGTTCATGTTTATTACAAACACATTGCTTCTATGCGCTGACCTTCTTTCTTGTAGGGGGGGCAGCCTTCTCCAAATGTGTCTTTCTAACACTTTGGAAACATTATTTTAGGTCGTGTGCCTTCAAAAAATGGTCTTTCTACACATCAGCCCTATTGTGCTAAAAGACCTTCATCAACCCTACAGTTTCCACAATTGGCCTTTTCCTTCTGGTTTCCCAACTTGAAACCAGTTGATGAAATATGACTATAATAGTTTTCATCACCCTCACACCGGAGGTGTGGACTTAAAAGATCAACATTCTACAAGCCGGAAGATCGAGGGTTTGAGTCCCGGTGGATCAGGATTTTTTAAACTGAACCCAAACCTTCAGGCTTCACTGTTGAACCCGGGGTTGACTCAGCCTGTAAACTGAAATGAGTATCCAAATGCTTGTTATGGTACCGTCAGACATAGAGATAAGTACTCGGCTTACATCAAGTACCTAGAGAGTCTAGAAAAGTGGGAGCCTTAACCTCCTAATATCCCAAGAACCTTCTAAGGTCTGTAGTGGACCACTTTACCTTTTAGATACTGACTGAATTGTAGACTAACTACCTTTCCATAATGTAAGGATATTGTCATTTGAAATATATATATATCTGAAATTTACTGTTGTAGTCCTGTACTGTAGCGTAAATCGGAAATCTTTGTTGGGCCTTTATATATACTGAATTTTGCGACATTATTATTAAAAATGAAGAGATTTGAAAATAGATTCAATTTGATAGACAAGCTAATCTACAAAAAAAAGGCGAATTTAGTTTTATAAGAAATCCTTTATCAAGTTATAAATTTAAGAAAAATGTCAGAGGCCGCAAGAATAAATGCAAATATAAAATTATTTTAAGTTGTTACTCAGGGCCGTAATCAGTTAATATATGCACTAATATAAACTTTGAAGTCTCTACATAAAATTTGTATAAACGGTAAATAGTTAATGTAAACACAAAGGTCATAATTACAGTTTAAAGCAGTGCGTGTAGCTAGCGTACATGTCAAGTCGTTCCGCATTTGGTGAAGAATTCAACTTGCGTACATGTCACGTCGCTCCATGCTGATGGGTTAATTATATATGAGTTGCATATTTTTGACTCATCTCATATTTCTTGATTTTTATGCAGACTAGTTTCATTGCTAACTGTGCAACATTCTCAATGCTTTACAAGAAATATGAGATGAGTCAAAAATATACAACTTAAATATAAAGTAAATATTCTGTTTAAAAATACACATACTTAAATACTTTTGTGACTAACCAAAATAAATAGTATATTCTGTGTTCTAGGCATGATGTTACATAATATATATACTGGCAATAACTCAACCTTTTATTTTCATTTTATTTTGAGATGCTTAAACATCTGAGGTTATATCACGTCAAAATCTAAATTTGTTTATCAGTATATCTACTGCATATAGTTATGTTTATTAAAATTGTAATTTATAATTAATTATCAAATTATAATTAATGATGAAATTATATGCAATAATGAAAATTAAAAGCACCACCTACCTTGATGTCAGAAAAACCACAAAAATCCCAATCATGTCAGTAAGTGCTAGAATTTGAACTCAAGATCTCCCAAATAAGAGTTTTAAAATAAGCTACTAATGAAACACCTTGCTCGCTAACTTAATTTCTATTTTGAATCTCACTTCTTAATCTAATATAGAACTTACCTGCAGAATTACTATTATCTTGCAAATAGCATCCTCCTCGTTGTCACCAAAAATAGCTCCAACTTTCTTCAGAACAATAGACATTTTGCTTGAAAATGTTTATATGTGCTTCAAGAAAACTCAAAAATCCTGTAAAGAAGTTAATTGAAATTTAGTAAATAGTTTTGGACTCACAATTATTTTAAAACTCTTGACTATACATTTGTTAGATAAACATTAATCAGGAATAGTGTATATATTTGAAGAGAAAAATTATATGCTCAGACTGGGGCTTGAACCTAGGACCTTTGGCTTTCTAGGCCAATACTCTACTGACTGATCTACCTGAGCAAGTTCCAATCTAAATTCAAAACCTTCTCTTATATATGCTGTTAATTCTCACGCACCAAATGCTATGAAACCTTTGCTTCTATCTTGCAAATGGCGGCTTCTTTATTAAGAAGACATTTATTTGGAAATTTTACATCACATTATAAAGCCAGTATGGCTTCTTTTGAAGTTTTTATTATTCATTTCATACATCTCTATGAATGGATAAATCATATTGGAAGAGAAAAATTATACGCTCTGACTGGGGCTTGAATCCAGGACCTTTGGCTTTCAGGCCAGTACTCTACCGACTGAGCTACCTGAGCAAGTTCCAATCTAATCTTAAGAGAAGGATTTGCATTTAGATTGGAACTTGCTCAGTCGATAGAGTATTGGCCTAGAAAGCCAAAGGTCCTGGGTTCAAGCCCCAGTCTGAGTGTATAATTTCTCTCTTCAAATATGATTTATCCATCATTGAGATGTATGAAATGAATAATAAAACCTTTGAATAGTCTATATGTTCATTAATCTAATTGTCATATAAGTGACTTTGAATATATAACATCTGTCAATGGTTTTTTATTCATTTGATACATCTCAATGATGGATAAATTATATTTTAATAAAAACTATACACTCAGACTGGGGTTTGAACCCAGGAAAAAAATTATATACTCAGACTGGGGTTTGAACCCAGAGTGCCTAGAGTGCAAAAGATCCTGGGTTAAAACCCCAGTCTGAGAGTATAATTTTTCTCTTCAAATATAACATCTGTATTTGTTACTTCAGACCTAGTCAAGGTTAATAAAATTTTGCACGAGAAAAATTGAGAGCACAGCTTCATTCAGAACATATATTGAAAGTATTCACACCAAAAGATGTGCGTCATATTAAACAATTCTCAGATTTGAAAAGCCTGTCCTGAAAAAATTCTCGGATGTAGGAGATCAAGTGACGGCCGGTGGGTTAAAAATTTTGGATCTCTCAGTGACATAAGTTTACTTACTTTAAATATCTATATATTATTATAATTGAGGCATCGATAAAACAAAAAGGTTAGGTGTACTTTTTAGGTCAATGCACCTAATATCAATGTCACCTAATGACTTGGAGTACCAGTTGTTAGGAGGACAAAGGAGAATCATGTAAAATGTATGACACTGCTGAGTTCATAACAAGTTCATATCGTATCCACTAACGTGCAGATTACAAATGCCACACAGTTTTACATTTATTACTGCAGACAGAATTTCCTGTTTACTTTGCCACAGTTTCATTATGATTAGTATGAGTCTGCATATGCATTTCTGAAACTATTGGCAATGTTACTGACACTAAAAAGCAAAAACTGACATTATTTGTCTTGTATTTGATAGAAACTTAATTTTTTATATTTTATCTGATAGATGTTTCAAGTCACATTTTTTGCCCAATGTGTCCCATCAGCAAACAGAGGAGACTGAAAAAGTAAAAACTATAGTCAAGTTGGGATTGGCCTACCATTTTCTTTGATGTTTGATTTTTCCCTTAAATTTAACATACCAAGAAACTTAGCACCTTTCACCCTGAAACTTTCATATATCACCAGTATACACAGACAACTCCATGTTCCTACCAAGATGTATATGCTTAGAGTGATCCTGTCTCTTTTTCTAAATAAATTTTATGTATTCTTGGGGTATATTATTTTCTTGTTCAGACTCTATAGAAATAGGTAAATAAGTATCAATAAGAATCAAATGAATCGTGAATTCTTCTTACTTCATACCTGTTTTTTTAAAACAGGCAGTATCGGGAAATACATCATTCCCATCTTAAGCTGTTTTCACAACTGTCAATTTTTTATTATGCCGGTAATTTTCTAAACTGCCATCTGGTGTACTTTTGAAGAACTTTGTAATCAAACTTGGTTCGTCTGGAACTTTGAAGTTCATGGTTCTAGTAAGGTTTTTTTGAATCTATATCTTTTCCCAAACTGTTAATTCCAAAGGTTTAGATAGATATTTCAAAAGTTTTGCTTCTTTTTCAATCTTATGATTCTCTAATAAACTGTGTGCTGCTATAGCTGATTTTTCAATTTCACCATTTTTTATGTTTCTAAAGTGTTCTTTTTTGCTATTGTCTAAGTTCCTTTTTGTTTTTCCTATATATACTTTATTGCAATCTATGCAAGTAATTTGATAAATTCCAGATTTTTTATTGTCTAGGGTGTCAACTTTTTTATTAGCTAACAGAAGATTACCCAGGCTGAATTTGTTAAACGGAGCCAATGTTATATTAAATTTTTTGAAAATCTTTTGAAATTTGTTATAAACTTCTGGATGGTAAGTAAATTCCTTGATTTTTTCATCTAGAAAGCACTAGAAATATTAATGTAGGAATTAGATAAATCACCCTTGGATATAGTTGTGTTGGCCTGTTGCATCATGGAGTTAATTTTAAATGACATGATTTTGTAATTGTAAATGTACATGGTCCACAGAAGATAACGATGACAAGATCAAGGATGAGTTCTATGAAGAATTAGAAATTTGTGTATGATATTCTTTCACAATATCATATGAAAATTGTTTTAGAGATTTTAATGCGAAAGTGGGGCAGAAAGATTTATACAGGCCAACACTAGGCAAATTTAGTCTTCATGAAGATATAACGACAGTGGTGTTAAATTAGTCATCTTTACCACATCAAATAATCTTATTGTTAAAAGCATAACATTTCAAGAAAGTGATATTCATAAATACACCTGGATGACTGTAGATGGTGAAATGCAAAATCAGATATATTATACATTAGTAGATAAACACTGGCACAGCAGCATCATTGAAGTTAAATCAATTAGAGGGACAGACTGCAATTCAGATCATCACCTGATCAAGGTGAAAATCAGAGAACAAATATCATTTATCAGAGGAACAAATGCTAAAGATGATCCTGAAAAATTTGAATTAAAAAAACTTGGGAAATGATGAATAAAGGAAAGTATGCCAGTTCGAAATTGCTAATAGATTTAAAATACCAGAATATTCTGATGAGAATATGGCAACCAAAGAAGGAACTGATATAAATAAAGAATGGGAGGCTATAAGAGGTATTATTAAATTGTCAGCATCAGAAATCGTAGGTTATTTAAAAAAGAGTAAAAAAAATGGTTTGATGAGGTATGTGCAAACATTAAAAAAAAGAAAGCTAGCAAAAATGAAGTGTTTACACAAGCCAATTAAGTAAATTTAGAATAATTGAGTAGCATTAGACAGAAAACCACAAGTTATTAAAGAGTAAAAAAGAGGGAATATTTCAGACAGAAGATTAATGATCTTGAAATTAATGCAAAAATAATAGGAACATCAGGGAATTAGCACAGACAGGAAAGGGTTTCAGGCTACAAGAAACATAATGAAAAATGAAAATGTGGATATGATTGCACATTCCAAGAGTATATTAAATAGATGGACAAGTTACTTTAAACATCTATTAAATGTTCATGGAAAACAGGATATTGAAGAGGGTATTTACAGACAGCTGAAATATTAGTTACAGAACCAAGTATGTGAGAGGTTGAAAGTGTGATAGAAACATTAAAGAGGTATAAAGTATCAGAAAGAATCAGATGGGATCTCAGCAGATCTGACAAAATCAGGGGGAGAAAAATTAATGGACAGGATACATCTCTTGCTTAATATGATTTGGGAAAAAGAGGCTCTTCTAAATGAATGGAAAGAATTGATTACACAGGTCTGCAAATTATAACTTGATAAGAGCATTTGAAAGGTGATTCTTAATATTTCAATACCATGATTTCAAAATTACTTTAGTTTTTCTCCATCACATCAGGTTTGATTACAAATCAAGAATATTCATATATTTTCTTCAAAAAATTATATAGGTATGATTTGTATAAGAGTTACAAATGAATTTATCAGTATTTTTATTGCACATTTCCACTCACTTTATAAAGAGTACATCAGTAAAATCTTGTTCATTTGGTATTGAATGTTTCTTTCTATCTTGGATTTTGCCATATAATCCCTACACAGGAACCAGCAGTAATCTGCAATCGTTGAAATATTCCATCGTCCTTGGTATCTCCTCTCCACTTCTCAAATAACCTGGTGAAACCTCTCTCCTTGTTCCTCACTGACTACCCGTAGGTTCTCAGGAAATACGTCCAAATGTGAAAACTAAGTTTAATTTGAGATTCATTTTGCTCCCCCAATGTTAACTTTTGTAGCACGTTGTTCATAATTTTGACATAATCAGGATGTTTATTGTTTCCTAGAAAATTGTCCGCAACTTTTTTAAAAGCATTCCAAGCATTTTTGTCTTTAGAAGTCATAGTAGCTTCAAATTATCTGTCTCCAGCTAGAGCCCTGATTTGAGGACCTTCAAAGATTCCTTCTTTAATTTTGGCTTCGGACAGAGCAGGAAATTTGTTGCTGAGATATTTAAAACAATCACTATCTTGCTCAAGAGTTTTCACAAACTGTTTCATGGCACCAAGTTTTATATCAAGAGGTGGCAAAAGAATTTTCGGAAAAACTTTAGTTTGATTTTCACTTAAATTTTTTAAATCCTACTGAAGAACAGTGTGCATATGCAAACGTTTATAGAGTAGATGACACAAGTGATGATAATGAATCACTGTTACAGCCTGTATCTGAATAAGTTCACTACTGTCTGTATAGGTATAGGAATACTAGAGCCATGTGTCACTGGTCTCACAACAGATAGGAAGTTTGGGTATATAAGTCCTTTTTTTGATGTTTGCAGATAGACTGTTGAGTCTATCGAGTCTACGACAAGGGAACTCCATCTAGATGCACTCACCACTGAAGATGCCCTCCACAGTTGAGGGACAAACATCTGGAAGAAACACCAGTTGTAGACCATGGCACATAGCCCAGAATCTTTTAACATTATGATTACCAATCGTGAAAGCCTGCATTCCACAATTTACCACTAAGGTTAATGGTAGTATATAGTCAATAGCAATATTCCATAAGTGAGGCTACATGCATTTGAATTAAAAGATATAAGACCAAATTTTATACCTGGTTCAAGTAATCACTCTCAATGTCTCAATGATAGGATATAAACTTGGAAATTAAATAATAGATCAACTGTGATTAAAATCCTAAGTTGAGTGCAAATTTTTGCAGTAATTTAATTTTATTAATGCTCATCACACTAGAGTATTTGTATCTTTACTAGTTAAATTTAGATAAGAATTCTAGAATATTGTAATATCTCAATTCAATTTATGGCCGTTACTTCACAAAGCTCTTTATTCAGAAAAGTTTTACAAATATAAGATGCACAGTCCATCTCTTTGTTCATTCCACAATTTCCTTATTGTGTTACACATTTAAAGAAGAATACAAATGCTCGTTTTGTCTATAGAGAAAATTGGTTCGAGAACCACTGTAGCACTTCGAGAAATGATCCCATGAACACTATCATAGGATTCTAATTTATTTTATATAGCTTTGCAATTAAAAATACAAATTATAATTAACTTTGCATCAGGTATTAGCAAATGAATCATCTGGGATATAATTTTCATAATAAAAAACATTGACTCGTCAATAGCACAATATGCAAAGAAGAGGTTATAATCGTAAATTCTTGATGTTGATAACAATCTTAAAGTCATCTCCGTCTTTAGTTTTACTTAATATAACACTTATATTCGTCTAAAAAGGGTTAGCCACCTCGAATAATTCATATATTAATGTCCACACGTAAATAACATAAAACATAAATTGTTTATAAACAAAGACGCCATGTTTAAACTGAATGAAACAACCAATCACGATGGATGCAGCGGCAATCCCTGGCAGCGGTTTCGTCTGTCTGCAGCCTACTTTTACTTCGCTGCAATAGCTGCAGTCCGATAAAGCACTTTATTGTACGCTGCAGATAAAGCGCTTTTGCAGCGCTTTGGTCACTGAATGCGCCTATTGATTCTTAAGGCGGCTCCGTGGCGCAAGTGATTAGACGCTCGCCTCTCACCGCTGGGGTCCCGAGATCAAGTCTCAGTCACTCCATGTGGGTTTCGTGATGGACGAAATGGAGATTGGGCAGGTTTTTCTCGGGGTTTTCCCCTGCCACAATTTCGTTCAATTTTTATTGAATATATTAATTCTCAAGGCGGCTCCGTGGCGCAAGCGGTTAGACGCTCGCCTCTCACCGCTGTGATCCCGATATCGAGTCTCCGTCACTCCATGTGGGCTTCGTGGTGGACGAAACGGAGTTTGGGCAGGTTTTTCTCGGGGTTTTCCTCTGCCACAATTTCATTCGACGTTCCATCATTTCTCATACTCATCTAATCCATTTCGTTCATCTCGCCTCCATAATGGTCCTCCAATGGTCGGCCAGCACCTTGTCATTCACAGACCTCTATATCGTCGTTGTTCAAGCAGGAAGTCCAAAATTGGGTGTTTTGAGACATATACACTACTATATCATGAAAACGATGTTTCACAGTCTGCAAATGCCACTTAAGTAGTATTCCTGTCCTTTTCAAAGTTATATACATTTATTATTTTCACGAAGTCCAGATTAGACCTTATTTAGTCAGGCAGAAATCACTAAATGGACTTAGTTAACTCTGCTTGACATTAGTGTTCTCTATAAGCATTGTCAAGCATACATCACAGAATAAGGAAAACGCTTTGACTATTGTTGCATTATACTTTATCTGCGTGGTTTTTCATTATATTTAATTGTGCTGTTCCCTATCTAGTGTCCGTAGCGTAGTGGTTAAGGCACTGAGCTACAAGCCGGAGGGTCGAGGGTTCAAGTCCCGTTGGGGTCAGGATTTTTAAACTGACCCAAACCCTCTGGCGGCACTATAGCCCTGGGGTCGACTCAGCCTCTAACGGAAATGAGTACCAGACGCTTGTTCTGGGGGTAAAGGCGGCCGTCACGCAGGGCTGACAACCCGGCTGACATAAAGTGCCGATTGTCTAGAAAAAGTGGGAGCCTTAACCTCCTACTACACCAAGGGCCTTCGGGCCTGTTGTGGGATCACTTTACTTTACCTATCTAGTGTTCTTACAGTGTATGTAGTGTAGCAATATTATCTGTGGCAATTAACTTTTCTTAATTGACACATGAAGACGGGCTCAACTAAAAGTTAGTTACACTGTCTGAGAGGTCTCGTGAGAACCTTTACTTAATTTGTTACGCTTGAATAAATATCAAAGAAGACATGTTTGTCTTTTGTATCTCAAGTTAAAACCAACACATGTATGGCTTAAATTGTTTTACAACCGGATCGAGTCGGTCCTTTTGTATAAAGGTCTTACTATCAGAGAATAGGAAGTTCCACTATCCAGCTTTAGAGAAATACTCTTCCCATAAATTTATGTGAAAGTTCTCAGCTGTTTCGTAATGAGATAAATTACGGTCAGTCTTCGGTGCTGAAGATCGCCCCCTCCCATGGAGATGAACCGTCGCAGAATCGATGCCCATCTGCGTTGTTTAAATTAATGACCGACTTCCGGTCTCATTAGCAAACTATTGTAAAGTGGACCTAACTCAATAAGTACCCATGAGCTGTATGAAAATCACACTATGGAAGTACGAGACCAATGGTGTCTCTTAGATTCATTTTTAAGTAGGGTGGGAGAAACCTATTTGCCAATTAGATGTTATAATTATTTCTAGTAAATTATTAAGGATGTTACCCTGTGAGACACGCCTTTTTAAATATGTTGAATGTATGTTTTAACCAATCAGAATATTGGTTTAGGAAATTATTTTCGTACGAACGAGTATGGATATATTCCAAGTAATGAAACATTGCAGTACGTAAGACGCCCGAGCAAAGGTTAATTGCGTAAGACTCCCTCGAGGAGTGTAGTTGGTTGAGTCCCGCGATAGGGTGGACATATATCGCCGGTCGCAGGCGAGCGACCTATTGGCCGCTTAGGAAAGCGATAGGCCGCTATTAATTAATGACTTTAAAGCGCGATAGATTCGCCGAATTATATTAGTGAAACTGGTCCGCTGCCGACCGCGACTAGTAACAGCATTCCGAAGTAACAATTCCGGAATATCATTAGTGAGGATATATGCATACTACGTACAGTATATGTGAACATTGTAATAATTGATTGCCAGTGTGCTGCATTTTATTAATAAATATACTATATTGACATCAGTGTATGTCTTGGAAAGCCTCCTTAATTGTATGTAAAATCCTTGGTTCGCTCCACGCCTTATTCCCATGAAGGTAATCCATTACCCTGAGATATAAGACCTCGACTTCCCGCTTTCTTCCCGCTACAGTAGTGTCGAGTGTTTAAAAGAAGGCAAATTTTTTGTGTCTTGTAAAATGTTGTGCAATATATGCAATTTGGTGTTACAATACAGGAGTCGTCTTATGTTGCATTACACTAAACATAACACAGCTGATCATATTGATTTCAGTATTTCGGTAAGTTAAAAAAAGTTTTTAAAGTAATTATTAAAATGTAGGTAGTTTATTTTGGGGTCAAATAATCAAGGAAATATTGTGAAATATGTTTCTCGAACTTAACAAGAAACACAGTATGCATTACATGCCACTGCACATTTGTACAGCGAAAACGATAGCATATGTGATGCAGATAAAAGCTATATCGCAGTGAAAAATGCTGAATGGAAAAGTACAGACAGCACAGAATCACATTATGATTATGTTTGTCTGTTTTCAATTAATTCAAATATTTAATGGTTCTTAAATAAAATAAGTTTTAAAACACCTTACAATTAATTAAGCCTGAACTTTACTGATATTACTTCATCAGAAAAATAATGATGATACTTTTGGTGGTGGAAGACTAGATAATAGAGATAAAGACCCTGACTGGTTGTCAATATCTGAACCTAACAATGGGGTATACCAACACCTGACATCTGCGACTACCACATCAGAACAGCACAATGCTCACACTATTGGAAACAACGTTAATGGTGGACATCATAATATTATGTCTGTGTTATACATTTTATCTTTTACAGAAACAGAAGTTACACATATACAGGGTGTTTCAGAAGTGTTGGTCAATAATTCACAAATGGAAAGTACAGACCAAAAGTAGCTAAAAAGCTCCACTAAACATGGATCCGCAAATCAATCGTTGTCGAGATAGAACACATTTTCTGTTGCGGTTCTTCAGTGTCTAGGAACACATGACAACTCTAAACTTTAAAGTAAGTGTTCAAAATGTTTTATATGCATCTGAATGTAACATTGAACTCGTCTCTGAAACGAGTTGCGAATCCTGTCAGACAGTCCTGGAGAATACTGTAAATGCTGCTTCAATCCCCAAGTATAATTCCTCAAGAGAGTTGAACTCAGTAGCGTAGACCAAGCCTTTGACATGAACCCACACACAAAAATCCATGGGATTTAAATGTGGTGACATTGGAGGTCATGGCAAGGGGCCCTCCTCTACCTATCCAATGTTGACCATACCTTCGAGTTAGAAGCCGGCGCAAACGTAATTGAAAATGTGCTAGAGTACCGTCATGCATGGACCACATGTTCAGGCGTTGGTTCAGTGGAACATCACGATGATGAACGAGATCTGGAAGTACAGTCCGCAGAAACCGCCTGTACTGTCCTTCGGTTAGTCTCTGTGGTAGGAAGAATGGTCCAATTAGGCGGTCTCCGGACGTTCAACGAAAAACGCTGCTGATGTCGTGACATGTGCGTTGCATTAGTACTGACATCGGCTCAAAAATGATATTTATGGAAGTTAAAAATACCATCACGGGTAAACGCATCTTCATCCGTGAACAGAATACTGCTTACAAACAGGGGGTTCATGGTACAGTGTTGTTGCATCCATTGGCATAAATTTTCTCTAGGAGAGAAGTCTGCATTGTTGAGAACTTGCACTCGCTGGAGTGGATACGGATACAGTAATTCCCGATGTAAAACCCGCCACACACTGCTATGACCCAGGACACGCTCCTGGGTAGCAATCCTCCTTGTTGAAGTACTTGGACGTTCATGTGCACTGCGTAATATCCTGTTCTCAACATCATGTGTTATGGATCTGGGTCTACCTTCTCGTGCATGATGTGCGAAACTCCCAGTTTCTCTAAGATGCTGATGTAACCTGTCGGGCTGTCTGTTTCGAGGAAAAGCTTCTTCATACAATCGTGCAGTCTCAAGTGCACTGTCATTCGCTTTGCCATACATGAAGTGCATGTTAGCGAACTCTTCATTGTTGTAACCTCTGTCCATGGTGTCTTTACTTTCGTAACTGATTGTGAGGCCTGTAGGGACCGGTAGGGACAGTGCACGTAGGGTGAAACGAAAGTTGTTGCACATGCGTCGATCCCAAACTTTGAGATACCAACGTAATTATCCAGTGGCGTTTAGAGTTGGTACCCAACTCGAATTATTGCAATATCTCGACAACGGTTGATTTGCGGACCCTTGTTTATTGGAGCTTTTTAGCTACTTTTGGCCTGTACTTCCCATGTGTGAATTATTGACCATTACTTCTGAAACATTCTGTATTATTTGTTTATGTAATATATAGGCTACATTTAAAAATGTCTATATAATGTCCAGAAGGGTCTACCTTAAGACATTCATGGACATGGTTTCCTATATGAATGTTGTTCGTAATATTGTATTTTTTATCTTTCCTAAAATGTTATAACAAAATCACAGAATTGCACTTTATAACAATATTAGCCAAGATGCACAGAGTTCACACTTATAACTAACTAACTCACTGGCACTATCGAACCCGTAGGTTCATGGCCGCGCGAACATAAGCTATCCTGAGCCAATGTTTTCCAATCATCCCCTGTATAATCTACTTCCCTCATATCAAAGTTAATGTTATTCTCCCACCTCATTCTTGGTCTACCAACTGGGCGTTTCCCCCCTGGTTTTCCTACAAGAAGCTTCCATACACGTCTTTCATTCCCCATTCTTGCCACATGTTCTGCCCATCGCAGTCTACGAGACTTAACTGTTCTCATTATATCTGGTTTCCTATAAAGACCATGTAATTCACTGTTATGCTGTCTTCTCCATTCACCTGTCTCTTCATCTCTCTTAGGTCCAACAATTTTCCTAAGAACTTTATTCTCAAATATTCGATAATCTCCTTCCCTGCCTTAAAGTAAGAGTCCATGTTTCGCATCCATATAATATAACTGGTAGAATAATAGTTTTATATATTTTCAGTTTAACGTTTTTTGGAAGGAGTTGGGAAGTCAAGAGTCTTGGAATGCATAATAACATGCATTTCCAGAATTGAGCCTATGTTTAATTTCCTTGTGCATCTCATTCCTGTTTGTGATTATTGTTCCTAGGTATTTGATTTCAGCCACTTCCTCAAAATTTCCCTCATTTGTCATTAGCTGTCCGTTTCCATTATATAATATATTTTTATGTGTGACCATATATTTAGTTTTATTGATATTTACTTCCAGTCCCAATTTCTTAGTGTTACTCAGTAGTGTGTGCGTGTTGACCTTTAGTATCTCCTCGCTATCGGCCAGTAGTACTACATCATCAGCATAAACTAACAGTTTATTAATACCATTGAGTTGTAGGCCTTCTTCATCCTCTAAAGATTTGATGGCATGCTCTAGAGTTCACATTCATGCTCTCTTCTATTAATATGCTGATGTCACTACTTTTAATACAAGTCAATTCCATGGTGACTGATTTAACATTTACAAGTCCTATATTTAATTTTTTAGAATGTTTAAATAGTTTGAAAGGTTTTTCTCAATCACCTAGTGATGATACAATCTCTAATAATGAGAAGATGCAACTCCGCCATGGCCGGTCCCAAGCCCGGATGAGGAGCATTGGGAGGGAGAGGACTAACAATCTCGTTAAAAAAACAGGGTTGAGTTGGCTCCTTACTCTGTAAGGTCCCCTATCCTGGTTACGATGAAGACCTCAACGGCAGAGTCGGCGCAGAAGGAGTTCTTCAACACAGCGGCTCTGGCGGAAGAGGCAACCCTATCTCTAAGGGAAATAGAGAAACGCTGCCTTGCGGTGAAGAGGGATCTTCAAGGCTATGGGAGGAAAACCCAGACAGAAATTTTCCTGGTCCTCCACGTAGGGGACTTATGCTGTGGGCCATTTCCCCACACATTAGAAAAAAATACAAAATGCTAAAAGACCAATTAAGTCAAAGCCGGACAGAAAAAAGTACGAAAGACAAAAGCAACGATTTTAAGAATGTAAGATGAGCGATGGCCGAAGCAACTATATCAATGGCAATCGACCAGAAAGAAGAAAAGAGAGAGACCAAAGTTAACATGGAGGGAAAACATGAAGAAAGTAATGTAAGCAAGAGGCCTAAGCATTGAAGATGCCCAAGATCTAAGCTTTGGAGGTTTGGCACGGGAAGACGGCAGCAGCTGTAAAAAACCAAAGATAGATAGATGCAGCTCCATGTTTTTAGCATTATATTTAAATTAATACTTTCACTTAGGTCTTCTTTTAAGCCCATGTTTCCCTTAACAGAGATTTAGGGGCTCTTCTCCTACAGGGAAGAATTTGAACCATACTAATTTAGTTACACTTGTTTTTGTATAGATGTCATTTGAGTGGTCCATGGTCAGCATTCCGCCTCGTACTGACATCTAGTAAACCAAGGTAGTACTAGGACGGGAAAATTCGGTAAATTTTGCTTAGAGGCCTTTTCATTCAGGCTTAAGAATCTTTTACGAAGCCTGAAATCTTCAGACTCGGGACCCACTGCTTAAAATCCCTCCCGGAGGACTTGCTCCTTGGATTTTTCCATCCTAAAAAATCCATCGGCTCCGGCAGGGTGTGAACCCACGACCCTCGGGACCAGAGGTAAGGAGCATAACCACTAGTCCACCGCGGTTAACTGACATAAATTCAAAAAGACAATCATGGAAGAAAACAACCTCTATGAAGATTTCAATTATATTATATTTGAAATTATCAAGTCCACCACTGTAGTCTCGAGGTAGCGTGCTACCTTGTCACGCATCGGGCCCAGGTTTGATTTCAGATTGGAACAAGTTTCCTAGGTAATGTTTTTTCAGGGTTTCTCCTCAGCTGTAAGACAAATCTCAGGAAACTTTAAGGCCCACACCGTCCCCGAACATAATGTAGTCATCATAATCATCTTTATCATATTCGCCATGTTTAGTATGAATATGTGCGTGAATGGTGTTTCTCGTTTCAATGTTGTATTGTCTTAGAGGAGGCCCTGAATTGAGCTGATCACTCATTTGGGGAGGTCTTTCATGTCCTTGTGTGGTCAAAAGAAGTATGTGTGTGATCCATAATTAAAATCCCTCTCACGAGAGGTCGTGCCACTGTAAAGCCCGGGTGGCATGTGGCACCTAAAAGTACCTATAAGATGAGGGGTTAATCTAAGAAGAAGAAATTATCAAATACAGATAATCATTGGATAGTACTAAAACTTAAAAGTACATGGTTTAGATTCTGCCAATAAACCAATGACTATAAATTAAGATAACTTCTGTAATGATCCCGCGGTTTAAGGCATGATATCTTGAAGCAGAGCTGTAGGACTTGTGCTGGATCGAGTTCCCATGAGGGAAGGGTGTCCATCAACAACATGAGGAAATTTGATACCTATAATAAGTAGCGGCTTCAGATTGAGAAAACCTGCTATAACAGCTGATGTACCCGACATCCTAACCACATGTCACCCCTACACTGGCTGGATGATCTTCACCTCTGTGATGAACACATGTGGATATGAGGCCAGCATCCAGCTGGTAGCTCAAGGGCCTTCTAGGCCTGTCGTGCCACAGAGTTATGTAACATGTAAAGGTAACTGACGTAACCCTACTATATGGTATAGATTTTTAATTAGAGGAGACTTCAGTTTTATTTCAACAATAAGTATTTAAAAACAGCATATCTTATACCAAAATATTATTTGGCTGTGATTAGTATTGCATTGATTTTGGTCACCTAAGCATCAGTGTCCATTAGCGTCCTTTTTACTAGGATGTAGTGATTTGCACTTTCTTGATAGTCCATATAAGGTTGCGTATAAATTAATAATAGAGATCATTTATCTTGTTAGGCTTCTTTAAACATGCTTGTTTTTAGATATTGTACAAATGTTAGATAGCTTTCTGAGATAACACCAGATGACAGTATTATATTTTTGTTCCCAAGTTTCACACTTCCAGTATTTGGGCTGCGATATAACTTATGAAGAAGAACAAGATATAAATAAGAAAATACAGAAATTTCAACATATTTGTGGAACAATCAGACGAACATTGAGGAACAAAGTAAGAAAGGATAGGCCTATGCAGCTAAGATTTTACTCAACGATGGCACAAACACCAAACATTGAGCTGTCAAAAACCCCATTGTCATATCCATATTATATGGGATTTACCTATAATATTTTGTTGTAGAAAGGGTAATAAATATTAAACACATGTGAAATGAAGATCTTAAGAACTATTTATAGGAAAACATTATTTGATAGGATACACAATACAGAAATTAGACACAAAGTCAAATACAAGACATAACCAAATTTATTATAGACAGGCGAAAATATTTGAAAGGTCATGTAGAAAGAATGGAAGGCAATATACTTGCAAAAAAGAGGTAAAGAAGTTAGACCAATGGACAGAAGAAGAGCAAGACGAAGACCAGCCAAGAGATGGATAGACAATGAATGCACATTCAATACGTCTTCCTCCGAGGAGTGATTTGGGAAATAAATGGGATGAAAATCTTACAAATAAAGAAGAAGAAAGGGTGTCAGAGATATCAGGGAATTTCAGTGGGACACATTCATTGTTGCCAATGGAATAAACTACTAGTAATACCACAAAACAGATGTCTAATACAAAAACAAATACAAGTCTGGTGGAATTTTGCCAGTTTGGCAATAAGAAGAGAAAATGTGTTATGTCATTGCTGGTACATAAAATGTTGTATTAAACTCTCCATGCAATGGTACGTGTGTTTCTGCTAGATGTATTGCTATTTATATCCAGATATATAATAATATTAACCTTGATCTCTAAGCAAAATTCTTTTAGTAGTTTCTGTCAAAATACACAGAAGCCACACACATTTCATTCCACTTCATCGTGTAAACTGTTATTTGTAGTGGTGCCAACTTTTATAAATTTAGCATTCAAGTTCAAGGGAAGCAATTATTTTATTAAATCACTTGTTTCTTCAATGCCTTTATTTCTGCGATATACTAACAAGGCGCGACGGACTGGAAGCAAGGCGTCCGGTAAATTCTTATATACATAACGCCTCAATTCAAGGGCATAGATACCTCGACTTTAATTACAATTTGAATTATCAGGACGGATCAGTGGCGCAAGCGGTTAGACGCTCGCCTTTCACCATTTTGGTCCCGAATTCACGACTCGATTACTCCATGTCGGTTTTTGTCATAGATAAAACCGAATTTGGACAGATTTTTTTTTTCCGAGTTTCTCCAGTTTTCCCTTCCACAAATTTCATTACATCATTTCTCCACACTCATTTCGTTCATTTTGTTTTCTTTCATTACATCTGCCCCTGTGATAGTGCGTCAGCGTGGTCGGCCGGC
Organism: Diploptera punctata; assembly: GCA_030220185.1. Lineage (NCBI taxonomy): Eukaryota > Metazoa > Arthropoda > Insecta > Blattodea > Blaberidae > Diploptera > Diploptera punctata. The sequence continues at coordinate 750,754 of JASPKZ010007812.1, read as the reverse complement.
ATCCAGACCTTCAATGTAAGGGGCTTCTTCCCTCGGCCCGGCCCTGAGTCGGACTCGAAGCTTGTTTTTATAATAATCACCTACCTACATTAGTAAGGAGGCCCTTTAACACCTAAGATCAATAACATCACTATTCAAACCTGGGCGTGATAGGACCAACAAATTTTCCACAGAGATGATCTTGAAGAAGATTTCCGGGCTGTTTGGTCGTGGTCTTGAGGCTTGAAGTTCCCCGACGTTTCGCCAGAGACTGTGTCCGGCATCCTCAAGGGTTATCTTGGGATGCCGGACGCAGTCTCTGGCGAAACGTCGGGGAACTTGAAACCTCAAGAACACGGCCAAAGCCCGGAAATCTTCTTCAAGATCATCATTATAACTCCGGCCGTGAAAGCCTAAGTCAATACATTTCCACAGAGATTTCTTTTTTCGGGTTTCTAGTTATGTTACATGCAGTAAATATACGACACGGGGCCAGCAGTTTTAATTTATTTCCGAAAGAACCCATACTCATGATTTATAAGCCCTCAAAACTCCATTGAATCGGTCGGGTTTATACCCGCGAACCTCGGAACCAGAGGCGAGCATAGAGACCACTAGTTAAACAGGACCTATTTTTGTCGCAGGATATGCTGACAGTGATTTCCTTGTTAACAACACACATTTGTGATATATTTTAAGAAAGTTTGATTCATAGACATTAATTCTTCTTGTGAAATTCAAACTTCTTAAAAATGCCAAATATATCTGGCACTATGAGGACAGAATTTTCAAAATATTATGTCACAAAGGAAGACTATTATCCCAACTGTAAATTAATTTGAAATATCAATGCACTTTTAACGGCCGAGAACTTGTTTCCAGTCCACGTTATCATCCCCAAGTTGCAGTACATAGGCCCTATATATATATATATATATATATATATATATATATATATATGGTATGATAAGAAAAATAAATGCCTGGACGGGATTCGAACCCGGATCTCTGAGTCTGTACCTCAGCGTGATATCCATTACACTACCAGGCGAATCCAATTTAAACACTTATTTTTCTTATATATGTATTATACTCTCCATTATTACTAGATGTCGCGAGAACACTGTCTTCACTGCCATCTAGTAGCTGACTATATCAAAATAAGTGTTTGAATTGGATTCGCCTGGTAGTGTAATGGATATCACGCTGAGGTACAGACTCAGAGATCCGGGTTCGAATCCCGTCCAGGCATTTATTTTTCTTATCATACCATATTAAGCTTGCATTGCTCAATGTTAAACATTTAATTATAACATCGATAAAGCGTCACTGCTATAAAGTAAAATAAATATTCTCTTTAATTTGCTTACCGTACTTGATATAGTCAGCTACTAGATGGCAGTGAAGACAGTGTTCTCGCGACATCTAGTAATAATGGAGAGTATAATACATATATAAGAAAAATAAGTGTTTGAATTGGATTCGCCTGGTAGTGTAATGGATATCACGCTGAGGTACAGACTCAGAGATCCGGGTTCGAATCCCGTCCAGGCATTTATTTTTCTTATCATACCATATTAAGCTTGCATTGCTCAATGTTAAACATTTAATTATAACATATATATATATATATATATATATATATATATATATATATGTTATACATTTTTTTGACATTTAGCAAATGAAGGCAAATATGACATGAAAAGAAAAAGAAATGCCTGAGTCGGGATTCGAACCCGAGTTTCTAAACTCTGTATTTTTTAGCGCTCTAACCATCTGAGCTAATCAGGAATCCTAACACAAACATTTATTTATTTTTTTCTTATATTATGTAGGATTCCTGAGTAGCTCGGATGAGCGCTAAACGTACAGAGTTTAGAAACTCGGATGAAAATCCCGACTCAGGCATTTATTTTTCGTTTCATGTCATATTTGCCTTCATTGCTAAATGTCAAAAATATAGTTATAGCATCTAAATATACATGCGTTACTGCTATAAAGTAAATATTCTCTTTAAATATGCTTACTTGTTATAGTGGCCACTAGATGGCAGTTGGAACGATATCCCGCTACCTCTCGAGTAAATTGTGAATATTATATTCTCAATTATATATATATATATATATATATATATATATATATATATATATATATGGTATGATAAGAAAAATAAATGCCTGGACGGGATTCGAACCCGGATCTCTGAGTCTGTACCTCAGTGTGATATCCATTATACCACCAGGCGAATCCAATTCAAACATTTATTTGTCTTATATATGTATTATATTCTCCATTATTACTAGATGTCGCGAGAACTCGGTTTTCACTGCCATCTAGTAGCTGACTATAACAAGTAAGCAAATTAAAGAGAACATTTTTACTTTATAGCAGTGACGCTATATATATATATATATATATATATATATATTCCACCGCTGTGGTCTCGAGATAGCGCGCTGCCTTGTCACGCAGCGGGCCCGGGTTCGATTCCAGGTCGGGACAGGCTCCTGGGTGAGGTTTTTCGGGGTTTTTCCTCACTTGTAAGACAAATATCAGGAAGCTTAGGGCCCAACGGTCCCCGAAAATCATCTGGCCATCATCATCATCCTTATCATTATCATCATCATCTTTCACCGGTGTGGAAAGCAACGGGAAGATACCACACCTATAATTCCCTAGTAAAGCTGCAAAGCATAGAATGAAAATGCTATGATTGCAGTGAAAGACCTACCCTCGGACAAAATTACTATAGAACAGAATATTAGGATAATGGGTTCCACTCCATATTTAATAAAATGTATCATACAATTAATATCTAGAAATAAATTGTGGGATATAATGACAAATAATGGTATTCCACAACATTTGATTATGGTTATACAAAATTTATATGTAAATAATAAAATTGTAATAGACAGGGGTTTTAAATATAAACAACAAAAAATGGTAATAATAAATCGTGGTGTCAGACAAGGGAGTCCTTTATCAACTTCTCTTTTTAATTTATATATAGATGAAGTTATGTTAAAGTGGCAGATTAATTTAAGTAAACATTTTAAAATAAATAATAAACTGTTGGATACAATATTATTTGCTGATGATCAAGTAGTGATTTCCAGTTCAGAAGATGATCTAAAAAGATATATTTTTAATTTGGAAAAAATAAGTGCCAATTACAATTTTAAAATTTCAAAGAATAAAACTAAAATTTTAGCATTTAAAGGACATGATACCTTAAGAGCAAAAATAGCAATTGATGATAAGGTTTTAGAGCAAATGAACAGTTTTAAATATCTTGGTTTCAATCTGTCATAGTTAAAATTGAAGATATTAATGACAAAATAAATAAATTTAATCTAATGTGTGGCACTATTAAAAGATCCCTTAAAACATAAGAAAAGAAACAAAAATTAAATTTTATAAAGTAATGGCTGTTCCTGTATTGATGTATGGATCAGAATGTTGGACGATCACTAAAAGACAAGAACAAAGATTGGAAGCAGCTGAGATGCGATTTTCAAGAAATACAGCAACATATACTCTGCTGGATAAGAAAAGAAGAAGATATAAGAAAGGAATTGAATATTTTCAAACTTACAGACCGAATAATTAAATATAGGAACGACTGGAAAGAACATATCGATAGAATGCCAGAAGGAAGATTTCCAAAATTATTGCTAAATTATAAACCGCACGGGAGGAGAAATGTTGGACGCCCACATAGACGATGGTCTGAACAATTTTAACAATTCTAGCTTTCATGAAACCGGAGCGAGCCAACAGGCTTAATCCCTGGATGATGATGATGACAATATCTTCTGAGAATGAGAACTAGTGAACTACATGGTCTTTATAGGAAGCCAGATATAATAACAACAGTTAAGTATCGTAGACTGCGATGAGCAGGACATGTGGCACGAATTGGGAATGAAAGACGTGAATGCAAGCTTCTTGTAGGAAAACCAGAAGGAAAACGCCCAGTTGGTAGACCAAGAATGAGGTGGGAGAATAACATTAACAATGATTTGAAGGAAGTAGAGTATACAGGGGATGATTGGAAAACATTATCTCAGGATAGGGATGTATGGAGAGCTTATATCCGCGCGGTCATAACCTATGGTTCGATAGTGCCAGTGAGTTAGTTATTATCAAAGATATTTCAACAAGATAATATTCGTATGGTACGTACACCTAATGAGAATGGCTGAAGAGAATTTACCAAGGTTGGCTTATGAATGGATTCTATCAAGACGACGATAAAAAGGAAGACCACGTACAACTAGGATGATGGGAATCAATGTAGAGCAGGCATCTAAGAGGGGATTAATGAATAAACCGAATGGATTGGTTCGCATTGATTCGTGCCATATGTAATGAATTTGTTTTTGTTTGTTATGCTATGTGACTGGTTTTATTGTATTGGTATTAGGCTGTTAGAAGTTGTGAAAACATTGTAACCTGAATAAATAACTAAATGAAACTAAAATAAACAAGTTAGTTCTTAAATAACAATATTAAGCTTATACTCACAAGTGTTCTGTGAAATAAAGAAGAAACGAAATTTAATCTTGTTGCAGTTGGTCACAGTAACTCGATAGCATTTGTTTCTGTATGGAGGGTTGTGTTTATATATTAATACAGTTACTTACAACATGCTTCACAAAACATATTTTTGTTATGAAAAACGTGAAAGCGACCTTGATTTAATGGCTGTCTATTAGTATTTATACACAGAGTATTAAACCGTAATTTTTTAACTATTAATAATATTACTTGAAAAAAATCAAGTAACATTGTCCACGTTTGAAGACGTTCAGAATTCAGTAGGCCTATGTCCAGTGAAATATGTAACTAATTCTAACTCACTGGCACTATCGAACCAGTAGGTTCATGGCCGCGTGGACATAAGCTCTCCATACATCCCTATCCTGAGCCAATGTTTTTCAATCATCCCCCGTATAATCTACTTCCTTCAAATCATAGTTAATGTTATTCTCCCACCTCATTCTTGGTCTACCAACTAGGCGTTTTCCTTCTGGTTTTCCTACAAGAAACTTCAATGCACGCCTTTCATTCCCCATTCGTGCCACATGTCCTGCCCATCGCAGTTTACGAGACTTAACTGTTCTTATTATACCTGGCTTCCTATAAAGACCATGTAGTCTTCTCCATTCACCTGCCTGTTCATCTCTCTTTGGTCCAAAAATTTTTCTAAGAACTTTATTCTCAAATACCCGTAATCTCCTGTCTTCCCTTAAAGTAAGAGTCCATGTTTCGCATCCATATAATATAAGGTAGAATACCAATGAAATATTTACATATAATAATTTTAACATCTATGTTGGACGCCCATTTACTAGATGGGAAGATTCATTAAATTCCACTTGATGTGAAAAGAGGTCAAAATGCCTAATTTCATGAAGAAGAAGAAGAAGAAGAAGAAGAAGAAGAATAAGAATGTTAACATCTTAATTAATTATATGAAAATATTAATACCCCAGCCGGTACGCGAACCACAGATTGGGAAACGATATTCTAAAATAACTACATAGTCTAAGGCTTTACATACAGTAAAATAAATAATGGAAGAACGCAATTTTATTATTTTATCAACATTAAGCAGTAATTTTAATCTCAGTCTTTGAAAAATATTTTAAAATAAAAGTGCACTATAATTAGGGATGAGACAATGAAGCAGCATTGAGACATTCTATGCTTCAATCTATCCAATAGAGAACACATTAGGCCAGAGATATTTAACTCTTCCTGTTTGCAGTACACTCTAACCCTCCATTCTTTATAAAGAATGAATACCATCCTTTTCTGCAGACAATTTTTATAATAATTGTATTCCATGAGATTGTACTGCAGAAAATCCCTGGTCTGTTGTGTGCGCTGTTATAAATATTGAAACCATAGAATGTTTCAATATTGAGACAACTGTTTCAACTTCTCAGCCTTAATTGCAATATTATAAAATACCGGCACTTTATATAACAGTGAGCTACGTGAATTTTATGGAAAACCAGATGTAATAAGAATAGTCAAGCCTCGTAGAATGCGATGGGTAGGCATGCGGTAGATTGGGAAATTAATAAGAGGGATGGAAACTTCTTGTAAAACAAAATAGGGTAATTTCCCATTCGGTAGGCTAAGAATGAGATGGAAGAATAACATTAACAATAATTTTAAAGATATGTGTACGGGGAATGATTGGAAAACATTAGCTTAGTACACTTCGCGCAGCCGTGAACCTCCGTATTCGATAGTGCCAGTTAATTAATACAACAAAAAACATATTTGTCATTGAGGAGTTGAATGGAATATGGGCACAATTAAAAATATACGTTTTGAGATATTAGAAATTGATGTAAGTCATAACTAAATGTATAACATTGTTTATTTTAATTGATACAATCGGTTGCTGAACCTGCTGTAATCGAGATATCGAAACTAAACTTTTCAGGCTGACCAACTACAAAATGTCGAGTCCAAAAATGCATTGAACGGAAAAAGGGAAAAATATGAGTTATGCCCATATTCCATTCAACTCAAATAGGGCTAGGATTTTTATGTAATAAAAGATAAGATTTGCAAGCAGTTAGTATATAGCTATTATTCAACTGTTTGCGTGTGAAGCCAGAATAAAAGAAAATCAAAAATCTTACTTCTCATTATACTATTCAACTGTTTGTGTGTGAAACCAAAACAAAAGACAGCCATAGGTCTAACTTCTAACTATACTATGTTGCAATATTAACTTTTAGTACATGAAAATCCTAGCTCTAGTCATAATAAACTGAACAGTAATTCAGCCTGAAAAGTTAAACAATGAAGAAATTGCACAGATTCTACTGATAGTTAAATAGGCTATTAGTGTATTTAGAACATTTCGTTCGATAGACTTTTAAAAATTCTGTTAATTGTCTGCGCTCCTATTATTGATCCAATTTCGAGTGGAATGTAGACAAGGGAGGGATAAACAACCATAAATTAGATAACCTGACAACGCAACATTTCGTAAATAGGGATATCGGTTTCTATTTTAATTTAATGTTTTTGTATTTTGGTAGATGACAGTTATCGAACAGTATCTGCAGTAATAACGTATAATTTTACAATTTATTACTATTAAATTAATTGTAGTTGATTAAGATTATATACAATTTCTACGCCTAAATATAGTATTTTATAGAGTCAAGCAATCTGAGATGAGAAACCAAGGTCTCAAAATAAAAATACCCCAATTACAATTTGTTAAAGATATATACATAATTTAATTACATAAGGACATTGAATACTATGGGATTGCTTCAGACCTTACTTTACAATTGGATGAACCCAGTTATTAAGAATTAATCAAACTTATTTTCCGAATTTAGCTTTTAAAGGGTCTGTGAAAATGTCAGCCAATAATGAATAATTTTAAAAAGCTGAATTTTATAATACAGCTCATTAGTTTTTAATTGTTGTTCTTCCAAACCCTTAATAAAGTCCAAACCATCCCACATGGAATGATAAATCTTTTTAAATATTGATACTGGAATTTGAGGTGGCTACGTGGCACAAGTGGTTAGACGCTCGCTTCTCACTGCTGGAGTCACGAGATCGAGTCTAGGTCACTACATGTGGGTTTCGTGGTGGACGAAACGGAGTCTGGGCCGGTCCTTTTCGAGGTTTCTCTGTTTTTTCCTGCCAAAAATTGCATCCTACTATTTCTCCACACTCATCTCATTTAGTTTAATTTCATCTGCTCCTGTCATGCGTGGTCGGCCGGCACGTAAGGGGTTTCATCCTATCTCATCCCTCGATCCTGACCCTGTGTTGGAACGAGTCAAGTTTTTTCTTATTGGATTATGAGTATCAAATGTAAACAAATTTAACAAATTATTTTGGTAATCTGTTTACATCTATAATTATTATTTTATTATTATTATTGGTTTGTACTTTCAGAAGAATAAGATTTTTTAATTTTTACTTATTTTTTGAGACTGATAACTGAAATATTTTTCGTCTGAGATCCTGGGTTTCCTGTTTTAAAATTATTCTGATCAGATAAATTTATTGTGCTTAATTCATTCACACTCTGTATCAAATATTATTATTACAGAAATATGTTATATCAATAATAAACTATATGTTTTCTGATTTAAAATAATGGAAAATGTGATTACCGATATATGAACTTAAAGTGTTAAGTAGAAGTAGGAAATTTAAGCAGATGACTTTTAAGTATCATCTTAAATATCTAATAAATATTAAATAATCAATTGGGTTGGTTTTAATTAATAATAAATATTAGTTTAAAAAACTAAAACAACACGCTTTATTAGAAAACCGAATTAAAAATGAAAAATAATTTTAATTTCCAACATGCTTGGGATACAATTAAAGTGGTCAACAAAAAAAAAATATAATTTTACCATCAAAAGCGTGGGGTGATATTTATCAATTAATATATTTGATAATAAACAGATATTGGTAAAAGTAAAGTCTCTAAGAAGAAAACGTAAAAACCATAAAGAGCACCCCACGCATTGATGGTAAAATTATTTTTTTGTAGATAATCTAGTTTTATCCTAGATGTGTTGGAGATGATTTTTTTTGTTGACCACTTTAATTTTAACCCAAGCGTGTTGGAAATTAAAGTCATTTTTCATTTTAGTTCGGTTTTCTAATAAAGCGTGTTGTTTTAGTTTTTTAAAACTATTATTTATTTTTTAGTTTGGTTTTCTAATAAAACGTGTTGTTTTAGTTTTTTAAACTAGTATTTATTTTTTATTTTTAGTTTCGTTTTCTAATAAATCGTATTGTTTCAGTTTTTAAACTATTATTTATTTTTTAATTTTTAGTTTAATTGATTGTCATAAACCGGAATCCCATGAACATTTAATTGCTTACGATATTTTTAGTGTCTAGGCACGAATATATATATATATATATATATATATATATATTTAAATTATTTTTATTATCTAACATTATTATAACATTTTTGAATATTTTAATATAGATAAATAGTTACAATTAATCTATCCTTCTCATATTTTTTGGATAAAGTACAATGTGGCAAGTTTACAAAATTGTCATTAATATTTTACAGAATAAGATAAAAATGTAAATACCTTTAAATTCGATACGATTGTAGTATGAGCTAAAAGTAATACTCTTCTAAAAAAAGTCCGCCGGATTTGAACCAGCGACCTATGGATTACTGAAATTATATACCACTACAGTCCACCGCTCTACCAACTGAGCTACCATAGAATATAATATTAATTTCTTACAACGATGGACTAAAAAGTCGATAAGTCCGCAACCTATTATATATTATTTATGAAATTATTGTATTGTCATTGGTCCTTTACAAGTATACAAAGTTTTAAGTTGATCCAATGTTTTTAAGTGGCTGAAAATCGTGTTGAAAGATTCCGTTACATAGATAGATACAGGTCAAGCTAATATAAAGCGTGTAAAAATGCTCGCATAGTACTTCTAATTATTTATGAAATTGCTGCGCACTATTGGTGGCAATAAAATAAAACTCCTAACAAAGGTCATCATTAAAAACCAATGAATTTTCGACCGTAAATTAGACAATCCATACGGTTACTGTTCACTTGGGCAATAGACCTACTCATTTCAGTTAACTAACTCACAGTTCCAGAATAATTTTGTATTAGATGTTAATTCAACTGCATTTTTTTAGTAAACTCTAATTGACTATTGCTAATTTTTTTTAAATTATGATGTTACTTTCCAGTACTCCTATGAATCTTACACAGTATCGTTCAAGAATATTCATTAACTCCATGTAATAAGAGTTAAAATATGCTGTCATATTTAAAACCTGACGATCATATGCTTAACTATGATATATACCAATTCAGTATCCAATGTATTTCTTTTTATTTCGCATTTCCAACAATCCAGGCCAAGAGAAAAATAAACTCTATAAAAGTTACAAATTCTCGCCCCTTTCGAACTAATTAATTCACATAAAAATACAATGAGAATGGTGATTATAAAATAATTATCTTATTCCATCTAACAAGGATAGATTCCACATGTTACATAGAACCTTCAAACTTTAAACACTGAAATGTACATAGAATAAAATAAAGTTCTGCAAAGAAAAAACACTATATATATATATATATATATATATATATATATAACTTATAAACGTAATCGAATAATAGTAACAATAATAAAAATAAAAATAATAAGAAGAAATTTTATAATTTTATAGTTGTCATCCTGTAAACAAAAATCTTCTAATCTTGTTTCATACTATCCCAAGGTAACGAGTTATACTTTTAAAAGTTTTGCAAACTTCAAAACTTCTATTTAATTTATTTCTGATTATAATCACAGACTTCTTTACATAAATTCACTCATCCATGGGAAAACTAAATAAGTCCAAACTGGAATAAACAAGATAGGTCGTTATATCTAATTTTTTCCAGTGAACTTCCTCCATTTTAGACTTATCCAAAACAAAAATTGTCTATTGTAGCTAACAGAACGAAGAGTTGACAAGATAAGTCAATTTTACCACATGAAGCGGCATTAAGGACAGAATTAATTTGGAAAATATATAAAAAACTGGAAAAATATTAACTTTTCTGGTTTTTTCCCGGGAATGGGTGAATTATAACTAAGGCTAGGATTTTTATGTAATATTAACATAAAACATATGTACATATTTATGTGACTATTTAACTCATGCCACAAATGCTAGTCAATGACCAATCACGTTTCAAAGAATGTTGTTTTACAACCAATGACAGCCGTGTTTCACCTCGCTCTTCATCGATTTCTCTTTATCAGCTCCTGCTTTTGTGGTAAAGAAAGCTCCTCCTTTTTAATGTTCTGAACAGGTCAAAGCATTATTTTTCTCCAACAAATACATTGAATATAGCAAATAATGAAAAGATTCCTTGATTTTACTGAGTTGTATACTAAAAAAAATGAATAACCCGTAATGTTGATTATGATATATAGTTTGATGTGTTTCATTATTTCTCCACTTGGGTGCACTCTTACAATATTGCGATCTTGTTTGGCAATACATAATATGATCAAGCAGCAGTGAATGAACGTAACCTCACATTTCTGATTTGTTTTCAAACATCGCCGTTTACATTAAATATATAAATATTTTTAAATAACTATAGTTAAACAATGATTTGTGAGTAAACAGCTTAATTTTATTCGTTAAATAGTCCTAACAAATGCCACTCTTGATTTCCAAATTCTCTAGATAAATTCACTCCTCACTTCGTGAGTCATGAATTTATCGATAATTTGGAAATCACTCGTGGCATTACTTATGACAACATTATGTAAAATATGTAAGATTACACAAACATTTCTTAAAATATGTAATATTAAATACATTAAAATTTAATTTTATATAAATTTATATTAAACGTTATCTTTAAGATAAATTACATTTGAAGGAATGGGACAGTTAAATACTTGACAACGTGGTAAGAAGGGTATTGTCATGTTTCTACTACAGGTCTTAAGGGTATTGGGACGTTAAGGCTCCCATCTTTCGAGACAATCGCCAAGAGATTTCAGTCTTGTGTGATGATAACCATCTTTACCCCCACAACATAGCAGGGTATTAAGTTTTTTATATGCAGAGTCGATCCCAAGGTCATTATGCCGTCAGAAGATTAAACAGTTTAAAAATCCTGACCCCATCGCGTCTCGATCCTCGATTTTCCGGTTTGTGGGATATTACCTTAACCAACTATACCACGGTGTGCCCCCTATATATTTCCAATATTTCGTCCATAAACAGAGTAGATCGTTCAGGTTTTAATAGAGATCTTGCTATGTGGAACACTATACTCAATTCTTCCTGTATCTATGTTTATCATGTTCAGTAAATGGAACTCTTGTTTGACAGTTTCTCAGCAGCTTTTGTATAGGTTGGAAAAAGCAGTCTCAGTGTACAATCAGATATCTGAGTTTTTAAATGTAAACAAATATTGTTTTAATTTATTTACCGCTTATGAACATATTTTCTTTTTAAATTAAGAGGCATAATATGTAAATTTACATAAAAATCTTTAAAATATGTAAAAGTATGTAATTATGATGAAATATGTAAAAATATGTAATGATAAATTTTCATATATGATAGGTAAATTTCTAATTCGTGGACATTTATCAATTTTACCCATATATAAGCAAAGGCAAAGAATATGTGATTATATACAAATCCTAGCCTTAGATTTTCAGTGTATAAAATTTGAAGGAGCTTCCAGTACCGTACTTTCCCTCGTGAGAACGGAATTACCTGGAGTTGTGAGTTGTGCAATTCACCACCCAGCTTGGATCCGCTAAACCTTGTGCTACCCCTATACGTACCGACCTCTTCATATAACGGGGACGTGGCATTTGCATGGCTCTCCTCATTGGTTGATTTGATCAGCTGACAACCATAAACTTCTTTACAACATTTCGCGGGAAGGAGCCAAAATGTTAAAATATCCTAAAATAAACAGTTTTGGAGGTGATCCCACTTGACAATGAATATTCCATTATATATCACTTTTTCATGCAAGCGATTCCAGATGTAGTTTTATTTTTACTCGATGTAAATATTTTGCGCTGTGTTGGTACAGAAGCTACTGTTAAATTTCTGCACGTAAGCATGACTGCATTTCTTCTTCAGTAGACTACTATTTCTGCCAATCATAATAGAGTTCTGTAATGTTATTGTATATTTAAAAATATACTTACTTACTCACTGGCATTATCGAACCCGTAGGTTCATGGCCGCGCGGACATAAGCTGTCCATACATCCCTATTCTGAGCTAATGTTTTCCAATCATTCCCTGTATAATCTACTTCCCTCAAATCATAGTTAATGTTGTTCTCCCACCTCATTCTTGGTCTACCAACTGGGCGTTTTCCTTCTGGCTTTCCTACAAGAAGTTTCCATGCACGTCTTGCATTCCTCATACGCGCAACATGTCCTGCCCATCGCAGTCCACGAGACTTAACTGTTCTTATTATATCTGGCTTCCTATAAAGACCATGTAGTTCATTGTTAGTAGTCTTCTCCATTCACCTGTCTGTTCATCTCTCTTTGGTCCAAAAATTTTCCTAAGAACTTTATTCTCAAATACTCGTAATCTCCTTTCCTCCCTTAAAGTAAGAGTCCATGTTTCGCACCCATATAATATAACTGGTAGAATAACAGTTTTATATATTTTCAGCTTAACGTTTTTTAAAAATATGCGTAATAAAATTAATTAAAACAATTTTTTTCGTAGTCTTTCCTCGCTTTTAAAGACAAAACATGTCTCGACTTACATACAGTTCAGAAAAAGGAACCTGGACGAATGACCTTAAACTTGTATCACTTATACATGAACCATTAACTAACTAACTAACTCACTGGCACTATCGAACCCGTAGGTTCATGGACGCGCGGGCATAAGCTCTCCATACATCTCTATCCTGAGCTAATATTTTCCAATCATTCCCTGTATAATCTACTTCTCTCAAATCAAAGTAAATGTTATTCTCCCACCTCATTCTTTGTCTTCTAATTGGGCGTTTTCCCTCTGGTTTTCCTACAAGAAGCTTCCATGCATGTCTTTCATTTCCCATTCGTGCCACATGTCCTGTCCATCGCAATCTATGAGACTTAACTGTTCTTATTATATCTGGCTTCCTATAAAGACCATGCAGTTCATTATTATGAAGTCTTCTCCATTCACCTGTCTGTTCATCTCTCTTTGGTCCAAAAATCTTCCTAAGAACTTTTTTCTCAAATACTCTTAATCCCCTTTCCTCCCTTAAAGTAAGAGTTCATGTTTAGCATCTATATAATATAATTGGTAGAATAATAGTTTTATAGGCCTATATTTTCAGTTTACTGTTTTTTGAAAGGAATTTGGACGTCAAGAGTCTCTCTAATGCATAATAGCACGCATTTCCGGAGTTAAGCCTATGTTTAATTTCTTTGTTCATCTCATTCCTATTTGTGATTATTGTTCCTGGGTATTTGAATTCAGCCACTTCCTCAACATTTCCCTCATTTGTAATTAGCTGTCCATTTCCATTATATATTGTATATCTATATGCGACCATATGTTCAGTTTTATTGATATTTAATTAAAGTCCCAATGTCAATAGTGTGTGTGGTGCCCCCCGGGTTGGCCTTTAGAATCTCGTCGCTATCGCCAAATCCCTAATAAATATCGTAAATCCAAATATTGGCGTTTTAAATTAACTTATGGCTGTAAAAAATATGATTCTTTATTGAATAGTCTTCGTATGTAGCATCGAAATGGTATCCCTCTAAATAGGGGTTCTTTTCAAAATTTTTATCCACCACGTCCCCTGTACAATCTCCAGAAGGGTATAATAGAAAATCTGAAACCACTGTATTAATGCTCTCAGCCGGAATTTGATCTCAGGATTCTACAAATGTCACTATTAACAAATTAATAAAACTAGAAAACAAATAAACAAAAAACTATGTAAGCAATGCATGAGTTATGTGCCGTGCTTGTTTATACTCTATTCCTAAATATAAAGTTGCTAATTTAAGTATGTGTTTATGTCTACCATCCTATACACAATAAACTGTATGTCTGTAACGATGCATTGTTGACTACCTAAGAGGATTAAAAAACGAAGGGTGAAGTAAATACTAGCTACATGATGTTGAGTGTAATATTAAAATAATTACGATATAAATGTATAATTATTTTTTTTCATTTACTTATTCAACTAAACATAAAAACACATTTTCCGTCTTTGAGCTCATTTGTGTCAAAAATATCGGGATAAGAACAACTGGTATGAACATGTCAAGAGAATGCCTACAGATAGAATCCCTCAGCTGTTACTAAAGTACAAACCAATAGGACATAGAAATGTTGGACGCCCATTTACTAGATGGGAGGATTCATTAAATCCCACTTGATGTGAAAACAGGTCAAAAGGCCTAATTTCATGAAGCAGAAGAAGAAGAAGAAGAAGATCGGGATAAGTAGATTCCCGGACACACCGGGTAATATGGATGGGTATCTTAAAATAATTACGATATAAATTTATAATTATTTGTGTTTTTACTTATTCAACTAAACATAAAAACACAATTTTTGTCTTTCAGCTCATTTATGCCAAAAATATCGGGATAAGTAGATTCCCTGGCAACACCGGGTAATTAGCACGGGGTATCTTAAAATGATTACGATATTTTTTTTCAGTAAATTAAATAATATAAATACAAATCAAATATAACTCAAGATTATAATTTACAAATTTCGGTGAGTAAGACAAAAACTATGGCGTTTCAAGGGAAAATACCGATAAGAACTAAAATTGTTATTAACAACAATATAATGGAACAAGTTAATAACTTTACTTATCTTGGCTGCAATCTTTCGTACGACACATGTAAAGACATAGACATAAAATTGGTCAAATTTCAAAAACTTATAGGAACAATAAAAAGCATTCTTTTCCGAAAAGTACGTCCAGATACAATTCTAAAATTTTATAAAACAATGGCTCTTCCAACTCTACTTTATGGTTCTGAAACCTGGACTCTTACTACAGGTAAATTAAAAAGGATAGTAGCTGCAGAAATGAAGTTATTAAGACCTTTAGCGGGTTATACGCTTTATGATCACATGCGTAATGAAGATATCCGCAAAGCTCTCAACACACCAGCAATAACTGAAATCATTCAAAAATATCAAAATAATTGGCATGAACACCTTCTGAGGATGCCAAACAATAGACTACCTCTGCAGCTATTGAACTACAGACCCACAGGGCGAAGAGACCCAGGAAGACCTAAGAAGAGATGGAGGGATCAATTTCTTTCCTGAAGCGGAACAGGCCAATTGGCTTAATCCATGCCTGCCATTGATGATGAAATACAAATCAAAATGTAATAAATCATATCAGATCTCTTAGGATTGGATGGTTTGGTCATATGATAAGAATGGATCAACAGAGATTAGTTAAAAAAAACTATATAAATGGAAGCCTACATGTACTAGAGCAGTTGGTAGACCTAAGATGTTTGGGAAGATTTGAAAAATATGAGGACGACAAATCTTAAATTGACAGAGGATAGATGAGTCTGGAGGAAGATTACTGAGAAGGTCAAAACATTCAATTTTGAAGTTGCCTTAAGATGATGATGATATTTTTTCTACTTATTCAGCATAAAAACACAATAATTTTCGACTTTCAGCTTATTTATGCCAAGAAGATCGGATAAGTATATTTCGGGCAAAGCTGTAATAAGCACGGGGTATATAAAAATAATTACCACGAAATTTTATTCTATGAAATTCAATGTTAAGTACTCTTCACAAAGAGTTTAAAACATTATATTTTTCTCCTTTTACTTAAACATAAAACACATTAATTTTCGTCTTTCAGCTCGTTTAAATCAAGAAGATGAGGGTAAGTAGATTCCCGGACAACGCCGGGTAATTAGCACGGGTATCTAAAAATAATTACGATATAAATTTTTCTTCTATTTATTCAACTAAATATAAAACCACATTTATTTTCGTCTTTAGCTCATTTATACCAAGGAGATCGAGATAAGTAGATTCCCGGACAACGCCGTGATATCTAAGAATAATAACGATACAAATTTATGATTACTTTTCGTTTTACTTATTCAACTAATCATAAAAAAAAACATTCATTTTCATTTATTTAGGCGTAGCAGCGCACGGCGGGTGTTAGCTAGTAGAATATAAAAAGTAGAAAAATTATTTAAATGGAAACAATGCGTTTCTGGACATATTTTCACAATTTTCATTCTTTAGACGTAATGTGAAGAATTTTGTCTTAAATGTTCGAATTATACGTTTATACTCGTATTTTTGTTACATATATCCTATATGTGTGTGTGTGTGTGTGTGTTTTAATTTCAGTTTTTCCTTGGGTTAATTTCATGCATGTTAGTTTCTTGTGTTAAATACAATGTTTAATAATAATAATAATAATAATAATAATAATAATAATAATAATAATAATAATATTATTATTATTATTATTATTATTAACAAATATGCATCATGGTTTATTATCCACAATTGTAATGTCAGTCTGGTGGATTGCTGGATGCTATGCTAGCCTTTAGTTTTGAATTTCTCTGGTTCAACCTGGGCAAGGTTAATGGATTTTTAAAGTCGTAAAAGTCATGAGGAATGGCTTCCTTCGGAAGAGAAGTATATCCGTGATCTTGTGTCGTAGAGTTACGAAAATGTGACGTTTCTGAGTAAAATTTCACACCCAGATTTGGATTACTACACTAAAATGAGCAACTTTTCATAAACCTGTCTTTAAAAGGCGTAACAATTCATAAATGATTAGATCTTTTCAGTAATAAACTTCGACAATTTCATATTTATGATGACACTCAACTTGATTTTGATTTAGGCATATTTTAAAAATATTTTATTACTTAATTTTTCCTTCCCAAATATCTTATATTAATTGGCTTCCATTTGTGCATGTCACCTATCCGTCATTCTATTAATATGTTCTAACAATTAAATCTCTGTGCTTTAATATAATTTGCCACTGTTCTGTTTTAGCGAATTTTGAATGAATGCTCTTGAGGTTGTTCTCATGAAAAGATTTTTGAAAAAAAAATGTTTACAGATATTTACCGTTTCTATATATTTATTTATTTATTTATTTATTTATATTCATACATAGTATTCTGCTCAAGAGCAGGTCTTTCACTGCAAACTCAACATTCTCCACTCTTTCCTTAACTCAGCCTTCCTTTTTGTATCTGCATACAAACCACTTATTTTAATATTGTCTATCATCTGATGTATTTTTCTGCCTCTAACTTTCTTTCCATTGACCATTCCTTCTAGGACATCCGTCAGCAGGCAGTTTCTTCTTAGCCAGTGGCCAATCCAATTTATTTTCCTCTTCTTCATGAGTTATATATATATATATATATATATATATGTGTGTGTGTGTGTGTGTGTGTGTGCGCGCGCGTGTGTGTGTCTGTCAACGTCCTAGCAGCCGGAAATTTTGTTTCAAGAAAACATAACTTGGCATATAACAATTAATTAAAAAGTACGGTCGAGTCCGTTAATCAGCAAAATCGGACAAATTAGGTGTAGGAGTGCACCTATAACTAAAATTTAAAAATCGCTCTAGCGGTCGCAATTTTCGATATTATTACACAACGAAGCTCACTATAAGCTATTAAAATAAAATAAGCGAAATCCTATTTTTAGAAGTGGGGGGAGGGTTACCTGAAATCCTAAATTAAATACTGATTCTAGCAACCACCATGTGTGGTTCGCCGCTATGTAATACCTTACAATTTAATTAGGTCCTAACCCTTAAATTACCTGTGTATCCTATGAGATACATTAAGTTATTTAATATTTTAATGTACTAATGGAAAAATGAATAGGTGGATATTATTTAAATTCGTACCAAATTATACCGGGCTTCCAATATAAACCCGGACCGGCCACGGGGTTTCACCCGTCAGGCAGCGCTCTCTCCTCGTCCGCATTTCACTCTGCCAGCCGCTCGTCCTTGAACTAGTCAGTTTACTATCATTCGACAAGATGAGACGTCAGCTGACATTAGAGCAGCGCATTTATGTGTGTAAATGTTATTATAAATACGAATCAGCTCGTCGCGTTCGCGAGGAATTTATTCGGAACTTCCCTGGACAATTACCTCCTTCCAGATCGACAATCCACGATCTTGTGACTAAATTTGAAGAGAAATCATATGGGTGGTTTCAACAAGATTCTGCTACTGCTCATACAGCAGATGAGTCCATGAATAAAATTAGGGAAGTGTTTGAAGATAGAGTGATTAGTGCTGGCTTATGGCCCCCTCGCTCCCCAGATCTAACAGTGTGTGATTTTTATTTGTGGGGTAGCCTGAAAGACAAAGTGTACAAAACAAATCCGCACACATTGGAAGAACTGAAGAACAACATAAAAAATGAAATCAGAAACTTGACAGTGCCCGAACTACAGCGTGTCAATCTAAATGTGTTTACTCGGTATAATGTCTGTTTAACTGCGAGAGGACAACATTTCCAGCATTTTCTATAAGGTAAGAAACAGTTCAAGGACGGGTGGCAGGCAGGGTGAATTGCGGGAGGAAGAGACAGCACTGCGTGCCGGGTGAAACTCCGTGAGGCCGGTCCGGTTTTATATTGGAAGCCCGTTATAACAATATGCAGCAAATAGGTAGTAGGGTAGAACGGGGTTGTTTGATTAGCGGGGCTATATGATAATATTAAGCTTTTGCGCATGTGCAGCGAAGTAAACAGGAAGAAGACATTTTGTCAGTGGATGTTGTTACTGAAAGTCTTTTCTATTCAGTGAAGTAGTGTATATTGATTTTTGTCTATATTAGTTTAGTCTAGATTGATTTGAAGTACGAAAGGTAAGTGGCTCTGGTGTTCTGATTCTTGAGTATGTAAAATGTTCTTGGTGATTGTTAAGTTTTAACTGTGGAC
The DNA here is from genome assembly GCA_030220185.1 of Diploptera punctata. NCBI lineage: Eukaryota > Metazoa > Arthropoda > Insecta > Blattodea > Blaberidae > Diploptera > Diploptera punctata. The sequence continues at coordinate 731,243 of JASPKZ010007812.1, read as the reverse complement.
ATTGAATAACATGGCAAGTGAACTTCTTACAAATCCTACAGCTCGTGCTGCAACCAATGCACTATTTTGGAAACAACGTGGTCAGAAAGTGAAAATCTCATTGGGGGCTATTTTAATACCTGAAAGCGAGGCTTCTTGAATAATTAAAATTTTGTTTTTGTATTCGATTTTTTCTTTCTTCTAAATACATTTTTCACTTCTATTGTAGATACCACAGAATAACTGCATTATTTGAACGTGATTTAGGACCTAGGCATTATTTTATTGTTTTTTATTTTATTTTTTAAAATTTCAAATAATATTTTAAGAAAGACTATAAAAAAGGACTGCTCATACATCAATTAAATAATCCGATATTATGCAGCTGGATCAAACTGTGCATTACCCCTTTAAAGACTTATGTTTAGAGTACAGTCTCTAATGCAATACAGTTAGATACAGTCTCTAATGCAATTACTATATGTTTTATTTTAAATATAATTGAAGTGTGAACTACCACACTAGAGAGAATTGAATATGAATTGTTTAGAAATTGGTCATTGGTATTTAAAGTAACTTTTATTTGCTTCATATGGTGAGAAATTATAAAAGAAAAGGGAGACGAATGGAGTGGGATGAAGAAGGTTGTTGACGCAGCTATTAGAGGATTATCACCATTGGAAACCAGTAAAACATATAGGGTGCCCTTCACGGCTCTTTACTGTCGATATCATTTGGAAAACACATTTTGGGTATAGGCAATCTTCTCCCAACTAAATATAGAAGTGGGAACTCCAGCGGCCACTCTACAATATTTACAGCAGTTCAGAAAAAAAATCCAAGCTGATCGGAAAAAAACTATTAGGAAAACGTGGTTTCGGACTCACGCCGAAAAATCTTCGAATCTCGGCAGTCAAGCACGCCGGTAAGCATAAAATAGAACACCCTTGGAAGGACATAGCAGGGAAAGACTGGTGTTCTGCAAACGAAATAGCATATCCTTATAAAACACACAGGAGGATTGTCGAAAGCAAGAGCTGCATCACTAAATAGAGAGACAATTCAACAACATTTTAGTCTCTTGGACGAGCTCTTCAATAACTTACGTCTGCATGATAAGCCACCCCGTATCTATCAATGTAGATGGAACAGGATTGCCTCTTAACAACAAACCTCCGAAAATTATGACAGAATAGGGCACAAAAGAAATTCTGGCGTTGACTAGTGCTGAGAGGGGCGACAATGTAACTTTTATTGCCAGCTGCAACGCTGCTGGTGCATACATTCTACCACTAGTCATCTTTAAGGGACCGAGGCATAAACCAGAATTCTCCGTTAATTTGTCGCTTGGGCCTATTACTTGCAAGAGTGAGCGTGAGTGGATTAACGAAGAGATATTCTTGAAATGACTTCGTCTTTTTCAAGAAAATCGTGTACCAGTGAAAGTTATTCTGATTTTAGATAGCCATTTCTCACATTTCTCACTAGCTGCTTTGGAATTATGTCTGGAAAATAATATTTAATTGTTTTATTTACCAGTACCCATGCTTTACAACCATTAGACAGATGTGTGTTCAAGACCCTCAAGTCGGAATATTTTGCGAGGGCAACCAAATGGCAGCAAAGAAAACCTCATGAAAAACTGGCAAAAGTTCATGTCACTGGAATTTTCAGTGAAGCGTGGATGGCACTGCATCTGTTCTGTTGGAAAAAGAGAAGAGAAAAGTAAGTCAGTTGATGGGAATGTAAAGAAGAGGCTCATTGTTTCCAAAAGGACATCAAAATGAAAGAAGATGGACATCGCCCTAGATTCGGATTCCAGCCTAGATAACCCTGTACCTCCGATTGACTTTGAATATGAAGATGTTGAGTGGGAATATGGGTTCTGTCAGGGGAAATAGTCCCACATACAGTCTGAGGGAGAGAAGAAAGACTGGATACAGTGCCAAAGTGCAATACCTGGTACCACAACTATTTCTTGGGTCGCAAACATTTCTTTGTGGACGCTGCAAGTAACTTGCCCGGAATATGTTTCTGATGTTTATTTTTGTTTTAGTACTTGTGTATTGCTTTTCTTTTTTATATTTATCTTATTCTCTAATAACAGTTTCATGAAAATTGCACAAAATGTTGTGTTTTTTCATGTATCCAAATAGCCTCATCCACTATTCAAATAGCCCCGCTCATAGTTAGATACTTATCATGTAGAGGGTAAATCGAATAACTACGTAAATTGAATAATTTAAAAGTTATTGCAATCAATTTTCATAGTGAGGAAGACGATATGTAGGGCAATTTTACTGTATACTTCAGTTCTAAGGATTGCACACATTTTTCGGATAAATTGTCAACAAAGTTGAAATTATTCAAATATCCCCGCTGTATCCTAACTTACGGTTATGCATAATTTGTTTTCGCAGCAGTCCAACATTTTTAAATAAGCTGGCATCAGAACTGAGTTTCTCTAATTTAATAAAAAGTAATGTATATTCAGTAAACCAGTAAAATGGGACCATATATTCGACTTGCTGGATATTCACTTAGTTTACGAAATTCCTTCTTTATTAATAGGCTATAGGTTAATTTGAACTCTTATAGGAGTAAATCATTATGAGGTTTAATTTAAGATAAAATCAAAATGTTTCCTATCTCTCCTCATATTTAATCTTCTAAGTAGATCACGATTTCAAGTCCATAGGGGTTCCATAAACCGTAGGCCTATCATCTTGACGACTGATGTTATGTCGATCGGAAGAACCACTTCTTCTTCTTCTTCTTCTTCATCTTCTTCTTCCCTCTGTTAGTGGACCGATAAACCTCTGAATTAGGTCAGGATTCGCGGGAATTCCGAAGTTCTTAAGTCTTTCTTTGCTTTTCTGAATGTGGATTTTTTTTCCAAACCGTGAGTTCCTTTTGTTTATCTATTTGTTTAATTAGATTATTAGCTCATGCCCCAAATGGAAGTCAATGACCAATCACATTTCAATGATTTTTTATTTACAACCAATCACAGTTGTGTTTCGCATAGCATAGAATTTACCAACCAAAGTTTACCATAATAAAGAAAGCACCTCCTTTATAACATTCTGAATAGGTCATAGCATTATTTTGCAGTGACTGACTCTGTAAGAAATACGGCTACTAGATTTTATGCATGAATGTCAACACATGCCGCATGCGGGAGTTAATATAAAAACATTTGTAGCAATTGATTATACCACCAAAAAAAGAAACCACTGTTTGCACTTTCTTAAATGTATTTTTTCCCAGGTAACAATCCAGAAAAATATAATTGTCATATTTACATCATACGACATCAGAAATGAATTAATATACAGTTTGATTTGTTTCATTTTTTCTCCACTAGAGAGCATTCTTACAATATTGCGTTCCTTTGGCAATAAATAGTATGATCTGGTTGCAGTGATAAACAAAAGAAGCAGATGAAGCGTACCTATCGTTTCTCATTTGTTTTCAAACATCGCCGTTTACATTAAATATATAAATATTTTAAAATAACTACAGTTAAATAATGATTTGTGAGTAAACAGCTTAATTTTATTCGTTAAATAGTCCTAACAAATGCCACTCTTGATTTCCAAATTCTCTAGATAAATTCACTCCTCACTTCATGAGTCATGAATTTATCGATAATTTGGAAATCACTCGTGGCATTACTTATGATAATTAAGTAGATAAACAGAGGAACTCACGGTTTGGGAAAAATCCACATTCAGAAAAACAAAGAAAAACTTATGAACTTCGAAATTCCCGTGAATCCTGACCTGATCCAGAGGTTTATCGATCCACTAACAGAAGGAAGAAGAGGAAGAAGAAGTGGTTCTTCCGATAGACATAACATCAGTCGTCAAGATGGTACTGAAGATGTGACCGCCATGGTTTTGAAATCGCGATCTATTTAGAAGATTAATGTGAGGAGAGTTATGAAACATTTGATTTTATTTTAAATTTAGCTAATTATCTGTTTTGATTCTCCACATAATAATTTGAGTCTTTTATTGGTTTAAATAACCTTCTTAATATTGTTCTTTCTAACGCTAATAATTTATATTTGTCATTTTGTTTCAGTCTCTCATAGTAGTGACAACTAATTTTATTAGCTTATGTTAGAATTTCAGTTTGGAATTTCTGGGAATTAGCTTATTTTTAAACGACAATGCATTCGCATTATATACCCTATTGTCTAACATTTGCGACATTTTATTTTTTTCCTCTATAAAATATCGCTTCCTCTATGCGTTTCTACTGTTCAAGAGGTCCCGGTTTCGATTCCCGGTCAAACCATAGGAATTTTTCATTAAAGGGAATCATTCCTGTGGTTGCCCATGGTCTGGAATTGTGGGTTAAGTTTAGGATAAGAACTCTCCTGGCGCTTCATTATCATCGGGATAACGTAACTCCACCTTCCGGGCGCCCTAACTTCAAAAGTGGTTTACAATTAAGCCAATGCCAGGAGAGAACACCAGAAATGTCGAAATGACAACCAGAGGCATTGAATAAAAAAAATCTTCCTCTATTGAATTTTTGTTATTTATCATTGATCATTTTTAGCATAAGACAGATTTTAGAAAATAAATTGGGAATTTAATATACATCAACTATATATAGGCCTACACATCAAAAGGGTATAGGATTCAATTAAGATGGACAAATTATTATCCTGTTGGAGTTCGAAATGCCTAAAAGTTAAACTTATTCCAATGTGTCTAAATGGCACAAAGAGTAGGGTATGTAGGCAAACATTTTTCCGATTATTTTTAAATTCGCAATGAGTTAAATAAAGGAGATGCACTATATTCTCTACTATTCAACTTTTTAGAGGATGAAGAAGGTCAACAACTGAGTGGTATTAACAAGCTGTTAGTTTATGCTGACAATATATTATTATTATTAGGCAACAGGAGGTAATACGGGCCAACATGCACACTCTATTGAGTAACATTGAAGTGAACATCGGTAAAACTAAATATATCGTCACACATAGAAATATATTATATAAAGTAAATGCAGTAATTACAAATAGGAATGAGGTGCACAGACAAATTGAACATAGGCTGTATCATGGAAATACATACTACTTTGCATTATAAGATCTCCTGAGAGCCAACTTTTCTCAAAAAACGTTAAACTGAATATATATATATATATATATATATAACTTTTATTTTTTCAGTTATATTATATGGGTGCGAAACATGGACTTCTACTTTAAAAGAGGAGAAAATATACGAGTACTTAAGAATAAACTTCTTAGGAAAATTTTTGGACCAAAGATAAATGAACAGACAGGTGAATGGAGAAAGACTAATAACAGTGAGCTACATGATCGTTAGGAAAACCAGATGTAATAACAGTTAGGTCCCGTAGACTGCGTTGGGCAGGGCATGTGGCACTAAAGAGAATGAAAGAGAGGCATGGAAACTTCTTGTAGGAAAATCAGAGGGAAAACGCCACGAATGAGGTGGGATCTTTATGAAAAATCAGATGTAATAAGAACAGTTAAGTCCCGTATAGACAGCATTGGACAGGGCATGTGACACGAATGGGAATGAAAGATGGGCATGGAAACTTCTTGTAGGAAAACCAGAGGGAAAACGCCATGAATGAGGTGGAAGAATAACATTAACCATGATTTGTGGGAAGTAGATTTTACAGGAAATGATTGGAAAACATTAGCTCGGGATAGGTCATGTCTGCTTATGTCCGCGCGGTTTGATAGTACCTAAATATTTGTGAAAGATTCAGGTGTTATTCTCTTTAAACAGGTTTCATAAATGCTAATACAATATAACATATGTTTGTTCAGTTTCAGTGGATGAGAAAACCAAATGACCGTTTCTGTATCAGGAAAAATATATAAATATAAAAATATTTTCATTTTGTCTAAACAATTAAAAATACATAATGCAGACAATGTTTATAATTCACTAAAACGGCCCTAAAGTTTGCTAGTTTATACTGATAGAGTCAAAATAAACAAAACTGATTACCATGCGGTCTGAAGAAACTGATCAGAATGTTACCAATATACTCGTATATATATGGCACGATAAGAAAAATAAATGTCTGGACGGGATTCGAACCCGGAACTCTGAGTCTGTACCTCAGCGTGTTATCTGTTACACCACCAGGCGAATCCAATTAAAACACTTATTTTTCTTATATATGTATTATATTCTCCATTATTACTAGATGTCGCGAGAACTCGGTCTTCACTGCCATCTAGTAGCTGACTATAACAAGTAAGCAAATTAAAGAGAATGTTTTTACTTTATAGCAGTGACGCTTTATCGATGTTATAATTAAATGTTTAACATTGAGCAATGCAAGCTTAATATGGCATGATATATATATATATATATATGTACTAACATAACTAGAGATAAAAATGTTCCGGTACCGGGTTGTGAACCCAAGATTTCCAACTTTATGAGCTGGTGGCGCTCTAATGTTGAGCTACTCAGGTACACCAATAGACTTCTATATAGACAAACAGTTGAAACGATTTAGTGTGAATGCTTCTACTGCAAGAACATATTAGAGAAGTCGTCTGTAGCCCTAGTTGAAACAAGAAAGGACAATAATTAGTACAGAACCAGGATTTGAACGCAAGATTTACGTGCTCACATTCTTACCCTCGCTGGATTCGAATCTTGACTCAGGTACAGGTACACGTTTTTCTTTCTAGGTATGATGTACAAGCAGATATTATTGGTCAGGAGAAGATCGGCTCTTTTACATTGCACTCTGTTCAAGGTGGTTTATTTTTACTTTGGGGCGCTTAGTTAATATTTATACATATTTATTCCTTATTCTTAGTTTAACCTCTCCCTTTCAGGTACTTTTATATGTTCCATGCCATCCGGGCCGTCAGAAGAGGATATTTAAACTTTGGATCACATAGAAAGACATAGATGACCTCCTCGAATAGAGGATCAGTAAAATGCGGAGTCACCTCCTAGACAGCACGAACATCGAACATGTAAGACAAGTCACACCAATTACTCACACATCCATACTAAACAAGGCGAGTATGATGGACAAAATAATCCTTATTTGTCTTACAGGGAAGAAAAACCCGGAAGGAACCTCATCCAGAAAACTTATATTTTTTTAAGTTCATAATTGGTTTTTATACCTTTGAGGTTATAATAATGTTAAATTATAAAATTATTTATCATGTATACTACCATCGTGAGAGAAAATATGCTTAATGAACAAAACCATCTACTGGACATATACAGATAATTCAATACTACTACAATAACTCTAGAAGATGAAGCATGCTTCGAAAGGCCTAGAGTGAAATCAACGAACATTTATATAGAAACATTATAGTTGATGGCGACGGTAGTATACAAGGTAAAAAAATATAATTTAACCAGAAAACTTGCCCCAACCGGGAATCGAACCCGGGCCTACTGCGTACAAGACAATAAGCTAGCTCGAAATCACAGCGGTTGATTTATTTACACGTAATTAAACAAATATTTCTGCTCTCTCAGTTAGAATTTCATGATTCAGAAACTTCTCTAGAAAAAATGATCGGATTAGCAAATGTACGTTCTGTACAGTCATATTTCCACACTGTCGTCAGTTTGTACTTAATTAAATGCAGTCTGCCAGTAGATTAATACGTACATTACTGCCGTATGTATCTTTCTGCTGGGGTGTTAATGTTCAAAATAACTCTAGTTGAAAGTATTCATCCAGTTGGCACCGGTTTTTGTTTAAAGTGAATCGCTAATGTTGGCAAAAAGTAAGCACAAACCAGTTGTTACTGGTTTTACCGAATTCCCTGCAATCTTATCGCACTTTTCAAAATCCTTCCAAAAATTGTTTCCGATAGTTTTAAAAATCAATTGCGTTATGTGGAGTTGTTAATAATAATAATAATAATAATAATAATAATAATAATAATAATAATAATAATAATAATAATAATAATAATAATAATAATAATAATAATAATAATAATAATAATAATATTATTATTAATAAACAATATTAATAATAATAATAATAATAATAATAATAATAATAATAAATTATTATTATTATTATTAATAACAATATTAATAATAATAATATTAATAATAATAATAATAATAATAATAATAATAATAATAATAATAATAATAATAATCTTCTTCTTCACTTCCTGGTTTAAGCAAGAGTTGCCTGTTCCGTCTTCACTAATAGATCTAAGACCATCTCTTTTTCCTCTTGGAAAATAATGGAAGATTTTATTTGGTAATCTACTTCTTCCATTCTTTCTACATGTTCTTTCCACTGTATCTTGTTAAATATCTTTTCTTTTATGGAGTAGATCTGCAGTTCTTCACGGATATCCTCGTTTCTTATCTAGTCCATTCTAGTGCAGCCTTTTACTCTTCTTAAAAATTTCATCTCGGCTGCTTTGATTTTACTTTCTTGTTTGATAGTGGTAATCCAAGATTCACTCCCATACAAAATGACAGGGACAGGCATTGTTTTATAAAATTTAAATTTTGTTTGTTTATGGGCTTTATTATTCAATGTTCTATTTATTGTGCCACAAATAGCTTGAAACTGATGTGTTTTGTGTTCAATATCTTTTTCATATCCATAGCTGATGTAACATCCTAAATATTTAAAGTGGGATACTTGTTCAACAATTTCGTCTCTAATTACTATTTTTGCACGCAGAGTATTTCTTCCACAAAATGCCATTACTTTTGTTTTACTTATTGAAATTTTAAAATTATAATCGCTACATATTGCAAAATAATAATAATAATAATAATAATAATAATAATAATAATAATAATAATAATAATAATAATAATAATAATAATAATAATAATTCCGATTGAGTGTCTTTCCACTTTTCAGCGGTTGCCCTTTTACCAGCCGGCTGCTGGCCCTTCACATCCGCATGTGTCAATCACAGAGGTAGATGATCAACAGCCAGTGTAGGGGTGACATGTGGTTAGCATGTCGAGTCCCCCAGCCGTTATAGCTGGTTCCTAATAAATAATAATAATAATAATAATAATAATAATAATAATAATAATAATAATAATAATAATAATAATAATTAATAATAATAATATTTTATTTATTCTGGCTGAGTTACTGATAATATTTCAGACATTACCGTATTTAAATTTTATTTGTGTACTCATTTTTACAGGTAGCTGTCTTCAGTAGGAATTAAGCCTGATTGGAGAAACAACAATGCTACTGCTCGGCCAAAACAGTATGGGTTTCCTTTATTTTTTTTTTACCATCGTAATTTTCATTCCTCCTGGTCAGTGTTCTTCCAGGATTTTCTGTATAATAAAAAGATAAATATCAGGAAAATTTAATCAATACCTCCTTCCTTTCAAATCTTTATGTACAGGTAATGTAGCAAGAATAAAGTGCAGTAGAAATACTTTTATGATTTGATTGTGGAACATATGGGCTAGAACATAATTAAGAAGTATATCACGCAGGGAATGTGGAAACTAAACGAATTTCTCAGCAAATCGAATTTATGGTCTCATTTTGTTGATTTGGAGAATATTTATTAATTTTGTTAAATTGGAGAAAAACAATTTCTGATGCCAGTTTATTTAAAAGTGTCGGGCTGCAATGAAAACAAATCATGCATAACCATAAGTTATTACATATTAGTACATCCCTGTATAATTTAGCACCAATTTAAATAATATTTCATCTTCATCATCATCATCCTCCTAAGGCGCGACAAATTCAAAAGTGAGAGTTTTGGCTTCCTTAACAATCCTCCTCCATGCCAATCTGTCTCTTGCCATGTTCAAATTAGCCACTTTCATTTTCTTTAGTTCGTTCATTGTGTTATCCTCTCATCTGATCTTCGGTCTTCAACAGCTCTGCCTCCTATAGGTTTCCATTTATAGAGTTTCTTACCATTTATAGAGTCTCTGTTCATCCATTCTTATCAAGTCAACCAATTCTGAGAGATCTTATATGGTTTACTATATTTTGATTGTCCACCGCTGTGGTCTCGAGGTAGCGTGCTGCCTTGTCACGCAGCGGACCCGGGTTCGATCCCCGATCGGGACAGTTTTTCTGGGTGAGGTTTTTATCGTGGTTTTTCCTCACCTGTAACACAAATGTCAGGAAAACTTTAAGACCCAAACGGCCATCATAATCAACATCATCCTTATCATTATCATCATCATCCTTCACCGGTGTGAAAATCAACGGGAAGCTACCACACCTACAATTCCCTAGTAAAGCTACAAAGCATAGCATAAAACTGCTATGATTACAGTGAAAGACCTGCCCTCGGGCAGAATTACTATGGATGGATATTCTGATTTTTTATTAAATTAATCAAATAATATCTGCCAATTTATTTTTCCATTACGTTACTAAATTTTCAATGAATTGAACTAATGTATCTTATAGGATACAATGCCAGTTTAAGGGTTAATTGAATTGTACGGTATACGTTGTGACGAACCAAATATGGCTGTTGCTAGAACGAATTTTTCATTTCGGGTTTTAGATAAACCCCCACTTTCAATAGTCGGATTCGCTGATTTTCGAAAAATACCTTGCACGGTTTATTTTATTAGCACATACCGAGTGTAGTTGTGAAACATCGAAAATTGTAATAACTAGAGCTATTTTTAAATTTTGTTTCAGGTGAACACCTACACCTAATTGTCCGTTATTGCTGTTTAACAAACTTGACCTCACTTTTTTAATCAATTGCTATGTGCCAAGTTTGGTTTCGATGAAACAAAAATTGCGGCCGTTAGAGTTTTATATAAGGAAAAGCGATTCCACTACACGCCTTAAGAGGCCCTTGGAATAACAGGAGGTTACGGCTCTGACTTTCCTAAATAATCGGCACTTGATATCAGCCGGGTTGCCAGCCCTGAGTAACGGCCGTCTTTACTCCAGAACAACCGTCTGATACACATTTCCGTTACCGGTTGAGTTGACCCTAGGGCCCTGGTGCTGCCAGAAGGTTTCGGTCAGTTAAAAATCCTGACCCCACCAGGATTGAACCCTCGGGCTTCCGGCTTTTTGTAGCGTATTGCCTTAACCAACTATGCTACGGCGCGGGGTGTCTCTAACTGATATATATATATATATATATATATAACTTATATGGCTTTTGGTCATGGTTATTTTCGGTGTCAACTAGATAGAATCGGTAAAGATCTGTAATTTTTTGAGAAATATTTTCAAGAGAACAACCTCAATGGGTTCATTCCTTTGATATTCTCTAGAAGATGTAATGTTGACTTATGAAAATACACAGGAGCGTTCACACTGGACTACCACACTTATTGACAAACAAGAGATTGCCAGGTGAAGGCTAGGGAAAACTAGCGTGGTGTATTTCTCGGTAGCATGAAGTATTACGTGTATTTGTTAACTTTCTTTTATATCTTACGGTAAAATCTCTACTGCTTTAATAGTGCCGTTTCTCATTAAATTGGAATTAATTTTTTAACAATTGTGATAGTGTTATGTATAATTTAGTTTCTATTATATTTATTATGCTAGCTTAGGTAACAAGTCTAATTGCTTTCCAGTACAGACAAGCTGACTTTACTGACTATTAATCTCATAGACCGACAATTTTGCCTATTCCTGTTGATAAAATTGCCTCTTCCTGTGGATAAAATTGGTCTTCCTGTTCGTAATGAGAGATATCTCCGCAAATTAACTTCTTTGACAAGGATATCGATTCAACAATGTACGATCGACGTGGTACAGGAAGAAATACCAGAACAACTTCAAAAATTACCAAAAGAAAAAGGTTAGTTCTATTGTTCTAAAACATTTATTAAATGTTGTATAATGAATCTGCATTATTGTTAATAGTTGTTTCTCATACAATCAACTGTTGTTGATTTTTCCCAAGCCCAAAGAGATTTAACAGTAAATATATGCTATTTATAACTATACAACCGGCTTAGAAATTGCTCGAAAGTAAGATCGGAATACATAACCTCACATTTGGTAAATATTAAACATTATAATTATTTTTAGCATCTGATGTTGTCTTATTCAGTCCCGCGCCGTAGCCGAGCGGTTAAGGTAGGAAGCCTTGGCGCAGAGCTACGGGACTTGCGCTGGTTCGAGTCTCCATGGGGGAAGAAATTTTCTCATGGTATTTCGGCCAGTATGGGACCGGTGCCCACCCAGCATCGTGAGGCAATTGGGTAGCTACAATAACTAGCGGCTCCAGGTTGAGGAACCAGCTATAACGGCTGGGGGACTCGACATGCTAACCACATGTCACCCCTACACTGGCTGTTGATCATCTACCTCTGTGATTGACACATGTGGATGTGAAGGGCCAGCAGCCGGCTGGTAAAAGGGCAACTGCTGAAAAGTGGAAAGACCCTCAATCGGAATGTTGTATTATTCGCTAAATAGTCACTCCAAATCCAACGCGAGATTGAGTTTTTCATTCGACAAAATCACAACATCTTGTTAGATTGCTGTTGATAATAATTATTATTACTTAACAAAACATCTGGTTGAATGAACAAGTAGTCCCATTTGATAGTTATCTTCAGTCATGAAGGAAAATGTCAGATTGTATTTGTATTACCACAAATAATGTCATAATTCTATAATTAATTAAACGGATAGGCAACAAAATGTAAACACCACACAAGCTGCCTCAGTCAGTATATTCGAGACATATATTTGGGATCCTGGATTCAACTCTGTGCTAACAACCTGACTGGGGTGTAAAAGTGGTCATGACCGAAGAAAATTGAAATTAGTTGCCTGTTTTCCTTGATGTGATTTGATACACCTCGTATTTATTGTTGGAGACCTGGGTATATACGAGCTGAAAGTCATGAGCAACATTTTTTAAACAATCATAATATTTATTTTAGACAAACCAAGTACACCATGTTAATCTACAGACCTTTGTGCTACTTTTCAACATAGTCTCCATTTCTTTGCACACATTTTGTCCAGCGTTCTACAAGCTTGAAAATTCCCTTATGATAGAAGTCCGTTCCAGCTGCTCGAAGACACTGACGCACTGCTTTCCGAATATCCTCCAGCGTCTCTTAGCGTTGGCCTCTCATCTGCTCCTTCACAGAACCGAAAAGATGGTAGTCGGAGGGTGCCAAATCGGGACTATAGGGAGGATGTGGAAGAGTTTCCCACCCAAATGTCCTGATCTTCTCCACAGTGGCACGAGCAGTGTGAGGACGCGCGTTATCGTGTTGCAGAATGATCTTCCTTCCAGGGCGTTTGTCGTGCAATGCACGACGGAGCTTCACAAGTGTCTGGATGTAGCGGGCAGCATATATGGTTTGTCCAGGTTCAAGAAATTCAACCAGAATGCAACCTTGCGCATCCCAGAAGATGCTGCCCATAACTTTCCCAATAGATTGCACTGTCTTCGCTTTTTTTCTTTGATGGCGAATTCAAGTGGTGCCATTCCATACTCTGACGTTTTGTTTCAGGCTCGTAGCGATGAAACCAGCTTTCGTCACCTGTCACAATCCTCGTCAAAAAATCATCACCTTCATTTCGAAATCTCTGAAGAAGGTTATGGGTGATGGTTCTTCTCTGAAGTTTGTGATCTTCACTCAATAAACGTGGAACCCAACGGGCACTAACTTTTCGGTAACCTAAGCTGTGAATCATTTATTGCACTGCACTGTGTCCTATTGCAAGTTTTGTAGCGATTTCATTCACTGTGATACGCCTGTCGTCTCTAATGAGCGCATCAACTCTTTCCTTGTTGCGATCCGTGGAGGCAGAGCGTGGGCGACCGCTATGAGGCTCATCTTTGATACTCGTGTTCCCATCTTTAAAATGTTTCACCCATCCCCTAACACTGCTGGCACCCATGCAGGCATCTCCGTAAGCACATTGAAGTATTTGGTGAATATCAACAGCAGATTGTTCCTCTTTAACTAGGAATTCAATGACAGCGCGCTGTCAAAACGAAACATTGATGTCTGCCATTTTGGAAACACTGTGTGTGGTCACATGATAGAAGCTATGACGCCACAAAACGGCAATGTTGTGGTCTAAAGTGTGTAGATTACGATCCTGCAGTTGTTTTTGTTACATTGTTGAATTTGAATTTTAACAATGGGTTGCTCACGACTTTCAGTACGACCCTCGTAAATGTAATGTTACCACCATCTGGTGTTATCTCAGGAAGGTATCTACACATGTGCCATATCAAATTCTGGTTGAAATTTCGTCAACGAGCCTCATTTTTCGCCATTAATAATTGTGTTATAAAAGTAAAGTAAAGTGATCCCACAACAGGCCCGGAGTCCCTTGGGGTAGCAGGAGATAAGGGCTCCCACTTTTTCTAGACAATCGACACTTTATGTCAGTCGGGTTGTCAGCCCTGCGTGACGGCCGCCTTTACCCCCAGAACAAGCGTCTGGTACTCATTTCCGTTAGAGGCTGAGTCGACCCCAGGGCCATAGTGCCGCCAGAGGGTTTGGGTCAGTTTAAAAATCCTGACCTCAACGGGACTTGAACCCTCGACCCTCCGGCTTGTAGCTCAGTGGCTTAACCACTACGCTACGGCGTGCCCCAAATAATTGTGTTATATATAATTAAAATGTAATTATGAACAACATACATGAGTGCTCCCAAAGGGTGTTGAAGCGTTTAAAAATAGTATATTACAATGCGAGGTTGGGAAGTGATATTAATTTCCGAGATTCTGAAAAACACTTCACAAACTTGCGTTGTACATTATTTTTTGCACGATGGTGTTTCTAAAATAATAAATAATAATAAGATAATAACTTCTTTGTTGGAAATATTTGCGTTCATTATAGACAACTGACTAATATTAACAGTCTGGCCAATGTTTATACCGTAAATGCCGAAAATAATTTAGTTGAGACTACAGCAGGCCGTTGACACCAATCAGGATAAAATGGCGGTAAATACGAATTTATTGTTTTATATTGTTTCAAATAAAGCTCAGTTCATTTAAAATGCAGTGATCTGTTTCGTATAATGTAAGCTTATATTAACATTACCTTTTGGACATATTTTTGCATAAGTTATACATTGCACATAGTACACATAATGGGCAGTGGTTTTACTTCCCGCACTAGTAGGTAATTTGTAATATAACAGTATAGTTATTTAGTTATTTATAGGTTGACAAACTCGAAATTTAGGAAATTGAACTTTCAATCATGGTTGACATTGCTGTAAGTACGACAGAACGCACTATCATGCAAAAAATCTCATAGGTCCTAGATTCTTTCAGAAAAATTGCTCACTCTTTACCACTTGAGGCCTGATAGGAATAACATAAAAATAGGCCTTCATAGGTCATTTGTTTTATTTATAATAAATAGTGTGTCTGTATATGAGTCTGAAGGGTAAATATTTGCAATTTTGTGACAAGATTTTAGCCACTTGGCACGATTGCACTCTATTCCAAGAAACATCAGAAACCGTGAATTTAAGTTTAAAAATAAAGAGAAAGTGTTTTGGCGCATCCCCTGAACATACTTGTGAACCATAAAACACCCTTCAACTAAAATTTACTATCGAAACGACCTTTATACAGATCTTGGTTACTGGCATTTAATCCTGCAATAGAACTTTCCTTAAAATAGTTACGGTACTTGCAAGCAAGTGTAATACAAACGTTTTTACTACAGACATTGCAGTAAAAAGTGAATATTTAAGTCGAGGAGAAAAATGGGATCCATATACATTTCGTGAATGCAAGTAATTTGCCCTTGTACTTACTTACTCACTGGCACTATCGAACCCGTAGGTTAATGGCCGCGCGGACATATGCTCTCCATACATCCCTATCCTGAGCTAATGCTTTCCAATCATTCCCTGTATAATCTACTTCCCTCAAATCATAGTTAATGTTATTCTCCCACCTCATTCTTGGTCTACTAACTGGGCGTTTTCCCTCTGGCTTTCCTATAAGAAGCTTCCATGCAAGTCTTTCATTCCCCATACGTGCAGCATGTCCTGCCCATCGCAGTCTATGAGACTTAATTGTTCTTATTACATCTGTCCTTCCATAAAGACCATGTAGCTCACTGTTATGCAGTCTTCTCCATTCACCTGTCTGTTCATCTCTCTTTGGTCCAAAAATTTTCCTAAGTACTTTATTCTCAAATACTTGTAATCTCCTTTCCTCCCTTAAAGTAAGAGTCCATGTTTCGCAAATTTGCCCTTGTTATATTTTTAATTCGTTTTTAGCGGATTCCGAAGGAATGAAGCTATTGAGGTAGTTCTCGTAATAAGAGTTTTGACTTTTTTTACAGATCTTCACCGATTCTATCTAGTAGAACCGAAAATGGCCACGATTAAAATATATATAAGTCCACTGCTGTGGTCTCGAGGTAGCGTGCTGCCTTGTCACGCAGCGGGCCCGGGTTCGATTCCCGGTCGGGACAGGCTCCTGTGTGAGGGTTTTTTTCGGGGTTTTTCCTCACCTGTAAGACAAATGTCAGGATGCTTAGAGCCCAACGGTCCCCGAAAATCATCCGGCCATTATCATCATCCTTATCATTATCATCATCATCATCACCCTTCACCGGTGTGGAAAGCAACGGGAAGCTACCACACCTATAATTCCCTAGTAAAGCTGCAAAGCATAGAATGAAAATGCCATGTTTGCAGTGAAAGACCTGCCCTCGGGCAGAATTACTATGGATATATATATATATATATATATATATATATACAAAGAGCTATTTTTAATTTGGAAAAAAAAGGTGCCAATTACAATTTAAAAATTTCAAAGAATAAAACTAAAATTTTTAGCATTTAAAGGACATTATACCTTAAGAGCAAAAATAGTAATTGATAATAAAATTTTAGAGCAAGTGAACAGTTTTAAATATCTATGTTTCAATTTATCATATGTTAAAATTGAAGACATTAATAACAAAATAAATAAATTTAATCTAGAGTGTGGCACTATTAAAATAACCCTTAAAACACAAGAAAATAAACAAAAATTAAATTTTATAAAGTAATGGCTGTTCCTGTATTAATGTATGGATAAGAATGTTGGACGATCACTAAAAGACAAGAACAAAGATTGGAAGCAGCTGAGATGAGATTTTTTTAAGAAATATAGCAGGTTATACTCTGCTGGATAAGAAAAGAAATGAAGATATAAGAAAGGAATTAAATATTTTCAAACTTACAGACCGAATAATTAGATATAGGAACGACTGGAAAGAACATATTGATAGAATGCCAGAAGAAAGATTTCCAAAATTATTGCTAAATTATAAACCGCACGGAAGGAGAAATGTTGGACGCGCACACAGGAGGTGATCTGAACAATTTTAACAATTCTAGCTTTCATGAAACCGGAACGAGCCTACAGGCTTAATCCCTGGATGATATATATATATATATATATATGTGTGTGTGTGTGTGTGTGTGTTGTCTGTTAACGCTCTAGCGATAGCAATTATTGTTTTATCATAATTAAACTTGGCATATAGAACAATCATTCTACCAGTTATATTATATGGATGTGAAACCTGGACTCTTACTTTAAGGGAGAAAAGGAGATTATGAGTATTTGAGGATAAGTTCTTAGGAAAATTTTTGGACCATAGAGAGATGAACAGACAGGTGAATGGAGAAGACTACATAACAGTGAACTATATTGTTTTATAGTTAGTCAGATAAAATAAGAACAGTTAAGTCTCGTAGACTGCGATGGGCAGGCCATTTGGCACGAATGGGGAATGAAAGACGTGCATGGAAACTTCTTGTAGGAAAACCAGAGGGAAAACGCGCAGTTGGTAGACCAAGAATGAGATGGGAGAATAACATTAACTATGATTTGTTGGAAGTAGATTATACAGGGATTGATTGGAAAACATTAGCGCAGGATAGGGCTGCATGGTGAGCTTATGTCCACGCGGCCATGAACCTACGGTTCGATAGTGCCAGTGGCCAGTGAGTTAGTTAGTTAGAGTTATATAGAAATATATTAAAAAGTAAGGTTGAAATCATTAAACAGCAAAATCGGATCATTTTGTGTAGGAATTCACCTGAAACAAAAATTTAAAAATAGCTCAAGCGATCACAATTTTCGAATTAAAGTTGGCATATAACAATACATTTAAAAAAGCAGTAAGATTGAGTTTGTTAACAAGCAAAATCGGATAATTAAACGTAGGTGTTCTCTTGAAACGAAAATTTAAAAAAACTGCTCTAGTGGTCGGAATTTTCTATGTTTCTCAACAAAACTGAGTATAAAACGACTAAGGTATTCTCATAAAATCAAGGAAATCTGAACATTACAAGTGGGGGGTTTACCTGAAACCAGAAATTGAAACATTGCTTAGCAGCCGCCATGTTTTCTTCGTCGCAATGTATTAGTATTTAATTAACGCTTAAACTGGCAATGTATCAAGTTACATTAATTTAAATTATTTAATATTTTCAAAATTAATAAATAAATTAATCAGTAGACATTATTTACATTTTTGTCAAATTATACAATTCAAACAAACTTAGGTTATGATATGTTTGTTTTCTCTTCAGTCCGACACTTTTAAATAAATTAGTATAATACATCGAGTTTCTCCAATTGAACAAAATTAATATATATTCCGTGAACCGCGAAATCGGACCACAACTTCGATTTGAATGAAGCTTTTTGAAATACATTATGAATCTCCGTTGAGGTCACTATATAAAGCTTTTAAATTATAAATTAGTACCTTATTCTCAGTCTTCCTCAACTATTAGCAATATAATTTTTATAAGAGGTCTTTCGAGAACAATGTTCCATCTTCTGTTTGTAGTTTAGTACTGGATGTTGTTAATAATTATTTTGTGAAGGGGGCTTTGGTCACATTTTATGTTCTCATTTAAAAGGAAACCACAAACAATAGTATATTACGATTCGAGGTTGGGAAGTGTGTTTTTTTTTTTTTACAGAATCGAGGAAATAGCGAGGTTTTTAATTTCCGAGATTCTGTAAAACACAAACACTTCACTAACGTGCGTTGTACATTATTTTTTGCGCGATGGTGTTTTCAAAATAATAAATAATAGTAAAATAATAACAACTTTGTTGGAAATATTTGCTTTCATTATAGACAATTGACTAACGTTAACAGTGTGGGCAATATTTATTAGTTGGAACAACAGGAGTTCATTATAAAGAGACTAATTGAAAAGAGAAGAGAATTTAACCTGTCAACATATTTGTTGTTCATTGATTTTGAAAAGGCCTTTGACAGAGTAAATAGATCTATACTATGGGAAATAATGAAAGAACGAGGATATCCACACCATCTAATAAAATTAGTCCAAGGCTTATATGAAGAAACTAAAGTAGTGATAAAAACTGATGGAAAAAAGTCAGAAGAAATTTTAATAAATCAAGGAGTTAGACAAGAGTGTAGTCTATCGCCCACTCTTTTTAATATATATATATATTGACGATATTATGAAACAATGGAATATTATAATATACAAAGGCCTTAGATTGAACAATAACTCAAGTATTAGTAACTTAATTTTCGCCGATGATTTAGTCTTACTACACCATGATGAAGATCTGCTACAATTGGCTGCTTATAAACTATTGCAGTATGTAGCGATTATAATTTTAAAATTTCAGAAAGTAAAACAAAAGTAATGACATTTTGTGCAAGAAAAACTCTGCGTGCAAAAATAATAATTAGAGACGAAACTATTTAAATATTTAGGATGTGATATCAGCTATGGGTATGATAAAGATATTGAACATAAAATTATCAGTTTCAAGCTATTTTTGACACAATAAATAGAACATTGAATAATAAAGCCCATAAACAAACTAAATTAAAATTTTATAAAACAATGGCGGTCCCTGTCCTTTTGTATGAGAGCGAATCTTGGATTGCCACTACCAAACAAGAAAGTAAAATCCAAGCAGCCGAGATGAAATTTTTAAGAAAAGTAAAAGGATGCATTAGAATGGACCAGATAAGAAACGAGGATATCCGTGAAGAACTGTAGGTCTACTCCATAAAAGTTAATCTATTTAACAACAAGAATAAATGGAAATAACATGTAGAAAGAATGGAAGAAAGATTACTAAATAAAATCTTACATTATTTTCCGAGTGGAAGAAGAGATGTCGGACGTCCTAGGAAGAGATGGTCTTACATCTATCAGTGAAGACGGAACAGGCAAGTAATGCCTAAACTAGAAAGCGAACAAGAAGAAGAGGTAAAATCCTGCTTCTAATGGTAAGATTTTGCTAATTGTTAAATAATAACTTTCTCGTTTCATTCCAATGGCATACACCGAGTTTCGTTGAGGAAAATCGAAAATTGCGACCGCTAGCGAGATTTTTCAATTTTCACTCTTAATGAAGTTAACAAACTAGTTTCGTTTGTAGAAAATAAAAATTTGAGATTACAAATATTTGAGAATAAATTCTTAGGATTTTTTTGAGCCAAAGGGATGAACAGACTGGTGAATGGAGAAGAATACATAACAGTGAACTACATGGACTTTATAAGAAGCCAGATATAATAAGAACAGTTAAGTATCGTAGATTGCGATGGGTAGGACATGTGACACGAATGGGGAATGGAAGACGTGCATGGAAGTTTCTTGTTGGAATACCTGGTGGAAAACGCCCATTGGTAGACCAAGAATGAGATGGGAGAATAACATTAACTATGATTTGAGGGAAGTAGATTATACAGGGGATGATTTGAAAACATTAGCTCAGGATAGGGATGTATGGAGAGCTTATGTTCGTACGGCCATGAACCTACGGGTTCGATAGTGCCTGTAAGTTAGTTAGTTAGAGCAAAAAAGACCCACACGTAGGCTATATATATATATATATATATATATATACATAAATAAATAAATTATATATATATATATATATATATATATATATATATATATGATATGAAAAGAAAAATGAATGCTTGAGTCGGGATTTGAACTCGAGTCTCTAAAGTCTGTACCTTTAGAGCTCTAACCAACTGAGCTACCCAAGAATTCCAAGACAAATATACAATTTTCTTATACATGTAGTATTCTCAATTCACACAAGAGGTAGCGGAAAGATCTTCCGACTGCCATCTAGCGGCTAACATAACAGTTAAGCGAATTATTAAAGAGAATATTTACTTTATAGCAGTAACGCTTGTATATATAGATATTATAAATATATTTTTGACATTTGGCAATGAAGGCAAATATGATATGAAAAGAAAAATTAATGCTTGAGTCGGGATTTGAACTCGAGTCTCTAAAGTCTGTACCTTTAGCGCTCTAACCAACTGAGCTACCCAAGAATTCCAAGACAAACATACAATTTTCTTATACATGTAGTATTCTCAGTTCACACAAGAGGTAGCGGAAAGATCTTCCGACTGCCATCTAGCGGCTAACATAACAGTTAAGCGAATTATTAAAGAGAATATTTACTTTATAGCAGTAACGCTTGTATATATAGATATTATAAATATATTCAAGCATTCATTTTTCTTTTCATATCATATTTGCCTTCATTGCCAAATGTCAAAAATATATTTATAATATAATAGCTCTATTTTACCTGGCAGAATTAAGATCTTAAGGAGTTGTTTACCACTCAGCTAGGTTAAAAAAATACAAAAATGATTCTTACATCTTGTTACAATAAATATTATACAGTACGTTTACAATATTCGTAATTACACTAGTCTGCATGATATCAGATGACTGGAAACTAATATGTGATATTAGCTCATTTTTTATGCCGATTCCAGCATTGTTCTTAGTTTTATTCCATCACGTACAGTTTTTCACAATGGGCCTAACCTGTTTTCAAATATTTATTGGCGAGAGCATAATATGTGACAGAGGGTAATAAGTATTGATGGAGGGAAACTTGTCAATTCAGGCCTCTAAGCCTTTAGGTTGGCACAACTGCTGCTGAAGTTGTTATTGGGTGACCTTGGAAACGTTGTTCATCTCAGACACTTGCATTATGAATGCTGTTCTCATTTTAGCTCTCTAGTGTGACTGCAAGTATGACAATGCCTACACGCAAGTGTGTGAACAATTCTAACGTTTTCTGCTATATTTGTGGAAATTATACAGTGCTTAAGCAAAGAACTGATATTACAGACTTTGTGAAAAAAGCTTACTGTGCTTATTTTAAAGTGAAACTTGGTGACCAGGATACTGCATGGGCGCCAAAGAAAGTTTGCTGCTATTACGTTGAGAGGTTAAGATTGTGGACAAAAGGGAAGAAACCGTACATGCTGTTTGCGATTCCTGTGGTGTCTAGGAGCCTAAAGACCACTTTAATCACTGTTACTTCTGTTTGCTTAATATTAAAAAAAATTTAAAAATAAACAAATTGTATACCCAAGCATCCATTCAGCCATTAGGCCAGTTTTACATGGAGAAGACCTGTCTGTTCCTCTTCCTCCAGCTGTTTCAGATAACCTGACAGAATATGGTGTTGATAGTGAACTTGATGTAATCACTGACGACGATACTGATGATGTATATCAGCCTGAAGACGGTTTTACTCCACAACGGTTCTCTCAAAGTGATCTTAATGATCTAGTTCGTGATCTGATTTTGCCAAAGGAATCTGCACAACTACTTGGCTCACGGCTTAAAAGTAAGAATCTTCTGGAACCAGGAACACATTACTCATGGTATAAACAGTGTGAAAAATAACTAGTTCCTTTATTCTCACAGAATGATTGCTTGTTTTACTGCAATAACATAAACGAGTTAATTCACTTCTATGCCATTGAGATGATCCTACTCAGTGGAGACTTTATATAGACTCATCAAAGAGGAGTCTCAAAGGCGTGTTACTGCATAATGGGAATGTGTATGGGTCCATTCCTATTGCCCATTGAGTTCAGATGATGGAGACATTCGAGATCAATAAGTTGCTATAGGGATACTATTAGAGCAACAAGCTGATTTCACAAAAAGTCATGCTTTCTATGTGAATGGGACAGTCGGGAAAAGCAAAAACATTGGAGTGTAAAAGTTTGGCCAGAGCGGAGAAATGTTATGCCTGGAACCAAAAACATCCTACATGAACCATTTGTAGACACTCAAATGTCCTGCTTCCACAACTACACATAAAATTGGACGTGATGAAGCAGCTGGTAAGGGCTCTACCACAGCATGGTCCTTGCTTCAATTACTTTTGTAAGAAGTTTCCGTCCACCACACAAAAATTGAAAGCTGGAATTTTTGTTGGTCTGCAAATGAAGAAACTGATGAATGATAAAGATTTTGAAAAAAAACAATGAATGAGAGAGAAAAATATGCATGGACCACTTTCCGATATGTTACTGAAAATTTTCTAGGGAATAACAAAGATCCTAATTATAAGGCAATTGTGGAAAATATGTTGGAAATTTTCAAAAAGTTGAATTGCAACAAGAGCTTGAAAGTTCATCTTCTATATTCCCATATCATTTACTTTCCCGAAAATTTGGGACATTATAATGAAGAGCAAGGTGTACTTTTCACCAGGATATTAAAGAGATGGAGAGGAGGTACCAGGAAACATGGAATTAAACTATGATGGCCGACTACTGTTAAATGTTAAAGAGAGAGACTAAAAATTGAGGAACTTCAAGGAAATCAAAGAAGAGAAGGTTTCAAAGTTAATGGAACGTTATTTTCTCTCTGTTTTGTTACAAGGTAGTCATGAAGTTATTAGGACAGTTCTTTACTGTATTTTTAATGTGTTTTTAACAAAAAAATATCTCGTGTCAAATGAAGTTTGAATAGCCTATATTTGTGCTTGTAGTAGTTGAAATCGTGAAAATATAAATTCTTATTTTGTGTAAAAACCTGACACGATAGACAAAAATGGAATCATTTTTGGTATCAGTATAAAAAATTGGTTTAAAAACACCTATCTGAAATAAATCATCTGAGAAAAAGTTTTAAAATGCATACTTGTGTTATTATTTACATAATATGTTCAATTTAATCTGGTTTTAACAAATGAGATATAAAATATACAAGATAGAAAAAATGAGAAAAAATTATTAATGACATAGAATTAATTTAACTCTAGAGAAAAAATAAATTATTTGACAAAAAGTAACTGCAAAAGCGTGACTTAAAAGTGCTAAGTGTGCGGCAACCCCATGATATATTGAGGAAGGAAATTCCGCGAGCGGGCAGAAGCTACTGTGAAGGAAGTAGAATAAGAGGAAGTGCTATGAAGAGGGATTGTTAGCAGACTGTTTTCTTGTGACCAAGTGTCAATATTATGGTAAGAAGATACCTTCTCAAATCTGGACGCCAGGTAACTAGGAATGTAGGAACTCAGAAGCTTGAAAAGAAGTGAAAGCGAAAAATAACTTATATGTGCTCGTATTGTCACAGTCATTTTCGTTGTCTACTAAGACATAGGCCTACCTATGAATATTAAACAAATAATAATAAAACATATTTTCATGAGAAGAATCTTAATAACTTCACTTCTTTGGAATTCGTTAAAAGAGGCTTGGAATAGCTTCTTTGTTAGAGGTTTCCGAAGCAATATAGCTATTAAGGTTGTTCTTGTGAAAAGAATTTTGAAAAAAAATTACAATTCTTCAACGATCCTACTAATTATACAAAAAAGACCATGCATGACACACACACACACACACACACACACACACACACACACACACACACACACACACACATATATATATATATATATATATATACTGTGTTCCAAAATGTTGGACGGGGTGTTTTTAAGTAGTTGGTACAGCTTTACAAACGAAATTGGATGCCTGATTATTTGCTATAACGAAAGAAAAACAGAAAAACTGTGAAAGTTTCATATCCTAAATGCAGTAACTTGTTTCTTATCATTATTACGTCGTCAGCGTTAAATTTGTGAAAATGGCGATTCCTGTAAAGAAGTAATTTTGTGTGTTGCAATTTGCGAGAACTGGTTCCATTGTTACAGTGCAGCGAGCTTTCTGACGGCAATTTGGAATTGATCCTCCGACAGATAAAATTATCCGTTAATGGTATAAACAGTTAGAAACAACCAGATGTATCTGTAAAATGGAAAGTTCAGGACGTCCACGAACACCAAATGACGCGTCGGTCCGGATGACATGATTCATTCCCATACCCTCCACGGTCTCCCGATCTCACATCTTGTTATTTCTTCCTGTGGGGGTATGTGAAGTACCATGTGTACGTACCACCACTTCCGGTCGACCTTCCAGACTTGAGAAGGAGGATTGTTGCTGCTGTTGAATCCATTACTCCAAATATGCTGACCAAAGTTTGGGAGGAATTCGACTATCGGCTAGATGTGTGTTTTGTGACGAAAGGTGCTCACATCGAACACTTATAAAGTATGTTATAAAAACTTGAAGAGTTTCTCTTTAATTCCATGTACTTTTGTTCTTATATATATATATATATATATATATATATATATATATATATATATATATACATATATATATATATATCATGCAGCCTAAGATATTAAATAACTTTGAAACTCCGTCCATCATTTTGGAACACCCTGTGCATATAGTATATCCATCCATAGTAATTCTGCCCGAGGGCAGGGCTTTCACTGCAATCATAACATTTTCATGCTATGCTTTGCAGCTTTTCTAGGGAATTACAGGTGTGGTAGCTTCCCGTTGCTTTCCACACCGATGAAGGATGGTGATGATAATGATAAGGATGATGATGGCCGGATGATTTTCGGGGACCACTGGGCCCTAAGATTCCTGTCATTTGTCTTGCAGGTGAGGAAAAACCCCGAAATAAACCTTACCCCGGAGCCTGTCCCGACCGGGAATCGAACCCGGAATCGCTGTGTGACAAGGCAGCACGCTACCTCGAGACCACAGCCGTGGACATATAATAAATAAATAAATATATATAACTTTTATTTTTTTTTTCTGAATAAAACTCGGGATATAGGAAAGTAAGTTCGAGTTCGTTAACCAGAAAATCTATTAGGAGTGGATGTTAACCTAAAGCGAAAATTTCAACATTGTTCTAGCGGCCGCAGTTTTCGATTTTTCGCCGAAACTCGCCTATAAGCCATTGATCTAAAACCTAAAAAATATTTTCAAATATTAAGCGAAATCGGACCTTTAGGAATGAGAATTTATCTGACCGTCCAAATTTAAAAATCGCTCTAGCTGTCGCTGTGTTTGTTTTCTCGCAACGAAACGGAGTGTGCACTTGAATAAGAAAAGTAAGAGTATGTTGATAAGCATAGTCGGACCATTAGGGTGGTGGTTTATCTGTAACGCAATTTTAAAACTG
The DNA here is from genome assembly GCA_030220185.1 of Diploptera punctata. Taxonomy (NCBI): domain Eukaryota; kingdom Metazoa; phylum Arthropoda; class Insecta; order Blattodea; family Blaberidae; genus Diploptera; species Diploptera punctata. Next base: position 704,954 of record JASPKZ010007812.1, on the reverse strand, counting down.
TTCTAGCAGCCGCAACTTGTTTCCTCTCAACGAAACTGGATGTAAACGATTTCATTAACCAAATAAAAACACATTTCATAAACTAGCTCCAGAGTGATGGACTTTTTATATTTTTTATTATCCATTTTTTTTAAACAGGATTCCACACCATGACCGAGCGGTCCAATATTATTGGTGCAGAGTTACGGATCGCACTTTGGTTCCAATCTTCATTCATCCCTGGGAAAAACCAGATAAGTCCTAAAACTGGCAAAAACAAGATAGGTCGTATATCTATTTTTTCCCAGTGAACTTCCTCCCTCTTAGACTTACTGTATCATCATCATCATCATCCTAAGACGCTACAACTTCAAATGTGAACGTTTTGGCCTTCTCAACAATCCTGTTCCAGTACCAATCTGTCTCTTGCTATATTCAAGTTAGTCACTTTCATTTTCTTTAGATCGTTCATTGTGTCATCCTCCCACTTACGGTGTCTAAAACAAAAATAGTCTATTATAGCAAATAGAATGAAGAGTTGACTTACATCGTTATGTTATTACTATATGAAGCGACATAAAGAACAGTATCTATTAAGAATATTTTAAAATATAAAAAAAATTGAATTATCTAGTTTTTTTTCCCCCGGGGATGGGTGAATTATCTAATGGAATTTTTGGAAGTTTGTAGGATTGGTGTCCATCCAGCACTATATGGAATTTGGTAGATACGACAAAAAGATTGTGACTCCAAATGAAGAAAAAACTATTTGTAAGCCTATAATAGCTAGATGATGTATACATCTCATCATCATCATCATGAACAAATTCGTTTTAGGCCATGTGGCCTGTACGGTAAACCTAGCGAAGATGGTCTTGATCTTTCCACCGATGTTTTGGTCTTCCTTGGTCCCTATGTCCAGTTGGGGTATATTGGAATGCCAATTTTGGAAGTCTATTTCTTGCCATTCTTCTCAGATGATTTTTCCATTCTTGTTGGTATCTTTGGATATCTTCATTTAAACTTGCTACTCCAAGTTTTCCTCTGATAGTAGTGTTCCTTTGGTGATCCAGTCTATTAACTCCTAACAATGATCGTAAGAAGCGCATTTGGCTTACTTGAAGTTTATGAGAGTTTCTTTATTTAAAATCCAAATTTCACTTCCGTATTTTAGAGCAGCTTTTGATGTGACGTTATGTAATCTTAGTTTTGTCTCTGTCCTCATCTGTTTACCAAAATGTCTTCGTATTACCCCACTTCCTAAGTAAGAGAAATCTGACACTTGTTCTATAATTTTTCCATCAATCTCAATTTTCACCCGTTGTATGTTTTTTCCACACATTGCCATTGTTTTGGATTTTGATGTGGAAATTTTCATATTATATTTGCTGGCAATTTTGAATAATTGATATGCTGCTATTTGTAAGCTATCTTCGGAATCTGATAATATTATTTGATCATCAGCATATAATATTGTTTGAATTATTTTATTCCTAGTTATTGAAATTCCACTGTTTACTGTTTGTTTCCATTCTTGCACTATTCTGTTAATATATATATTAAATAAGAGTGGAGATAGTCCACATCCTTGTCGAACACCTTTGCCTGTGTTTATGTGTTCTGTTATTTCTCCATCTGGTAATTTAATTTTGATTTTAGAATTTTGATATAAGCTTTGTATGGCTCGTATTACATGTGAGTGTATATGTTCTTCATGCAGTATCTGCCAAAGTTTATCTCGGTTTACATTATCATATGCCTTTTCATAATCTATAAATAGTATGTACAGTGGGAGATTAAATTCTCTCCTTTTTTCCATAATTTGTTGCAGGGTAAATATTTGCATCTATAGTGCTCCTCCCTTTTCTAAATCCACATTGTTCTTCTTCCAAAAATGTTTCAGTACTTACTGATAACTTATTTTTAATTATGTTGGCATATAATTTAGATGCAGTTGGGAGTAAGGTAATGCCTCGGTAGTTATCACATTTGTTTTTCTGACCTTTTTTATGTATATTAATTACTAGACCCGTTTCCCAATCCGTTGGAATATTAAGACAATGCCAAATATTGTTAAAAAGTTCTAATAGTTTCTCTTTCAAGGCAGTTCCTCCATACTTAAAAAGTTCTAAATTTAAATCATCTAAACCTGGACTTTTCCTGTTCTTGGCCTTCTTTAAAACTTCTTCTAGTTCGTCCATTGTTATGTCTGGTTTTTCTATTTCATTTTCACAAGTCAAATTCGAAGTAATTTTTTCAGTGTGAGTGTTCGGTTCTGACCAAAGATTTTTGTAGTAAGTAATCCAGTCTTGTTTTGGTATCAGATTAACATTAATTTTGTCTTTTGTTTCCATCTGTAATTTTTTGAATATTTTAAATCCCTGTCTTTGTGCTCCTGTAATATCACGTTCTAAGGATTTTACAAATTTATCCCAATCATCCCTTCTGTATTTTCTAGACAATTTACGAACCTTAGCTCTGAGTTTTTTATATTCTGTATAATGTTCCTCTTGTTTAGTTTGTAAATACACTTTATAGGCTTTTTTCTTTTGTTCAATATTTTCTTTTAATTCGGGATTCCAGGTTCGTAATCTCTTTTTGTTTTTGATTTGTTTATATCCGAGACTCTCATATGCTGCTTCCATGATTGCTTGTTTTAGATTTATCCAGTCCTCTTCAATATTGCCCGTGCTTGTTTTAAGTTTATTCTTTATTCTAGTTTGATATAATATTTGTGTACTTTGGTCTTCCAATAAGTGAATTTTTAACTTTTTTGGTATCTTATTTTGTACTGTCTGCTTGTATTTTCTTGTGCTGATGTGTTTGTGATATAATTTTATTTTGCTTTCAACAAGAAAATGGTCACTATCAATTTCACTTCCTCTATATACTCTAGTATCATTTACAGACTTTTTAAATTTATTATTAATTAGTACATAATCTATTATAGACTTTGATCCCCTTGCTGCCCATGTATATTTGTGTATTTTCTTGTGTCTAAAGAAGGAGTTTGTGATTCTTAAATTATTGAATATGCAAAAATCTATTAGTAGTTTACCATTATTGTTGCAAGTTGGTTCTCCTTCTGATCCAATGCATTCTCTTATCGGTTGATTTCCGACTCTTGCATTAAAATCACCAGCAATTATGAGATAATCTTGTTTATTTACTTTGTCAATGGTTTCTTGTAAAATATCATAAAATTCTGTGGTTTCTGAATCGTTTCCTTCTACAGGGGCATAAATTCCAATTATAGTCAAATTATGTCCTAAAATTTTTATTCTAACTGTTACAATTTTTGGGGAAATCCATTGGTAATATAAAATGTTGTGTTGCAAATTTTTCCTTATTAAAATTGCGACTCCTGATGATGCCCAGTTCTCTGCTGGAACTCCAGAATAAATCATTACATATTTTCCTAATTCTTCTGATCCTTTGTTCTTTTTTGTTTCCGAAATAATGGCAATGTCAATTTTTCTTTTGTCTAACTCTACTTCTAACTCTTCTTCTTTATGTGTTATTCCTCTCACATTCCATGTTGCAACTTTGAGATCCTTAATCATTAACCTATTTCTTGCTTTGTCGTCATCAGTGTGATCATTCCAGTCTTTGCTTAAGTTTCTTCGAGTAGTAGGAAGTCCCCTGGGTTGGTTACCAACCATCCGCAGAGCAAGACTAGTGGTAGGGCTGCTACCTTATAGCCTCTAGTCAGGCGTTCAAAATATGGAATTTCCTCCATATTCGATGGAACGGTTATACCGCCGTGACTCGGTCCCCATTACCTCGTTAGTTAAAAGCAGGGTGTACCACGTGCAGGTGAGGTTGAGAATTAGGTAGGAGAGGTTATAGAATGCACATCACTACCTCTTACACCCCATGTATACATCTGTGATACATATATGTGGATATGAGGACAGCAAGGGTCGTTGCTCCATAAATAGCTATATTAAATGTCATTTGTGGTGTTTCTTTTGTTGGTTTTCAATGTTTGCCATAGAACTGAACCTGACACTACGAGAGCTCATGCACTTGAAAATTTTCTCGGGGATATATTGTTTTAAAAATGCCATACACTTTTATAACACTAGTACAGCGTCCTTGAGATTTTATTGACACATTATAAAATCAACATTGTTCGGATTCGAACCAGCGAATCTCGAATCTAGAGGCCGTCACGCTTTTTTGTACAACCAATAGGCATAGAGTAAGAAGACGAAGTTTTACCCATAGAGTAACACATATTATAACTTGCAGCTACTCTATGTGCTATTCAATCCTTTAGCTATGTTTTTTCCGAACTGCCAACATGAAAAATTTTAATTATATTTTCCTCGTTTTGAAATTAAATTCCCTTCTGCCTAATACAAAGAACAAATGTTTTATTCTCAGAGTCACGATTAATCACTTGTCAGAATTGAGTGCAAGTGGTGTCAAATCCCTAAATGTGACTTATGTATATCTCAATTTAAGAATATGGTCTAAAGCTTATGGCAATGAATTTGTGATTCAGTAGTGCCTCGAGTACAGTTGATGTAAATGTGTGTGGTTGTTTTGACCTACCTTAACCTTATTGGGGAAAATAAGCCGGTTTGAATGGTTTAAATTGATATTCTGTTACATTAGTAAAAAAGTATAAAATCTTGTGAAGTTACACGTAATAATGAAATTTGAAAACACCTAATTTTGACTTTACTAGGACAAGCTTGATATTTTATGTTAGAAAGCGATCTGTCATTTCTCAAATGATATGTAGAATCAGGTGAAACAATATTTTAAGGTTTGTATAATATATGGTAAATTAAGTAGACTGTAAGGAATGTCACTCATATCAAGAATGTATTAAATATTTTTTCTTTGGCTTTTGTCCAAAACATGCTGATAACAGCTAATTATAGCAAGTAGACTTTCAGCTTTAATATCAATGGATATTAATTGATAATGTATGAGTGTTTGCATTAGCTATGGTATAGTAACTATTTACAAGGACTGTGGTTGTGTTAAAGGTTTGGTAATTAGCGTGTAGATTTAATTATAAAATTTAAGATAGGCCTTCAGGTTAGATTTTAGTTAGGCCTATGTCTTCAGTATTATATAAACATTATAAATCGTCTAAATTATATCTACATGCAACTTAAATAAACCCACATTCTTTTGTAAACAATTCCATTATTAGCATTTTCATTTTATCTGATTATTTGTGTATTTACAATGACAGAAGTGGCATTATGTATTGTGTATATAAATGGGTGTTATATGTAATAATGTTATAAATTAATTAGGACAATTTAATACATTTTATTGCAAGAAATAACATGGTTGGATAAAGTATCCTCTCTTCAACATTCCGGCACTACAACTCTGTGATAAGAATGTTGCCCTTCTCAGCAATCTCTCCCATTCTTTCTGATTCTGTATTATCATATCCAGTTGGCTACCTTAATTAATTTTAATTAATTTATGACATTTTCATATTAATTTAATAGAAAAGAGATTGACCTACTGATTATTTTTTAATTATTTTATGTTACTACTAAAAACATGAATTGTTTTAGAACAGTTACCCTAATAAATATTCATTATTTGTCTTAGACCATTTCTAATTAATAAATTAATAATTATAAATTAGTTAATTACTATAAATTTATAATTTTCATTAGTCAACATTAATTAAATTCATGATAAAGTTCCATTGAGGTATTATTCAAAATTAAAATATAAAATTATGAAATATTTACCTAAAATATGGGACTAGTCCCGAAAGTGCTACAGACAAATAATCTTTAAGTTGAGGAGCCGGACCGTTTAGGTAAATATTTTATAATTTTATATTTTAATTTTCATTAGGTAATTTTTTTTACAGTTTTAAGTAATTTTAAGAGAAATTTAAGGGAATGTTATAGGTCATTTTTTAAACATTTTAAGATCATAAACATCCAGGCCCTACTTATGATCAAACAAAAACCCAATTTAATCATAATAATATTATATGATTGTTAATTTTTATTCTTCAAGTGCAATTAATGATTTTAGTTGATTGAATAATTAATTAAACTTAATATTGCCATCTCAAATCTTAATAATATAGGGAGGTTCAGGTAATGTGGACCTTTCTGTTTGAGTGGACCCTGTTAATATCTTCTTTAATTGGTGCTGCCCTCAAACAGAAAATATTTTAACTTCTTTCCCTCATCAACTTAGACGAGTTCAAGGCCAGTTTCTTTTATTATTTATGCAAAAAAGGGTTTATTTGTGATATTTATGAAAATGACCACTTTAAAAGTTTTTCAAACTAAGAATCAATTCTTAATTTCTGCTTTTGAATATTACAAATGTTGAAAAACTCCTAAATATATTATATTATGTAGATGCTGTTTTAATATACTGACAGGTTTGGTTTGATATTATGTGACTTGGTGGCTGTATAAAATAATTCGGTCCACGAGGACCTGGGTCCACTTTACATGAATATGTATATTTTATCCATCTGTAAAAACCATTCATTTAATTAATTTTATATAATATCCTTGTAATTTTACTAAATCCAAAGCCGCTTTCTGCAGTTGAATGATATGTGAATGTTATAATCAACAATAATTTTTCCAAACATTAAATAAATATCAACGCTTTTTTAACTTTAAGTTTTATTTTTATTTAATTAACCTAAAAATGGATTTCATCAAGTAAATGCCAAATCAATTGATTAAAAATCACTTCTATTAGAAATTCTATGTTTTACAATGAACGGCTATGAAACCTGATCTTCATAAATGCTAATCATTTTGCATGTTGCAACTAAGCACCAAATCTTCCCACTCTTAGATTGTTGATGCATAACTGTCAAATAAGGAAAATAACTTGCAATATCCAATATTGTTGGTTTGGCGCTACAATACTGGTGAAGATTGACTTAAACTTTAAACATATTTTTCTCAAAACTTACATAATGGCACATAGCTGGTTGATGCATAACATCATCCAATTATTATATAATAATAAATCCGGTAGAATGACTTATGTTGTCTCAGTGATATGTCATAAAAGCAAATGTTTTACCACAAATCATTAATCATCGTTCTATAAGTCATTAAAGTAATAAGCTTCAAAAAATAAACACCACATGACGTGACAGTACATATGAGACTTATATTTGGGTGGTCCAGGATTAAACTCTGGTCCTGACAACCTGATTGGGTTTATTACCTGGTTTTCCTCAGTTTACAAGGCAAATTATATTATTTTTAGTCTGATCATCTTACCTCAATATTAATGTTGATTTGTTGTCGGACATGTTTCAAAACAATTCTGTTTTATCGTCCAGACTGGACAAGCTGACGATAAAACAGAATTGTTTTGAAACATGTCCAAGAACAAATCAACATTAATATTGAGGTAAGATGATCAGACTAAAAATAATATAATTAAAATAACCTCAAAATATCACTTCCTAAAATTAAATATTAATTACAAGGCAAATATTGGGTTGAAAGGATCCATTTCATTGTAAAAACCACTTCATAACATTAAAATTAAATTAATGATATCACTGGTCTACAAAAAAATACTTTTTGTACTGAGGAAATTCTGGCTGTTTTATACTGAAAGTGATGCGCTGATTCCAGATCTGTAATCAGATTTATCCTAGCAAGTCAGGTTTTTGAGTTATGGGGATCTAAAAATAATCAGAAATCTTACTATTCGGTAGTTAGTAAGTTGTAATCATTTATCGTAAAGTCAGTGGTGTAAATTAAGTTTATCTTATATCTTAATATATAAAATTACGTGTCACGTTGTTTGCCCTCCATGGTATCTTTACCTTGTCGTGGTGGAGTGGCTTGCGTGCTTAAATGATCCTGAGAGCTATGCCGGCGGTAGCATTGCTGCCGATAGGGTTACCCATGCCGGACTGGTCGAAGGTGATAAGCCAGACGAAAAAAGTACCTTGGGCGAAAGAGTGACGATCTTTCACCGTAAAAATACAACCGTCAAGAAATGCGGACATGGGTTCATCTGGGGTAAAATTTTCCGGAGGTCAAATAGTCCCCCATTCGGTTCTCCGGGCGGGGACTACTTCAGGGAACCCATGCCAAAGGCTCAAACACAGGGACATGTTCCTAGGAACATGGAATGTTAGGACTTTATACAATAGCGGGGCACTAGAGATATTAACGCGGGAACTAGATAAATCGCCCTTGGATATAGTCGCTTTACAGGAAATTAGGTGGCCAGGAGAAGGTAGTCAGGAATCAGGAACCTTTGCATTATTCTATGGGGGTGCAGAAAGACCTGCATTTGGAACGGGTTTTTTAGTCAGAAGGAGGATCCTATCCGCTATCCGAGATATTAAGTTTGTTAATGATAAGATATCATACATAATTCTAAAGGGTAAACGACATGATTTTATAATTGTAAATGTACATGCCCCCACAGAAGATAAAGATGACAAGATCAAGGATGAGTTCTATGAAGAATTAGAATGCTTATTTGATAGCCTTTCACGATATCATATGAAAATTGTCATAGGAGATTTTAATGCAAAAGTGGGGCGGGAAGATATATTCAAACCAACAATAGGCAAATTCAGTCTTCATGAAGATAGTAACGACAATGGGGTTAGATTAGTCACATTTGCCACATCGAAGAATCTCATTGTTAAGAGCACAACATTTCAGCATAAGGATATTCATAAATACACCTGGACGTCCCCAGATGGAGAAACTCGGAACCAGATAGATCATGTATTAGTGGATAAACGCAGGCACAGTAGCATTATTGATATTAGATCAGTTAGAGGGACAGACTGCAATTCGGATCATCATCTGGTCAGAGTGAAAATCAGACAACGGCTATCGCTTATGAGAGGAACGAATGCTAAAGATGATTCTGTAAAATATGAATTAAAAAACTTGAGAAATGATGAAATGCGGCAAGAATACCAAATCAAAATTGCTAATAGATTTGAAGTACTGGAATCTTCAGATGACAATGTGGCAAACGAAGAAGAACCTGATATAAATAAAGAATGGGAGGCTATAAGAGATACTATTAAATTGTCAGCATCAGAAAGCATTGGTTGTTTAAAAAGAGGCAAAACAAGAAATGGTTTGATGAGGAATGTGCCGACATTGTAAAGAAAAGAAAACTAGCAAAAATTAAATGGTTACACGAGCCAAATGAGGTAAATTTAGAGCAATTGGGTAGTATTAGACGGGAAACCACTAAGTTACTAAAGAGTAAAAAGAGGGAATATTTGAGAGAGAAGATTAATGATCTTGAAATGAATGCAAAAAATAGGAACATTAGAGAATTATATCAGGGAATTAGTATAGAGAAGAAAGGGTTTCAGGCTAGAACAAACATAATTCGAAATGAAAATGGGGATATGATTGCAGATTCTAGGAGTATATTAAATAGATGTAAAAGTTACTTTAATCAGCTATTAAATGTACATACAGAACAGGACATTGAGGAGGATAAGTTACAGACAGCAGAAATGCTAGTCGCAGAGCCAAGTGCATTAGAGGTTGAAATGGCGATTGAAAAATTGAAGATGTATAAAGCATCAGGTTCAGATGAGATCCCAGCAGAACTCATAAAATCAGGAGGAGAAAAATTGATAGACAAAATACGCTGGTTGCTTAGTATGATTTGGGAAAAAGAAGCTCTTCCAGATGAATGGAAGGAATCAATTATCGTACCAATTTATAAGAAAGGAGATAAAACTGATTGCAACAACTACAGCGGCATCTCATTACTTTCAACTTCATACAAAATTCTTACAAATATAGTAGTAAGCAGACTTACTCCCTACATTGATGACATTCTAGGAGATCATCAATGTGCATTTAGAAGAAACAGGTCTACAAGAGATCAGATTTTTAGTATAAGACAGATTTTAGAAAAGAAATGGGAATATAATGGCACTGTACATCAACTATATGTAGACTTCAAAAAAGCATATGATTCAATTAAGAGAGAGAAGTTATATAGTATCCTGCTGGAGTTCGGAATTCCTAAAAAGTTAGTTAGACTTACACGAATGTGTCTAAATGGCTCAAGTAGGGTGCGTGTAGGCAAACAGTTTTCAGACACTTTTGAAATCCAGAATGGGTTGAAGCAAGGAGATGCACTATCTCCTCTACTATTTAATTTTGTACTAGAGCATGCCATTAAATCTTTAGAGAATGAGGAAGGCTTACAACTGAATGGTATTAATAAGCTGTTAGTTTATGCTGATGATGTAGTACTATTGGCCGATAGCGAGGAGATACTAAAGGCCAACACGCACACACACTATTGAGTAACACTAAGAAATTAGGACTGGAAGTAAATATCAGTAAAACTAAATATATGGTCACAGGTAGAAATTCAGTATATAATGGAAATGGACAGCTAATGACAAATGAGGGAAATTTTGAGGAAGTGGCTGAATTCAAATACCTAGGAACAATAATCACAAATAGGAATGAGACGCACAAAGAAATTAAACATAGCCTCAATTCTGGAAATGCATGCTATTATGCATTGCAGAGACTTTTGATGTCCCAACTCCTTTCAAAAAACGTTAAGCTGAAAATATATAAAACTATTATTCTACCAGTTATATTATATGGGTGCGAAACATGGACTCTTACTTTAAGGGAGGAAAGGAGATTACGAGTATTTGAGAATAAAGTTCTTAGGAAAATTTTTGGACCAAAGAGAGATGAACAGACTGGTGAATGGAGAAGACTACATAACAATGAACTACATGGTCTTTATAGGAAGCCAGATATAATAAGAACAGTTAAGTCTCGTAGACTGCGATGGGCAGGACATGTTGCACGTATGGGGAATGAAAGACGTGCATGGAAGCTTCTTGTAGGAAAGCCAGAGGGAAAACGCCCAGTTGGTAGACCAAGAATGAGGTGGGAGAACAACATTAACTATGATTTGAGGGAAGTAGATTATACAGGGAATGATTGGAAAGCATTAGCTCAGGATAGGGATGTATGGAGAGCTTATGTCCGCGCGGCCATGAACCTACGGGTTCGATAGTGCCAGTGAGTAAGTAAGTAAGTCACGTTGTTTGTCCACGATGGAATCCTAAACTACTAAACCGATTTTAATAAAATTTTGCACACTGTGTGCTGTTTGATCCAACTTGAGACCTACGGTTGATTATAACTAAATTTATAGTCGCATTATTTTTATCGCAAATTATTTGTTTATTATTTAACAAAAAATTATAATTATCTGTGAGTTCCATATGATTCTAACAGATGACCGTGTAAGGTAATTGGTTTATTATTTAACCAGGTGGCTGTGCTTTTTGTTGCAACCGCGAATTTCAATTGAATTACAAATATTGGTTATTTCATAATTTAAGTATGTTCAGTGTTTATTTTATTTTCAATTTATTGATAATAATATTAATTTGGTGTGCAAGTATTAGTTTTAAGTAATCTGGCTGAAAGACAGCAACTTAATTTAAATTTAAGTGGACCGAGAAACGAACATTGAACAATATGGCGAATCAGTTCTAGAGACCATGAATGATAAGATATCAAGTGAATTTTCGCAAATTGGTATAGGCCTATGTGACATAAATCTTACATTTAAGAAGAATGTCAATTTAAAAACATATGAAGGTCCTAAGGAACAGAGTAACAGAATTGTAAGTAAGTCTGTTAGTTATAATAATATGCCTAATATTACAGAAACAATCTCCATGCCTCACTTAAATGAAAAACAAGATGACTATAATATATCACAAGATGATATTACTATACAGAGACTTCTTGATGATGATGAGAATCCAAACTGCTAACAAGTTCATAGAAAAAAAGAAAGTATAATGAAATCAGCAAGCCTCCTCAAAATATTCCATCAATAAATGTATATAATCCTTATGATACACTTATGGATGATAAAGAGAATGCAGACAACATAAATTCATCTCAATCAACAAAACCACTTCCACATAAACCACCACCCATATTTATACCGTGTAAAACAAAAACTTTGATTTAGATTTCTCACTTAGTTTACTACAACATAATTTAACGTATACCTTAGCCATAGCAACGCGTGGCTGGGACTTCTATATATATATATATATATATATATATATAAAACAAAGTCGGATTAGTTACACTATTTATAACTCAAGAACGGCTGGACCGATTTTTATGATCTTTGATTTGTTGGATTTGTTTCTGCCCCGAATAGCAGATAACTATTAAAACATCGGAAAAATTAACGTAAAAATATTTAAAGGTGATATGACATTCGCTGGGCCAGCTAGTATATATATATATATATATATATATTGTTAAATTATATTACTTTAAATAAATTTATAAGAATATATAAATTTATAATTAGTAGTAAGCACTAAAACATCTATTAAATGTGCTTAGGGCCTTTGCTTTTCCGCTTATGTTCAAATGTAGTTGATCGCTGTAGAAACCAGCAGAAATCACTCATCATACTCAGGCCATATTGACCCTGGTACCTGGACCTCTCACTATGTTCATCACTCACCACCCCGAGATTTGTAGGAAAAAAAATCAAGATGAGAATGTAAAAAAGTGCATTTTTAAAGTCATGATACAACACATATTCTGAAATGCTCTAAACATGTTATGCACTAGCTCAGCATAGTTTTCTACTCGATAATTTCCTAGAAACCTTGTTGCCAAAGTATAAATGAATCCCAAGTTTCAAGTTCAAGAGAATTTAGTTTTGTCCTGAACATTGTGTCACACATCAATTGTCGGATCTCTGGTCCATTGAAAATGCCTTCAATTTTGTATCACTCTTCATTCTCTCAAACTTCTCTTTCAGATACTTAAAACCATCACCATCATGATTCAGTGCCCACACAAAGTTGTTCATGAGGCCCAGTTTAATATGAAGGGGTGGAAGAAACGTCTTCTCTGCATCACAACAAGTGCCTTATATTTCACATTGGTTTTTACTTGTTTCCTACAAATCTTGGGGCTGTGAGTAATGAACATGGTGAGAGGTTCCATCAGGACATATCAACAATGGAATCCAGGTACCAGGGTCAATATGGCCAGAGTATGATGGGTGATTTCTGCTGGTTTCTACAGCTATCAACTACATTCCAACTTAAGCGGAAAAGCAAAGTCCTAAGCACTTTTAATAGATGTTATAATGCTTACTACTAATTGAAAGTTCATATATTCTTATAAATGAGTGGTACTCACTAGAAATTACAAGAGAGCCAAATATAAGAAACCATATCTGTTCGAGAGCCGCATCAAATTTCACAGTTCTCAGTCTTGGTAACACGCAGCTTTTTTTTTTACATTTATGGACAAAACACAATTACTGATTACTGTCATTTAATTTTTGTTAATAATTAACTGTTTATTATTTTATTATTATTACGGTACTGTACATAATTTTAAGGCAACTTACAGTTGTGTAGATTACTGCTGTGAAGTTGATGGTCGAACTCTGCTACTCTCCTGCACAATTTTGTCAATACGAGCTGGTTGATTTGCCACACATATCCGCAGCAGGTTTTCCAAGTTCACATTGGTGAGACGAGATCTATGTTTACCCTTGATGAACTTTATCTTACTGAAAGTCATTTCACAAACATGCGTTGATCCAAAAAGACACAGAATTTTATATGCACACGACAAAAAGTTTTCGAACTGTTTTTCTGGAACTGTATTCCAAAACTCTAAAATTGAATTCGTTTTTCGTTTCTCTTGAAAAATACCTTCCAGTTCTGAATCCTGCTGGAGATCAATAAGTTCATTTTTTAGATTTCTAATCTCAGGACCAAAAATTGACAACCCAGTTACATCTGGGATTTTCAACTAATCGAAATGGGTTTCGAAACTTTCTAAAATCATTAAATCTCGCGCTGAAATCATGGTGTAGTACAGTGAGCAATTCTATGAAGGGTTGCAAGTTTATTTCTTCCTCTGAATATTCTTCAATAAGATATTGAAAACATGGTAAACCAGTGAAATCATTATTACTAAGTTCTTCTGTATACATTTTTAATTTTTCTTCTAAAGAAAAAATTGCACTTGTGAGCTGAGTAATAAGTTTATTTGTACCTTGCATTTTAATTTGGACATCATTCAGTATTCCTGTTATGTCAGCCAGGAAGCCAATTTTTAACCACCATGAAGAAGAGTCTAGTTCAGGGTGTTCTTTATCTCGTTCACTTAAAAAGAGTTTTATTTCATGGCGAAGATTAAAAAATCGTTCCAAAACTCTTCCTTTACTTAGCCACCTGACCTCACTGTGATAAATATCATCATACTGTGAATTAAGCTCTTTGAGAAACTATATGAATTGCCTATGATTTAGTTCACGTGATCTAATGAAATTAACAATGTTAATTACTTTCTTCATCACAGATCTGAAAGTTTCGTCAAATTTAGCATCAAGATTTTCTTGATGTAAAATGCAATGGTATGTTAATAAGTGGTCTCTATTTAAATGTTTTTTAACATAGAAATGAATCCTGTATGACAACCGACAATTGAGGGACAACCATCAGTGCACATTGATAAAAGTTTGTTTAGGTCAATTTTGTATTTGTCAAAAAAAGATTTAACTGCTTCAAAAAAACCTATTCCCCGTGTCTGACCTGTCATAGGTATTACAGTTAAAAATTCTTCCTTTATAATCCTTATCTTATTACGATATTTAACAAATAAAAGCAACTGAGAGGTGGAACTAATATCTGTGGACGAATCCAGAGCAAGGCTGAAATAGTCACATTCACGAATTTCATAGAGAGTACAAAGGAGCATGTCTACAGACATTTCGTTAACTCTCCTAACACAAGTAGAATCGGAAAGTTGTAACTTTGTATGTCACTTTTTATCTGTTTAGCATTTGGCAATTTAGAAAATAATGTGTCACAAACGACTAGAAAACACTCCTTAAAAATCTCTGCATCGGCAAACGGTTTCATTTTGCGTGCTAAAATTTCTGCTACTTCATATGATGCTTTTGTTATCAATTTATTTTCACTTACGGTATCCAACATCATTTTCCGTTCAGACACTATTGACATTTTTAATGCTTTTAGTTTTTCTGCTCTGAATTTAGAATCTTTAGGATATTTGACTCAAAATTTGAATGCACCGTATTATAATGCCTATTAAGATTAAATCGTTTATAACCTTGAACGTCTCGACATAATAAACACATCACATAGCCTTCCTTTTTAGCAGGTATGAAGAAAAATTCATGCTCCCAAGTATCTTGAAAAACTCTTCCTTCATCTTCGAGTTTTCTCTTTTTCCCTTTCGAAAAAAACACCAGTCATTATTAAACACTGAAATTCACTTCACTTCAACTGATTAGGTAACACACAGTATCCAGTCGCTTGTTCATAGAAACTAAATTGTATAATATTTCATTGTGAAAGATTTGGACGACAATGTAGAAGTTTAAACAGTTTTAAAAACAAACGTACACATATTCAAAACCAATAACACTAGCCAGGACATTGCATTGCATTGTTGAACACATGCAGTATTGTACTGTTCAGAATGACACAGGGATATCCAAAGTTTTGTAGAATTTTGATAAAGATAATATTATATTTAATTAATATTTTAAAGATAATATTATTTTATTCTTAGAATTTAAATGTAATGTAATGAAGGTAAAATTATTCCAAGAGCCTTAATAAATATCTTCAAGAGCCGCATGTGGCCCGCGGGCCGCGTAATGAGTACCGCTGTTATAAATTTATTTAAAGTAATAAAATTTAACAATATATATATATATATATATATATATATATATATATATCCATCCATAGTAATTCTGCCTGAAGGCAGGTCCTTCACTGCAATCATAGCATTTTCATGCTATGCTTGCAGCTTTACTAGGGAATTGTAGGTGTGGTAGCTTCCCGTTGCTTTCCACATCAATGAAGGATGATGATAATGATAAGGATGATGATGGCCATATGATTTCGGGGACCATTTGGGCCTTAAAGTTTTCATGACATTTGTCTTACAGGTGAGGAAAAACCCCGATAAAAATCTCACCCAGAAAAACTGCCCCGACCGGGGATCGAACCCGAGCCCGCTGTGTGACAAGGCAGCACGCTATCTCGAGACCACAGCGGTGGACATATATATAATGAAATTAAGGAATTAACGAATAATAAAATTAAGGAAGCGTATCTTAATAAAAGAAGTAATTATAATAAAATTGTAACATGCTAGAGAAAAATGGACTTGAGATCTGTAATCAGTACACTCAAATTAGGTCAGATACACTTGTTTTTGTTCAGTAGCAAAATCACTGTAGACTTCTATTTGCATATGATAAACACAGTAGTAATTCACAGGATAATGCTTGGAGTTAATTACTCTATTGTCTAATGGATACATCCAAAGGTTATAGGCATAATCAGTTAATTGCAAAAACAAAGTGAAAAGATGGACAGAATAACTATAAGGCAGAACACGTAGTTTGCCTAGCTCGTGAAGTGAAGAAGAAGTTAAAACCACAACTCTGATTTCTCAATATTTTAAAATTTCCATAACTGCTACAAAAAAAAAAGAACTGAAAATCTGTATCAATAATTATAAAACCATGGTCAGGAGTCAGATTTTGTTTTTTCAAAACAGTCCACATTCTTTTTCAAAAATTACATTAGCACTTAAGCATTTTCATTTGATTATGGCTAGGCTTAAGATTTTTAGGTGTGCGCCTTTTCTTTGTAGGTTGAATTTGAATTCTCTGAAAGAAACCAAAAGAGAAGATGTTCCTGAAATTGAAAAGGGGGACAATTTATTGTCCCTCTTTTTTTTTGTGACCTTTACCCTTTTTACAACTTTTCCCTCTATTTTTTTGTTTTTTTTTGTGTTACTTCCTTAATATTTTTATGTAGTGAATTCTGTAATTTAATTTATTTTATAATGTGCAATATAGGCCTATAGATTAAATCATTATTTATCAATATTAAAGTAACTTCTTGTTAGCTTGCCATGAAGTGGTGAATCTGTCTGTGAACATAGGACTAAACAAAATTTACATACAGTACATTTGTAACAATGGAAAATTTTTACCTTTTTTAAATTTAATAGGAATCAGTATTAGTGAATATACATATTCAAATTATTGACAAGTCAGCACTGCACTGACATTCATTCAAATTGAAATTTAAATACAAGAGAATAAAAATTAACTGATTTTTTTTCTCTCAATTAGCTTTTGTTCATGAATCTAAAATACGTTTAGTGTTTGCCATGTCAAAGGTAGCTCTGTCTGAGAAGTTCAAACAGGATTGCATCGAAAGAATGGAACCATTATATGATGCACTGTTTGTGATTCAGCAATCACATTGGATGATAAACAAAAGTGAGATCTATTCTACAACATATTTCTACATTGAATCATTTAATATTTATACTTCATAAAAAGAAGTTATGTTTTGTACTTTCTTTACCTTCATTTAACCTCTCCCTTTGTAGGTACTTTTACATGCTCCATGCCCACAGAGTTTACAGGAATATGCCCTGTTGGGAGTAGATTTTAAACTCTTGATCGCACTCATGCCTTTCTTTTTACAACAAAAGGACAATGAGCATCTCCCTGGATGAAAGATCAGCTCAATGCCAGGAGCCATCTTTGAGACAACATGAACATTTAAGACAAAGACACACTCATACATTCATATTAAACAAGATGGATATGATAGCATAATTATGATGGCTAGATGGTGTTCAGGGATTATTTGGGCTTTTAAAGTTTCTTAATATTTGTCTTATAGGTGAGGAAAAACCCCGAAAAACTTCACCCAATAAACTTGTTCAAACTGGGGATTGAATCCAGGTCCATTGCATCTGAGACAATGGCATTACCACTACATCACAGCTGTAGACTAAGAAACTTCTTTGCTTTACAAATACTAGAATATTAGTATAGAGAGATATAGGACATAACTTTATTTTTAATCTAGTCCCACCTAGCTAGAGTTCAAAAGCTGCCATTGTTTATTATTATGTTAAATATAAAGCTTTTAGTATATTATTTTTTGTAAGATTTATTTCATAATACATGTTGCATTACAAAGTAATACTACATGCATTGTGTACCTCTATGTTCGTATGTTTGATCTATATGGAGGGTTGTTCATGATTCCTGGGGACAAGTTTGCATCACTAACCTGCTTATGAAAACCCATGTCTCCACCAGCGGTTGTGTTCAATTGGATGGCCTTGGACCTTAGCTATTGCTCTGCAACGGAGTTTCCACTGCAGAAGTGCTTTACGAAGAACAGCGATGTCGATTTTGCAGGCTTTCCATAGACCTTCAATAGAGCGTGATCTCCTACTTCCAAGTGCTCTTTTTAGGAGACCATGGGCATAGCATCGGGGGACTTGACAGGTATTTCACTGAAGGGCACTGCATGTATTCCAGTTGCCTGCTCCATTGTCTCCATGAACCAGCGTGTAGCAGCAGAGGTGTGGCTTGAAGCTTTTATCCTGATGGATCCAGACATTGTTCACTTCTCTACCATAGAGGAAAGGTATCTCAGAGGTATAAATTGGTGACAGTGCATTCCTTCGGTAGTAGGCAGAGTTAACTTTAGCTTTTTTTTTCTACTCTGCGGATGATTAACTTGCCATTGTAGCAAAATCCTGCAATTATCATGAAGCCGCATGAAAAACTTTCCCTGCAGTCGGTATACCACTTTTCAAAATTTTTTTCACCTCTTGGATGGTAAAAAATTGCTCGTGGCTTATTTGTATCATTAAGGTATACATAGTCCACCACTGTGGTCTTGAGGTAGCGTGCTGCCTTGTCACGCAGCGGGTCTGGGTTCGATCCCCGGTTGGGTGAGTTTTTATCGGGGTTTTTCCTCACCTGTAAGACAAATGTCAGGAAAACTTTAAGGCCCAAACGGTCCCTGAAATCGTATGGCCATCATCATCACCATCATCCTTCACCGGTGTGGAAAGCAACGGGAAGCTACCACATCTACAATTCCCTAGTAAATCTGCAAGCATAGCATGAAAATGCTATGATTGCAGTGAAAGAATTGCCCTCAGGCAGAATTACTATGGATGGATAGAAGGTATACATATGCTTCATCTAAAGTCACTATAAACTTCCATTTATCACCCGCAAGATGGCGTTCATAGAGCTTTTTACTGTTGGTGCACCTTTCTGCAATGTGTCTCGGTAGGAGCTTGTGAACCCAGCTTTTATGTCGCTTTTCTAAGTTTAAATGTTTGTTTATTATGTTGTTTACGGTTGCTAGAGAGATGCCCAACTTCACTGCTATTGCTAGTTGGGTGGCTGGACTTTTTTCTGTCACAAGGGCTTTAACCTTGTAGCAGGCTTAGGGTGTGCTTGTTTTTTTCCCTTAGGAATCAATCCCATACGAGTTTTACATTTTTTGTTAAGAACAGAATAAATCCCATTCCTGGATATATTGAAACCACGCTTCTTGCACATTTCGATGATACCACTATAGCTGTAATTAGCATCGGAAAGGGCTGTTAGGTATCCCTCCCAGAAAGGATAGATTTTCCTTGGCATACTAATGAGCAAACCAGATCTGAACACTGTGGCAGGTAGCACTCGACAGAATGAACATGTGCTGTTGTGGGCGGCATCTCTGCGTAAATAGTAGTGACGTCACAACCTTTCGAACTTTCCCCAGGAATCGTGAACAATCCTCCGTACTTTGTTGTGGAGTACTAAAGTTTATTTTTCTTTTGAATTCTATAAATTCATAGTAAAGTGTCTATTATTTTAACTTATATTACAATAGGAATTAAATTAATGTTTTTATTACCTCACCTCATATCCTTTTTCTTCTAGACTGCAGCTTCAGAGCTTATCTCCATCATCAAAAGCCTCTGGTCGACCGGTGTTATATCACTGTGAAAGTGGTTGGTTGGTATTTAATGTCGAGCACTTGATGATGAAATCATTCGCTCTCTTGTACTCCAATATTTAGCAGAAAGGCTGGTCTCTTCTACAAAAGCTGGACAACGGAGGAGATGGTTTCTTTCCATATCTTCATTTAAATTGCAAAAAGGGCATTTAGGTGAATCTGTTATGCCAATTCTGTGTAGGTGTTTATTCAAGCAGTCATGTCCCGTTAGCAGTCTGAATGTTGCTACTGCAGATTTTCTTTGTAATGTAGTAATGTCATAAGCTTGTAGATTTTCCCATTCCTTTCCAGATGTTTTGGTGGTGTATTCTTCTCTAAGTTTATTGATACATTTATTTGAGATAATTCTTTTGATAGAGTGAAAGGAAACTGGAGTAGAAGTTGCGTTTGAAACAATTTTGCTACCCTTCTTGGCCAGAAAATCGGCTATTTCATTGCCTGTCACTCCACAATGGGCCAGAATCCATTGAAGTACATCTTTTTTATGTAGACAGGATAACTGTTTTATCATTTTGTGGCATTCAATAATTTTGATGCTTTTGGGTGTTGTGTCTCATGTTATAGCGAGAATGGCTGCTTTGGAGTAACATAGAATTACAACTTTTGTTAACTTTTTGGATGTGATATAAAACATTTTGTAAACTTAAGAAAATTGCTAGAATTTCGCCATCAAAGTTTGATGAATTTGTGTTTAGTTTACGATAAAAGGAAAAAAGTGGACATACTGCACCAGCACCAGTGCCACCTTCATTTGGTAGGCTGGAGCCATCTGTAAAAATATGTATCCATTCAGGAGCAGGGTATCTTAGATTTATTATTTCCAGTGACATTTGTTTTAAAATATATGGGGGAGTTTTCAGATTTCTTGATGTCTTCTGTTAAATGAAGGTTATATTCAATTTCCAAAAATTCTAGAGGGTTGTTTCTCATCTGCATATTTTCTTTTGAATGTGGAAGTTACAATTTCTGTTTGATTTCTTGTACTATGCTTAAGAAGCTTTGCTGAGATTTTAAACATACTTGTGGTTTTCTTTGGGTCCAGTTATTATGGGGTAGCCTTGAAAATTTTTCATACTGTGTGGTTGCTGTTTTCTCAATTTCAAATGCTGTTTGGGTTATTTGTTAAGATTTGCAAGGCAGTGATTGGTGTTGTTTTAACGGCTCCTGTTATCAGGCGGAGGATTTGGTTCTGCAATTTATTAAGTTTTTCCACTTTAGTAGTTACTAGGATTTCTTCACAATACTGAAGTACAGGTTTTATGTACATTTGGTAGAAGGTGTTTAGGGTTTCTGTGTTGCAACCCCACTTTTTCCCTGCTAATCGTTTTAATAACGGTAACCTTGTTTCTATCTTTGTACATATATTCTCTATGTGTTTCTTCCATGTTAATTTTGTGTCCAGAGTTATTCTTAAAATATATTACAATATTTGTTTTTTATGAGAAAATAAATATTATATTAAAATGACAGCATTTATAGTAAAATTTTTCTGCCATCATTAAAAATGTTAAGATACTAATCTAAGGGTAAGGAACAATATCATATTTCTGTGTAGTGTAAATTTATATGTATATTTTGCAGTGGCCTGATTTCATCCATTAAAAAAATGGCAGCTGGTGAGGAAGCGGTAAGAGCCATATGGAAAATGGCTGATGCTGTCTGTTTTGATGTTGATTCAACTGTCATTCAAGAAGAAGCATTAGATGAATTGGCAAAATTTTGTGGTAAAGGGGATGAAGTTGTAAGGTTGTAAGTATTTTTTAAGTAAATTTCTTATTAAATGTTGATGTTTTTAATAAAATTAGATCAATCATCCTGAAGGACAAATTAATATTTGAAGAGAAAAATTTTTGCCTGAACTGGGATTTGAACCCGAGACCTCTGTTTTAAGTACCAGCACTGTACCTTTAAGCTACCAGATTCACAGTTCAAAAGGGATTTGTTTAAGTAAGAGAAAAATTTCTGTTTGAATTGAGGCACTGGATAGCTTAAAGATAGGGCACTGGTGCATTAAACCAGAGATCTTGGGTTCAAATCCCAGTTCAGGCAAACATTTTTCTCATCATATATTCTAATTAGATATTTATAAATTATATGATACATTTATATAAGTTTAGTATTGGTTATGGTAATAACGTGATCATGTTAAAATTTGAATTATGGTATATTTGAAGAGAAAAATTATAAAAAATAAAATAAAAATAAAAATGAAATTATAATTTTCTCTTCAAATATAATTTAAATTAATAATAAAAACATTGAATTATGGTGTTGAATTCCAAAATTAGTAAGATACAGTGTTCAAAAAGAAAAACTTATGAACTTCGAAATTCCTGTGAATTCTGACCTGATCCAGAGGTTCATCAGTCCACTAACAGAAGGAAGAAGAAGTTGTTCTTTCGATCGACATAACATCAGTCGGCAAAATGGTATTGAGGATGGGTTCGCCATGAACCCGAAATCGTAATCTTCTTTGAAGATTAATATGAGGAGAAGTAGGAAACATTTGATTTTATCTTAAGATACAGTGTATTATTAATCTTATAGTATCCAATGTGATTGCTAATATTCTGATTAAATGAGTTGAACATGCTAATTTGTGAAAGAAGAAGGGTACCAGGTGCTTTTTGTATACATGGATTTTAAACAGGAATATGCGTTGGCCAAACAGATTACCCAAGCATTCGAGTAGTCAAGTTTTTTTTTCCTTCTTTTTATACTTACAATATTAATAATTATAAAAAAGGCATGGAACCAGTACATTAACAAAATTTAGATTTTGTATTCTTGAACAAATCATGGGAAATTCCTTAATGTGCCCATCCTATTTATTATGGATGTCTGGGATTCTATAGCGAAGATGATGATTGTTCTAGTTGAACAAAGACTTTAGGTGATCTATTGTTTGTTTGCACCTGTGTTGGGTGACATTATGTACTAGGATTTTGACTTAGAATTCATTTTGGATGTATTTATTGCTCCAGACTAGGATTCTCAGGTTTTTAATTGATTCGGTAGACATGGATTTTCATCAAAGGTACAACACAGAATGGCTTTAGATATGGTGATAATGATGTTACAGAATATTTAATATTAGGAAGTTATATTTTGAGGTTATTTTAATTATATTATTTTTGGTCTGGACATCTTACCTCAATATTAATGTTGATTTGTTCTTGGACATGTTTCAAAACAATTCTGTTTTATTGTCAGCTTTCCCAGACTGGTTTTATTTATGTTGCATTATGTTGCACCACTTGGATGTCGATGTCAGCTCCATCCTGTGGTTGGCCAAAGAACCTCCAAACAAGGTCACCCTCCATGTCCAAGAACAAATCAACATTAATATTGAGGTAAGATGTCCAGACCAAAAATAATATAATGTTACAGAAGTTTAATAATGTTCACTATTTATTTCATTAATGTTTATTTCTTACATTTCAATAATATTTTGTGTTTATTAGTTCCGTAATTATTTGGAACTAATGTTCTCTGTCTTTAACTTTTAATTTATTTTAACGGTTAACTGAAATTTAAAAAGACTTTCCAAAATAGTTCATTATGTATCATTTTATTTTGGGTCTGTTTATCTTACCTCAATATTAATGTTAAATTGTTCTTGAACATGTTTCGATTGGATCCCAATCATCTTCAGCATCTTGCCCAGACTGATTGGATTTATGTTGTAAACCCTGGATGTTGATGTCAGCTCCCTCCTGTGGTTGGCCAAAGAACCTCCAAACAAGGTCACATTCGTCTGTATTTCGAAATTCATAACTTTGTTTTTGTTCTTCTGAATAAAGATTTTTTTCCAAATAGTCAGCTCTTTTGTGTTTTCTAACTGTTTTAATAATTTCGTGTCCGAATTTATATTATGTTTCTTAGACCAAACATGAGCAGCAACTGCAGATTTTTCTATTTCCCCATTTTTAATATTTTTTATGTGTTCTTTGGTTCTAATTTGTAGCTTTCTTTTTTGTTTTTCCTATATGTATCTTTTCACAACCCGTACATTCAATTTGTTATATTCCTGATTTTTTAATTTTCATCAGTTTTTTCATTTTTATTGGTTTTTATTAGTTTATTTAAACTGTGGTTATTATTTTAAATCACAGTTTAAATAAACTAATAAAAACCAATAAAAATGAGAAAAACTGATAAAAATATTTTTTTTTTATTTTCATCAGTTTTTTCATTTTTATTGGTTTTTATTAGTTTATTTAAACTGTGGTTATTTTTCAGTTTAAATCACAGTTTAAATAAACTAATAAAAACCAATAAAAATAAAAAAAAAACTGATAAAAATAAAAAAATCGGGAATATATCAAATTGAATGTATGGGTTGTGAAAAGATACATATAGGAAAAACAAAAAGAAACCTACAAATTAGAACCAAAGAACACATAAGAAATATTAAAAATGGGGAAATAGAAAAATCTGCAGTTGCTGCTCATGTTTGGTATGAAAAATATAAATTCAAACACTAAATTATTAAAACAGTTAGAAAATACAAAAGAGCTGACTATTTGGGAAAAAATCTTTATTCAGAAGAACAAAAACAGAATTATGAATTTCGAAATACCAACTGAACGTGACCTTGTTTGGAGGTTCTTTGGCCAACCACAGGAGGGAGCTGACATCGACATCCAGGGTTTACAACATAAATCCAGCCAGTCTGGGCAAGATGCTGAAGATGATTGGGATCCAAACATGTTTAAGAACAATTCAACATTAATATTGAGCTAAGATAAACAGACTCAAAATAAAATAATTAAAAGAACCTCAAAATATTACTTCCTAAAATAAAACATTAGTTAATTATGTAATTGACTTTCAATTATTAACTCTATTCTGACGCGATAATACATTCTTAATTACTTAATACAGGCTTTCCACTTTACAGCAGTTTCCTGCAATTCCTACTTTCAGAGATTCCCATTGTCCTTCTTCCATACCCCTCTTCATCATGGCATGATACATTTTATAAGTATTGAAATTGGTCTTTAGCATTTTAAGCTTGAAGTTCCTATTGAGTATACAACTCAGTCCTAAAAATCTATGTCTTTTATTACATTTTAAAATGCGAAATGTCAGAACATTACTAAATCGAAGAGATGCTTTTTTTTTTTTTTGCAAATGCCCCAGGTTGTCTTTTGACATTCCTGGTGTTCTCTCCTGGCATGGCATACTTGTAACCCACTTCTTAGGTTGGGGCGCCTGGAAGGCGGGGTTACGTTGCCCCGATGATATGATGGTGATGATGATGATGATAGTGGTGTGCCAGGAGAGTCCCTAATCCTAACTTAATCTAAGATGAATATGAATGATGATGATTGCGATGGCCATATGATTTCGGGGACCATTTGGGCCTTAAAGTTTTCCTGACATTTGTCTTACAGGTGAGGAAAAACCTTGATAAAAAACCTCACCCAGAAAAACTGTCCCGACCAGGGATCGAACCTGGGCCCGCTGCGTGACAAGACAGCACACTATCTTGAGACCACAGCAGTGGACATCGAAGAGATGTTTAGTGTAGAAGATTGACAAATAGAGTGTTGATTGAAGAGTTACATTAGTTATAAGTAGAGCGCGGAATTTTATGAAATTTCATGTTTTAAACTATTTGTCCGAGAGCGCTGAGACTAAGTATCTGTACATTTCATGATGTGTAGAATCAAATAAGACCAACAAAAAACTTCATATTTCATAATATTTTAGCAAAATGTTCATATTTTAGTGAAAATTTCATACTCCTTCATATTTTCCAACTTTCAAATTCTCGGTATTTTTTTTCAATGAAAGTTCTAGGAATTCATTAAAATATTTCTTGAAATAAATGTATTTATGTAATTTTTGACAGTGTAAAATGGTAGACAAGTGAAAATTCTCAGTATCCCTTCTGAACAATATAGATAGATTTTATAAAAGCAAATAATTAGATGAGGAGTCACAGAGTGACGTGTTAGATGGAGGTTTTTGTCCTAAACTTGATCCCCAGACAAGAACATGAGCCTAGATGAATAAGTAGAATAACAATGTTGGAATATTCTATAGTCAGGTATAACAACTGTCAACTCGTTATTGCTACCTGAGAGCAGTCCTTACTTTGTGAACAGATTACAGCATTTAAATATAGGAGAGACTGCTGGTAAACTTGAAGCAGTAAAACTTTCTAGACAATAGACTCAAGAGGCCCTTGGGGTAGTAGGAGGATAAGGCTACCACTTTTTCTGGACAATCGGCACTTGTCAGCCCTGCGTGACGGCCACCTTTACCCTCCAGAACAAACATCTGGTACTCATTTCCGTTTAAGTGCTTTGTGAAATTAGTAAAGTTCATGTAGGTAAGGGCATCAAACTATCGGATATAGCATGATACAAGTATGCTGCCATAACATTGTGTGATGTTGAGCATAATTTTTCATCGTGTAAAACAATTCTGACCGACAGGCCTTATAGTTTACTATCAGAAAATATAGAAAAAAACTTCTGTGTATTACAAACAGAATAGACAATTGGATTGTTCAAAACACAATTAGACCAAGATTATGGACACAATGTTAGACCCATTTCATTAAAAAAAACGTTTAAATTATTCTTAACTACATTTCACCAAGTTTGAAGTTCAACATTAAATGTAACTTCAATTGCAAAGAGAGCTCTGAAACAATCCCTGGAATCAATTATGGACTAATAACTTTTAACATCTTGTTTCTCCAAATATGACATATGGAATGGTTTACTTGTATTTTAAATCGTCTAATTTAATGTTACTGTTACACTTGCATCTCCAGGAAATTAATATTTTTAAGCAAAGTAAAAATAGCAATAATTCAAACTATATCTGTTCTAAACTTTGTTAGTGCTAGATTTCATGGAAACCTGTTTGTTTTGATTACAATGTTTTGTTTCTTATATATATTTAGATTTCATAATTAAATATCATTCAATACATTCATTAATTGTATTATATATTACCTCTCAGTTTTTATTTATGAAGTTAAAGTGATTCCACTACAGTCTTGGGGGGACCTTTGGGGTAGTGGTATGTTGAAGCTTCCAACTTTCTAGACAATAGATACTAGATGTCCGCCGGGTTGTCAGATCTGCCTGATGGCCGCATTTGTGCCCTGAACATGCATCTAGTACTCACTTCCATCTGAGACCCCAGGTCCACAATGCCACCAGAAGGTCTGGTCCAGCTAAAAATCTTGACAATATCGAGACTCGAACCCACGACTTTCCTGTTTGCACCACGTTTCCTTATACAACTGCACTATGGCATGATTCATTAAAATTGTTTCAGTTCATGAATATGATATTTTATATTGGGTCAGAATTAATGAAAAAGCTAATTAAAATTGAAATACAGTGAATATCTTGATTTCCTGAGCTATAAATAAGTTCTGTATGTCTCATTTATGTGTTGGTATGTACACTTATAAGTTATAGTGGGCCTATGTGTATAAATATATGTAAAAAGTATAGAAAATAGTAGCTTCATAATATTTTTGCGTCATAATTTTCATATTTTTCATATTTTGACTTTACGATTTCATATTTTCGTATAATTTTCTTCATATAATTCCTCGCTCTAGTTATAAGATTGACTTGGTTTTCTCTTTCATCATAATTCTTGAATCTTGTAAACATTTACAATATTTTGTTACAATCCTTTTTATTGGGTACACTTTGGTTAAGAAGGGGTTTGTGGGTGTTGTTTAACTAATTCTTATCTAGGATATTTGTAAGGTTTTCTAATGTACTTAGATTACACCCATGCAGTGTTGCAACCTTTTTTTTTTATTTATCCTAGTACAAGGGATTTGATATTAAATTATTAGAAGTTAGGGTCCAGTCGACAAGAGGCTACTGATGATGGAGATAAGCTCCGAAACTGTAGTCTAGAAGAAAAAGGATATGAGGTGAGGTAATAAAAACATTAATTTAATTCTTAAGTTTTTTTTTTTTCCTGTGAAATCTAAATATGCAAATAAATTAAAGACAATGAAAAATCTCAAATAGACACAAAATTGTGGCAATAGTACCAGAGAGAATTATATCAACCAATTATATTCAGCCAACATGTGTGAATGACTATTTTATGTTTGTTAGTAGAGTTGGTTTTCATCTGTGCAAAGAATTGTTGAATATACAAAATCTATATTTTTTTTAGAACCATCGAAGCAATGAGAGGAAGTATGAGTTTCCAAGAAGCCTTTGCACGTCGGCTAGAAATTATTAGGCCTCAGATGAATCAAATTAGAGACTTCATTCGAACCAGACCACCAAGATTAACACCAGGCATCAAGTATGTCTTCTTATATTACATTATTAATCATATACAACTTTTGTTTAAGTGTATTGAAAAATAAAGACTGAAAATATAATTGTCTATGTGAAATTACAAGAATATAATACTATAGTAGAAACAATTAATAAAATGAAAAGGAACATTTTAAATGTATGTAAATTGTGTAAAAAAAATTATATTTGTTTCAACATTTAAGAGTTAAGTGTTGTACTCTAAAGAAATTGATATTTTTAAGCAATGAACAAGTTATTGTACAAAGTCATTAATTCAATTGTCAACTGGATGAAAAGTACGAGTACTATTTGTCTATGAAAAGTTAAATTAAAAATAAAAAATATATAGAAATTACTTACCATTTCATACTATTTCTTTTGTCTCTTGTAAGAGTTAATTTCATCATCACCATTTCATGATGTTATTAGTAATTAAAAAACACACAATTGCACACATTAGATCAGTATTTTCTAACTTTTTTAACTTGCAGCTCACTCATAGATTTTTATCCATTATTCTGAACTAAAATAATTTTTTATTCTTATTTGTAAATTTATAATGTAAACATAATTGTAATTTAATAACTATTACAAAGTCTATATTTGAAGAGAAAAATTTTCGCCTAGACCGAGACTCGAACCCAGGACCTTTGGCTTGCCGGGCAAAAATTTTTCTCTTCAAATATAATCTATCTTTCAGTGAGAAATGTTAAATCAATAATAAAAACATCATTAGAAGCCTTACTAGCTTTATAATGTAATGTTAAATTCCCAATAAATGTCTTCTTAACTAAGAAGCCGCCATTTGCAATGATAGAAACAATGGTTTCAAAAGCATTTGGCGATAGGGAATTACAACGTATATAAGAGAAAGATTTGCGTCTATATCGTAACTCGCCTCGGTAGCTCAGTTGGTAGAGCATGATAGAAACAATGGTTTCAAAAGCATTTGGCGATAGGGAATTACAACGTATATAAGAGAAAGATTTGCGTCTATATCGTAACTCGCCTCGGTAGCTCAGTTGGTAGAGCATTTGGCCCGGCAAGCCAAAGGTCCCGGGTTCGAGTCTCGGTCTAGGCAAAAATTTTTCTCTTCAAATATAATCTATCTTTCAGTGAGAAATGTTAAATCAATAATAAAAACATCATTAATATATGTCTATTTCTTCACATTTTTTAAACTTATTTATATGGGTAACATATGGCAAAAATAATGTATCAATGTTGCACAATATTTCAATAATAATAATTGAAACAAGTTCTTGCAAGAACCAAAATTAATGTGTAACTTGAACTTTCATAATAATGTAATTAACAGTTCATATAACAGAAAAATTTGCATTTAGAACAGAGTTTCTCATATAGCTCAGTTGATAGAGCATTTGCCTGTAGTATGAAAGGTCCAGTCTGAGCGTATAATTTTTCTCTTTACCATTAATTGTAATAGCTTAGATATGTATAATAATTTACATATTTCAAAAGATTTTACTATTACAAAGAAGAAAATATGCAAGAAACAAAAAAAAAAACATCCTGTTAACACATTGGTGACGGGCCACGGAGATCTCCGTGTTTAAATGGCCAGCGCTAGACGATGGGTCACGGAGATATCCATGTTTATGTTTTCTATAGTTTACCAGCCTCTTCGCTTTTGAAGGAGCATGCAATTTTGTTTTTTTCTCATTGTGAAATAAACTTTAGTTGTTTTTGTACCCCTCTCTTCTCTTTTATGAAATTGCCAACTTTACAGAAAGAGTTGTTTACAATTTTAAGACAGACGGCTGGTGAAATATGGAATTTTAGTGCCGGTAGTTAGGCGATTACGGGATATGTATGTAACCTGTAAATATATGTTGCAGAGGGGAAAAATTAGAAGAAACACTATTTTGCGTTCTGGAGCTGAATTTATATCTGTGGCATCATGCCTACCAGGACAATTATTATAACAGTGTGGCTATAGCTGAAAATTTGCTCGAAAGAAAGATGATAGTTTGTGGAACAATAACGATTAACAGAGGGCTTCCAAAATCATTTGTGGAAGCAGGAAATAAACTCAAACCAGGAGAATGTGTATTTTGTAGTAAGGGGGGCCTTTTGCAACAAACATCAAAAGATAAATGAGACATAAGAATGGTTAGCACATTGCATCAGCAACACGAGAGTGGGAGGGGTAAAGTTGTAAAAATGCCCTATTGAATACTTCAATATAACAAGTATGTGATGGGTGTAGACAGGGCTGACCAGTACCTATCATATTACTCCATCCTTAGAAAAACAGTGAAATGAAGCAAGAAAGTTGTATTGTGGCTTCTGAATTGTGCACTCTTGCTTTTTGTGTCTATAAATTTCAAAATCCTAACAACAATATGTCGAACAGAAGTTTTTTGCTTGAAACAGCCTCTTGTTTGGCAGTTGTGAAATTAGGAACAGATGACAGGGAAGAGGAGGGAAGACAGAGTGAAAAGGACACCATGTCAAGACCCACCAAGAAGGCTGAGACATGAAGAAACATAAATTAACACCAACTGTGTCTGAAAAAAAAACCCTCCAAACCTTGCCGT
Organism: Diploptera punctata; assembly: GCA_030220185.1. Taxonomy (NCBI): domain Eukaryota; kingdom Metazoa; phylum Arthropoda; class Insecta; order Blattodea; family Blaberidae; genus Diploptera; species Diploptera punctata. The sequence continues at coordinate 674,199 of JASPKZ010007812.1, read as the reverse complement.
GAACACAAGAAAAGAAACTCGCTACATATGCTCTTTTGCCCTGTGCCTTTACATAAAGGGAAATGTTTCCAACGCTATCATACCCTCAATTTCTACTAGAAGGTCTGGTGAGAACACTAATAAAGATTTAATTATGCGTTATTGTTATTGACTGTAAATACATTGATGTAAAAATCACTCTGTGCTAGCGCGGTTTAAAATTTTAAAATCCACGCTACTGACAAATGTCCGGTCTACCAGCGGTGGGTGGAACGTACAGCAGTCGGTCACCAATGTGTTAACATGGATCCTAAAATTAATATACTTTGAGTTATGGTCTACTATTTACCATCATTTCTAAATATTTGTTTTGCTCAGGCATCTATTTTCTATTGTGAAATTGATCTGCATTTGACAGTAAGTGTACAATATGAACTCCGTTATTTGCAATGCAACCTTCACCCTATGTCTGAGAGAATTGTTTATTTCTTAGTTGTTCCCAGATTATGAGGTTTTCTTAATAAGAATCAAATGAAAGAACATAGATGTATGAGGTAAGAAGAATTCATGACTCATTTGATTTTTATTAAGAAAACCTCATAATGTAAAAATTTGCAACTTTATTATATTAATGTTCCCAGATTGCCTGACAGGCATTGAACATGTGTTCTCATATGGAGACTGCATATGGCATAGCTTATAAATTTTCTTATTCTATCTGTAATTTATTTCCTTATTTGTTTCTTGTAAAAGTAAAAGATATACTGGTCTTAAAATACAATAGACTATAGTTGTGATTCATCGGAGAACATTTTTTTTACAACTCATCTCATAGATTTAATGTTTTTCACGATACTACGGTTTCAAATGTAATCACATTCATCCTTAGCCATAACTCTGACTGATGAAATTCTTCGGCCGTCAACTCTTCTATTGTATCTTCAGCGTTGCCACCTATGGTTCAATTTATGAACTTCAAAATCAAATTTAGTTCGTTTGAAATCGCAGTATCGTGAAAAACATGAAATCTATGAGGTGAGTTGTCAAAAAAATGTTCTCCGATGAATTTCAATGATTATACCCCATAATGTTTACTTCCCAACATTAATTTAATATAGACTATAGTGTTGAAGATGCATGTTTGTAGGAACATTTTCTTTGTATTGTTGCAGATTACCTCCTCTATAAATATTATAACTTACTTTCAGAACAACTTGTATATTTCTGATAATTTATTTGCTTCACAGACGCCTGGTGGATGTTCTGCATCAGCGAAGTGTGCCTGTTTATTTAATATCTGGAGGCCTGAGAGGAGTAATAACCCCAGTTGCTCTGGAATTAAATATACCATTGCAAAATATTTATGCAAATAGACTGAAATTCTTTTTTAATGGTGAGCTACATTTCTAAATACAGTAATCCCTCAATTTAACACACCCTTTGGGGCTGAGAGCTGTCCATTAAATCAAAAGCCCATTAAATTGGGGGTCTAATTTTTGAAGACATTCATAGTTAAATGTGGGAAATAACATTATGAGGTTCTTATTCATGAAGAATGAGTTATTTTTTATATCTTGCCTCATACTTTATGTTTTCTTAAACATGGGAACTGCATTTTTAAGAGGAAACATCCATGAACTTCGAGATTCCAGACGAACAGAACTTGATTACAAAGGTCACTTGATTACAGTTTAGAAAATAATTCCTTCAAAAGAACACCAGATGGCAGTTTGGATAATTACCGGCAAAAGAAAAAATTGACAGTCATGAAAACAGCTGAGGATGGTGACGATGGTCGCTGATTCTGCAGTGCTGTGTTTAAAAAAACATAGAAATATGAGGTAAGAAGAATTCACGATTCATTTAATTCTTGTTAGGAAACATCCTTCCCATTTTCGACCGACATTATGACCCCCCCCCATGTCATAATGTGGGTTGAAATTCAAGTCTTATACGAGAATTTTCCGGAATGCTGTAGGGAAAATTTTCTATAGGATTGTAACAGGCCTTGGCCTAATACTTGGAAGGAAGAAGAAGAAGAAGAAAATGGGAGGGATATTTCCTCTTGAAACCTGCAGTTCCTGTGTTTAAGAAAACAAACTGTGAGGTAAGATATAAAAATGACTCATTGTTCATGAATTTTGAGGACATATTTAAGACAAAATAAATCCATAACACTTGAATTTTATTGCACAAATGCTTTACATACACACATTTTTATTTATGCTGGATAAAAGCATTAAGATTCAGTTGCTTTCCACCAGAAAGTTGTTTCCTTACGAGTAAAGATCTAAACTTTATAAAATGTTCATAGTAAGCACATAATTTCGGATCTGAATACCCCCCTATGTACACAATAATTTAATTCATGCTGTTTCTTATCACTGACTATTAACTCATGCCCCAAATGGGACTCAATGACAAATCATGTTTCAATGAATTTTGTTTTACAACCAATGACAGCCGTGTTTCACCTCACTCTTTATCGATTTCTCTTTATCAGCTCCTGCTTTTGTGATAAAGAAAGCTCCTCCTTTTTAATATTCTGAACAGCTCAGAGCATTATTTTTCTCCAACAAATACATTGAATGTAGCAAATAATGAACAGATATCTTGATTTTACTGAGTTGTTTACTAAAGCGATAGCCGTTGTCTGATGATCCAAATTGCAGTCTGTCCCTCTAACTGATCTAACATCGATGATGCTACTGTGCCAGCATTTGTCCATTAATACATGATCTATCTAGTTCCGAATTTCGCCACAAATTCTGGCGGCAGCAGAAATTTTATTGAGCAGTACTAGGTCTTGTGGGGCATGTATATGGAAACATGCGTTGCAGGTACACTTTGTGCAATGAACAACAGGATCACCATGTGGAACCACACTTGTAGTACAACTCCTAGAAGTCTGTAATACTTATTCTGAACCACAAGACACACGATATAAGCCCTTTGTGTTTCTATCTTGAAGCTTATTTTACATTGAAATAGTAAGTTTCCGGACATGGGTTCCATGTCAAAACTTTAGTTACTAAGTCCCCTCTACAATGCCCAGAAGTATCTAATACATATTTTGAATCAGCTTGCATCTCATTTGAGAGATAGGAAAATAAGCAACTTTGAGCCCTTGAAAATTTTCAATTTACCAGGTACCAAACCCTAAGGAAGTGATGTGGACACATTGTGTTTTCACTAATATTCTTTTTTAAATAAATACATATTGTCTTAACGTGTATTGTTTGTTCATGATAGATATTCAGAACAAAGATTTCCTCTTAATAGATCTGATTTTAAATTTGTAATCTCTATGTATAATCTCTACAAATTATGTGATTTCAGGCGAGTTTGCAGGATTTGATGACTCTGAGCCAACATCAAGAGATGGTGGAAAAGGAGAAGTAATCAAGATCTTGAAAGAAAAGCATGGTTATAGCAGTATAGTCCTTATTGGTGATGGAGCTACTGATTTAGAAGCTTGTCCGCCTGCTGATGCCTTCATTGGTAAGTTGCTTGGCTTCAATCCATTACATACAGTATGACATTTATATAATTACTTCCTACTGAGTACTGGATGTGCCAGTCACAGAGGATGAGCCAGTATAGAGATGACAAGTCAATTCTCCTAGAGTTACAGCTACCTAGAGTCTATTTAAAATTAAAATAAGCATTGTAAGGTAATAATCATTTAACATTTATTGGAGAAAACTGTTGAAAAAGTCACCTCATAAATTTCGTGCTTTTCACGATACCATGGTTTCAGATGATATCTCATCCATCATCAGTCACAACTCCGACTGATGAAACTCTTCGGCCATCAACTTCTCAATTGTCAACATTTTCTGTGGACAAACTTCTAAAAGAGATCTTTTGAAACTGTATAATCAAAGATTGCATCATTATCATCATCATCCTGCCAGGTATTAGTCCTAGAAGAACTGTTACGGCCTGAGAAAGCGGTTTTCGTGCCATCTTTTCATAGGTCGACCAAGTGACCGTTTCTCATTTGGACAGTAGTTCATTATTGCCTTGGGGATCCTGGATCTAGCCATTCTTGAGACATGTTCCTTCCAGTTTAGTTTGGCTTCCGGAAGGGTAGATCATACTATGATGGATATTTCACAATGCAAATTTTGATTGAGAACATCGTGAATATAGAAACACACTTGGCATTTATTGACTTTAAAAAAGCCTTTGATAAAGTGAACAGAAATCTGTTATTTGAAATTTTGATGAAAGATCAGATCCCAAAGCAGATCATATATAATATTTATAACATTTATAAGTAAACTCTCATTGCAATAAAAATAAAAGAAAAAATAACTCAGTGGAAAGAAATAAACTCAGGAGTCAGACAAGGTTGTGGCCTCTCCCCTCTACTTTTTAACATATATATGAATGCCATTGTAAAAGACTTTAGAGAAACAAAACATGGAAGAATCACTATCAATAGAAATTTAAAATTAGATATATAATGTTTGCATGATCTTGTTTTACTAGCAGCTTCTGAATATGATTTACAATGGTCAGTACATAATTTAAATTTGATAGCCCAGAAATATTCAATGGAAATATCTACCAATAAAACTAAAATAATGACCTTTTGTGGAAAATCCCCAATACCAAGCAAAATTTGTTTAAATAAGAACATTTTAGAGAGAGTTAATGAGTTTACTTATTTGGGATATAAACTCTCTTTTGTTGAAAATTTGGATTTATCAGAGAAAATTGTGAAATTCAACAAATCAATGGGAATCATTAATAGAGTTTTAAAACCTTCATTAGTGCAAAAATCAACTCGTACTTGTCTTTATCAAATCACAGATTGCAAAGTGCCTATTATTCTGTTTGTAGAGCAAAACTCTTAAAAAAGCTGCATACAAGACTATGGGTCGCATCTTTGGACGCATTAGACAGTAAAATGCCTTCTCTGCTGAGCAAGTTGTATGCTAATACGATTTTGCTTACTCAGAAATCTGTTCATGCGATAATAATTGGTTAAATTTGTAAGCTACCTGCGGAGGTAGCTTAAATGAGCAACTCAAATTAAAATCCCGAAGGGAACCGATGGTAATCGATGTACTTTGCTGCTTTATCCAACATTTATCCAAGATGTCGGACCTTGAAGACTTCAATCATGTTTTCGGTATACACGGAGAAGAGGAATTTGATAGAGTCTACCAAAGAATTCAACTGGAAGAACAGGAGAATCGGCGTAATATTGCGTGTCGCAGACGTGTTTGTATACGGTATTATTTGCAGGATGCAAGCATAAATGCATTCCTCTATAGCAGACGAAAATAACGAAAGTGGTTTTATCGCTGAGAATTCTGGGTAATTTGTTGCCAATATTACGAAAACGTCGACTCTCGTGCATGACCGATAAGTTGGCCATTAATTCGTTCTCAGCAATTGCTCACGGTGAATCAGCTCACTAGTGATTGGAAGTAATTTGAGTAGAGAGTAATGTTCTAACATACGACCCTATATGTTTTTCTGGATTTCTAATTTCTTAACACAGTGCATTATTGCAACCAAATATACAGTGCGATCAGTATAGCAGGGATTTCACTTTACACTGCTGATGCACTCGCAGGGAGGAACAGACAGCATAGGATTGCGGTGATACAACCACACACATTTTCGTAATAATTTTACAAATTGTCGTACTTACCAACTTTATTGAAGCAGGTGCTGGAACTGTTCACCTTCGTTGTCCATACATTTTTGACACCTCTTCATAAAATTTGTTGTACATATTATGGACTGTTGAACGTGACGGAATTTTTACACCCAGGAATTGTGTTTCAAAACGTCTTCGTACTTGGCTGGCAGACTGAGTTAACAAATATTGTTCATAAATAAATACATGTTCAGTAGAAAAATTATTAGCCATTATACAGTTTACACTCATACACACGTGATTCACTTTACACTTATGTTTTATAAGATACAAATTTTAAAATTGAAATAACTTATACACACGTCATTCAGTTTACATTATACACACGTCATTCAGTTCACAAGGAAAAACAATCAAGCACCTTATCTACTCGAGGTACACTATCTGACTGTGAATGCGTGGGATGTACTTGTAAACTGCTGAGTCAGCGCACATTTGAAGTCCCGTGCCTGCATGTGTAAGCCTTTGTTATCGCACAGCACAAACCCTGCATCTACCGTCCACTACTATACTGATCTTACTGTAATAACACACACCAAATTATATAGACAGATTTATCATGAATTACCCCAAGATGCAGTTCTTAGTACAGCACTATTCAGTATATACATCATTGACTTACTACAAAAAATCCAAATATCTAAAGTGAAGTGCGCTCTTTTTGCAGATGATCTGGTAATATGGACATCCAAATCATGAAATAAAAGTACTGAATTATTTATTTTAGGAAGTAATATTTTGAGGTTCTTTTTATCAAGTTTTTTTGAGTTAAGATAACTGTTCAAAGTTAAAATTGGGAAACACATTATGAGGTTCTTAATTAATAAATTAATGAGTCATTTTAACATCTTACCTCATATTTCATGTTCTATCATAATGGCAGTTGAAAATGAATGACAAGATCATTTGAAAACTATAGTTACCGTGTTTGATAGAACATGAAATATGAGGTAAGATGTTAAAATGACTCATTAATTTATTAAGATAACTGTACTTGAGATCATAATAAGAGTGAAGGCCAAAACACATTCCTCTACTATTCATAAATGTTAACAAAATATAACCAGCCAAGGGATGTACAAAATATTGAAAAATGTATAACAGCAGAGTTAAGGCCATTTCACAGCAGACGAGTGTACCTTGTCATATGAGGCAAATGGGTTAATAAATGTAGTTATTAAATTTTTTCATTGTGAAAACAGATAGAATATAAGAAAAGGAAAGTTGAAAGGCAATTTTCTGTTTTAAAATGGTTAGCAGGCATGAAATGGGGTGTGCGCAGAACCATTACTTACTTACTATGGTGAGATAATAATCACGGTAAAATTTAAAAAAGTATAAGTGTTAGAAAATCAATGTCTCTGATTAATCACAGGAGCTATTGAATCATCCTCAATATCTACCATGCAGTTATTACTTCATCAACCCCCCATGAAATGGATTAGGTCTTTGTTGGTTTTTGGTGAAATTAAATGTTTCTTACCTCTCCTCATATAAATCATTTAAGTAGATTGCGATTTCGAGACCATAACAGTCTCATCTTCAGTACTTTTTGGTGACTGATGTTATGTCGATCGGAAGAAACTCTTCTTCTTCCCTCTGTTGGTGGATCGATGAACCTCTGGAACAGGTCAAAATTTGCAGGAATTTCAAAGTTCATAAGTTTTCCTTTGTTTTTCTGAATGTGGATCTTTTGACCTGATCCAGAGGTTCATCGGTCCACCAACAGAGGGAAGAAGAAGAGTTTCTTCCAATCAACATAACATCAGTCGCCAAAGAAGTATTGAAGATGAGACTGTTATGGTCTCAAAATCGCGATCTGCATAGAAGATTTATATGAGGAGAGGTAAGAAACATTTAATTTCACCATAAATTAAACCTCATAGTGATTAATTCCTACAAAAGTTAAATCTTTGTTGGTTGTTAAAATGAATGGAAAAAATGGGAGTTACTTGTTTGGGATGAATATATGTTTTAATAATATTGCTAACTCAGGAATGTTCAAATGGCATATTCACCTTTTTGTTGTGATATCTCCTTCAATAATTTTCGGGACAACCATTGTGCTCTTGATCCACTTTCTTCTATGGTAAACTAATGGGATTCTTCAGGATTGGCAAAGACTAATTAATTTTGTACTAATTTATTTATTTAACTTTTTTTTTATTTAGGAATATTCCACAATACAGTGTTTCTCCTTCAACCCAAAGTGATTTATTGCCAGAGGTTCCTGTCTAAAGCATCTTCTTCCCTCAAATCTCTAGCTTCCATACTTCTCTTTACTCCATTCATCCAATGTCTCTAGGCCTACCTCTTCCACTTCTTCCATTATCTTTCCAAATAAGGATTTATTTAATACTGAGTTTAATTTTAGGGATATCACTGTAGGAAATTTTCTATACTTCTTCGTACGACGATGTTCCACTGAGTAAGATAACATGAATAAAGAATCACTTAAATTATGACTTATTAACTCATTGGCTCTATCAAACTCATAGGTTCATGGCCATGCAGACATAAGCTCTCCATACATCCCTATCCTGAGCTAATGTTTTCCAACCATCCCCTGTATTATCTACTTCACTCAGATCATGGTTAATATTATTCTCCCACCTCATTCTTGATTGTGTTATTCCATTTGTTTTCCTACAAGAAGTTTCTATGCTCACCTTCAGTTTCCATGCCCCTCTTTCATTCCCCATTCATGCCACATGTCGTGCCCATTGCAGTCTATGAGACTTAACTGTTCTTATTACATCTGGCTTCTCATGAAGATAATGTATCTCAGTCTTATGTAGTCTTCTCCATTTGCCTAACTGTTCATCCCTCTTTGATCCAAAAATTCTCCTAAGAACTTTATTCTCAAATACTCGTAATCTTTTCTCCTTCCTTAAAGTAAGAGTGTTTCGCATCCATATAATATAACTGGGAGAATAACAGTTTTATATATTTTAAGTGTTCATGAGCATATGGGAATTCCATACATACCCATGAACTGTGAGTCAGGAGAATGTCAATTTTATACAATTTCATATGTCAACATACAGTATTCTAGCTTTGCTATTTAAAAAAATAGTATCAAACTTAAAATATTATAAATTGTAATAAAAAACTCGACTATCATTTAACCAAACTTGTGATGATTACCATCATATTCAATTATAGTGTTGCCACATTGTACCAATACTTACATCTCCAACTTAAAAATTAAATACTGGTATCTTAAAAAATGTTTATATATAAAAGTATTGCATAATTTGCTGTTGGGAATCTCGTAGTGTGATTGTCTACAAATTTTTATTCTCCCTCTATTAGCATGTGTGTGGAGTTTTGTACAAAATTATCATAAATAATGCCACGAGTGATTTCCAATTTATCTAGAGGATTCGGAAATCACGAGTGGCATTTGTTAGGACTATCTAATGAATAAAATTAAACTGTGTACTCACAAATAATTATTTAAATATAGTTATTTTAAAATATGTATATATTTAATGTAAACGGCAATGTTTGAAAACAAATGAGAATTGTTTGGTTATGTTTCATTTGTTCATCACTGCAACTTGATCATATTATTTATTGCCAAATAGGATCGCAATATTGTAAGAATGCACCCTAGTGGAGAAAAAATGAAACATCAAACTATATATTATAACCAACATTATAAGGTTATTTAATCAATTGAGTTGGTGTTTACTTGATGAAAATCCATCTGTGTTAATTAAATAAAAATAAAACTAAGTTTTATTTTTATTTAATCAATTATAGGTTATTAATTAATTTTTTCGGAAACAACTTGGTAAAATCAGTATTTAAAAACACAATTATTGAACACAGAATTATCAAATGTGTAGGTCGAAGGAATCTGTTCATTATTTGCTATATTCAATGTATTTGTTAGAGAGTCAGTCACTACAAAAATAATGCTCTGACCTATTAAGAATATTAAAAAGGAGGTAATTTTGGTAATCAAAATTCGATAATTATTGAGATGAAACATGACTGTCATTGATTATAAAACAAAATTCATTGGAACGTGATTGGTCATTGACTCCCATTTAGGGCATAAGTTAAATAGTCATTACAATTTATATAATAAATTTGGGAATTTTTAACATTATGAGGTTCAATTCATAAGAATTAAATGAATTGTGATTTCTTCTTACCTCATACTTCTATGTTTTTTTAAACAAGCACTGCAGTATCAGTGACCATTATCACCACCCTCAGCTGTTTTCACGACTGTCAATTTTTTCTTTTGCCGGTAATTATCCAAACTGCCATCTGGTATTCTTTTGAAGGAATTATTTTCTAAACTGCCATCTGGTGTTCTTTTGAATGAATCATTTTCTAAACTGCCATCTGTTGTATTTTTGAAGAACTTTGTAATCAAGCTCGGTTTGTCTGGAATCTCAAAGTTTATGGTTCTAGTATGGTTTTTTTGAATATATATTTTTTCCCAAACTGTTAAATCCAAAGGTTTGGACCTAGATGTTTAAAAAGTTTTGCTTTTTTTTCAATTCTATGATGCTCTAATAAACTATGTGCTGCTATAGCTGATTTTTCAATTTCTCCATTCAATCAATCAGCTATAGCAGGACATAGTTTATTAGAGCATCATAGAATTGAAAAAGAAGCAAAACTTTTGAAACATCTATCCAAACCTTTGGATTTAGCAGTTTGTGAAAGAAATATATATTCAAAAAAACCATACTAGAACCATGAACTTTGAGATTCCAGACAAACCGAGCTTGATTACAAAGTTCTTCAAAAATACAACAGATGGCAGTTTAGAAAATGATTCATTCAAAAGAACACCAGATGGCAGTTTAGAAAATAATTCCTTCAAAAGAACACCAGATGGCAGTTTGGATAATTACTGGCAAAAGAAAAAATTGACAGTCGTGAAAACAGCTGAGGATGGTGACAATGGTCGCTGATACTGCAATGCTGTGTTTAAAAAAACATAGAAGTATGAGGTAAGAAGAAATCACAATTCATTTAATTCTTATTAGTCATTGCAATCCAGGGAGTGGATATGCATTCTGTATGTGATAATGTCTAATGTGCTATAGTTTATGTTGTTTGAAGTTATTTTAAAGGGTTTTGTCATTTCTAGGTTATGGAGGAAACGTCATAAGAGAAGAAGTGAAATCAAAGGCTAAGTGGTTTGTAACAGATTTCAAAGAATTAATAAATGCTCTTTAAAGTGTTGGTTATATAGTTATAAACAGAAGGTCTCACATGTATAGAATATAGAAATTTTATATGGATACAGAGGATGTATAGAAAAGAGTGTAGGTATGTTTAGCAGTCTATTGGTTGTTTTTACTACATTCTAAAATGTCAATATTAGAAGCATATCATATGTATCTTTCTGCTCATTCATATTTCAATTTTATTGTATGAGCAGTGGCTCAAAGTGTATCTATAATGTATTTATGTTAAGATGGCAGACACAGACACTCTGATCATAACCAAATAAAAATGAATTATTTACTTAAGTTGAGAGGAAAGTTATTTTTTACAAGTGTTCATTCAAGGCATGAGTAAGTGGTTGAGACAATATCACTATCTCTAAATGCATCTTTTGTTTAAAAATACATAAAAATAGAACTATTTTTTATTGAGACTATGGAATAGAAAATTAATTATTTTCCTCACGAAAAACACTGAGAAAAAGATCAAGATCTTTGTCTCAAGAAACAAAACAATAAGAATTAGGCTACAATTATTGGAGATATTAAAATAAACTTTCTTACTACTTATTGTAAAGTAATCCCACTACAGGCCTCAGGAGGCCCTTGGGGTGGTAGGAGGTTAAGGTTTCCACTTTTTCTGGAAAATCGGCACTTGATGTCAGCCCTGCGTGACGGCCACCTTTATCCCCAGAACAAGTGTCTTGTACTCATTTCCATTAGAGACTGAGTCGACCCCAGGGCCATAGTGCCGTCAGAAGGTTTGGGTCGGTTTAAAAATCCTGACCCCACCGGGACTTGAACCCTCAACCTTCCAGCTTGTAGTGCACTATGCTACGGCATGTCCCCTTCTTACTACTTATATAAAAAATAATTTTTTAGTGACTTTTAAGTGTTAAAAAATTGTCATTATTATTATTATTATTATTATTATTATTATTATTATTATTATTATTATTATTAATGATTATCATCATCATCAAAAATCAACTTTTAGGCCTCATGGCCTTTTCTGCTCTTATTGTGCATCCAGAATTTTTAAAATTCAGAAATTAATTTCCTATTGGGCAATATTTAAATATTAAATTGATTAACCTATCTTTAGACAGCTTCATGGTGCAGTTGGTTAGAAACTCATCCTCTAACTCTGGTGTCTGAGTTTGCATCTCATTCACTCCATGTTGGGAGAATCATAGCCAGAGCAGGTTTTTCTTGGGGTTCTCCCATTTTCCCCTGCCAAAAACTTCCACCACTTCTCCATACTAGTATCATTCTTTTTATTCCATCTATCTCTTTGATGGTGTGACAAACCTGGTCAGCCGACATTCTTGTAGTTCAAAGACCTTCACTGTACATTGTTTTCTTTATCTTCTGTGAGGCAAGTTTTGTGTGTTTTACATTTTATTAAAAGGACAAAATGTTCTAAGAATTGCCATATGACATCAAAAATCTGATTGAACAATAGGGATTCTATCCCATCTCATCTCATCTTTTTGACCTAGCTTAACGTAGGGATCTAGTAGGTTTTGTTTTACTAACTCTCTTTAGACATTTTGATGACGTGTTGTCTTCATTTATTCCTGTAGTTATGGATTTTTTGTCCCTAGAACTGGTTCATTTCAAATTTATGTAATATTTATATTTATTTTGTGCTCCTGCTCTCCATCTCATATATTTAATATTTCTGTTCCTCTATTGCATGAGTCACCTTTTTTTTTATTGCCCAGGTCTTGTATCTGTTTAATAAGTAGGGTACTGCTAGAGCGTTATAAATTTTCTATGTCATGCCTCGAAAGGACTTCAGAGAGTTTAAAACTTTATTAATTATTATTATTATTATTATTATTATTATTATTATTAATTCCGTCTGGTTTAATCGTGTGACTTTTGAGAAAAATCATTTTATATGGTGAGTTTCCAGCCCGATGCATAACCACCTGGAGAACCTGAGGTTTACTGTTTTCCCTTAGAAGGTTGCCTTCTCCTCGGCTGATGAGAGTCTTCTTCCCAGGTTTATTTTCGGAGATTTCCTTCTCCTACACCCTTACCAATACTCACACTTGGGGTAAAGTGTGTTGGGGCTTTTTATCGACAGCCATGTCTAGATCCACCGTATTCAGTTAAAGCAGAGCCACCTCTTGCAGTAATTTCAACATATTTGTGGAAAAATCAGACGAACACTGAGGAACAAAGGAAGAGAGGAAATGCAGCTAAGATTTTACTCAATGATGGCACTACCAGTGGCGATGTATGGAAGTGAGGCTTGGGTAAAATTCAGGCAGTGAAAATGAGATTCCTACGGGCTGTCAAAGGTTGTACAAGAGAAGAAGAACATATTAGAAATAAGATTATTAGAGAGGAACTAGAAGAACACAGGAACAATTGGATAGAACATCTGTAAAGAACAACAGAGGATAGGATACCAAAGATGGCACTGATGTATAATCCTGGAGGATGAAGATTGGTAGGAAGACCAAGAAAGCTCTGGGCTGAACAGACGTGAGATCGGAACAGGAAAAGACCTAATCCATGAAATTGATTATTATTATTATTAAAATTATTTTTAATCAATTGAGTTGGTTTTTAATACTTGATGAAAATCCACATTTATTAATTAAATAAAAATAAAACTTAGTTTTATTTGATTTTCATATTTATTAAGATATAATTCAGTGACAGGTGTTTCGGTACACTGTACCTTCTTCAGACATGTTAACAAATTATGAATTGTAATGTTGAGTGATTCCGGGTTATGTGGCCGTGGTCCATAGTTGGTGTTGATACCAGACGTTTCGCCCTCAACTGCGGAGGGCATCTTCAGTGGCGAGTGCTTCTATGCGTGTTTCCTTAGATCTAAGTAGATCTTCCGACCAGGAAACACGCATAGAAGCACTCGCCACTGAAGATGCCCTCCGCAGTTGAGGGCGAAACGTCTGGTATCAACACCAACTATGGGCCATGGCCACATAACCCGGAATCACTCAACATTACGATTACCGGCCGTGAAAGCCTGCATTCAACTAAATTATGAATTGTGTTATTATAGTACATATCAACTGATCTAAGCAACAATACAACAATAATTTATTTAAATTTTTTTAATTTAACAAAGACAATTCATTCAAATCAAGTTGAGAATTTAACAGTTTATTACTACTTTTCAATTTATTTATTTCTACAGCCTCCAAAAGGTCCAACTTCTTACCCTTGTCACAAACATGTAAAATTTCAAAATTATGGTTAATGCTAACCACCTATTCCAATTTAATCATTGTTTCGATCCAAATTTTGAAATTTTACATGTTTGTGATAAGGGTAAGAAGTTGGACCTTTTAGAGGCTGTAGAAATAAATAAATTGAAAAGTAGTAATAAACTGTTAAATTCTCAACTTGATTTGATTGAATTGCTTTGTTAAATTAAAAAAAAATGTTAATAAATTATTATTGTATTGTTGCTTAGATCAATTGATATGTACTATAATAACACAATTCATAATTTAACATGTATTAAGAAGGTACAGTATACCGAAACAGCTGTCACTGAATTATATCTTAATAAATATGAAAATCAAATAAAACTAAGTTTTATTTTTATTTAATTAATAAAATTGTTTGTTGCTATTGATCAAGGTATTGGAGTTTTTCCATTTGCCTCCTTTCCCAGTACAGTAATGCGTGATGTATACAAGTTCTGTGCCGAATTGCTGGAAGTGTGTGAAGTAAACCAGCCTTCTGCTTACTGTGACGTAATACCCACCCCTCTTCAACTCCCTACTTCTCCACAGGTAAGACAGACCATTTTACCCTAGACAGAGGGATCAGATGCAAACACTAGTAGCTGTTAAATTTTGACACTTCTGGAGATGAATCTTATCCATTGCAGTAAAATATAAAATAAATTCTGTTCACCTCACCTCATGTCCCAACTTCTAATTAGACCAGTTTCAAAACCTAGATGGTTTCATCATCAGTAATTTCATGTTTGATGTTCTGTCATCCAGGAGCACTGCTTCTTCCTCCATCTGTTAGTGGACTGACGAACCTCTGAATCAAATCAACTTCTGCAGGAATTTCAAAATTCATTAATTTTGCCTTCTTCAAATTTAAAATATGCTCTGAAAGTACTTCATCTTATAGCCTTCATAAAGTTGAGGAAACCTGAGATCTCAGGTATCTATTTTATATCTTAATTTTGACATAGTGACCTCAACGGTGTTTCGTCATGAATTTTAAAAACTTTTCTTTCTTGTTCTTTTAATATGGATTTTTTTCCCAAACCGTGAGCTCTTTTCTATTTGTTTTATTAAACTAGCCTTTCTTTCAATTATATATTTTTCTGATCAAGCATGAGCAGCTATGCTGATTTTTCCACTTCAACATAAAAAATGATGAAGTTGGAAAAACAGCAGTAGCTGCACATGCTTGCTTAGAAAAACATCTAATTGAAAAAAAGGCTAGTTTAAAAAAACAAATAGAAAAAACCAAAAGAGTTCATGATTTGGGAAAAAATCCACATAATAAAATTTCTGGGGAGTAAGAAGCAGTGCTCCTGGGCAACAGAACACCAGTCATGAAAACCCTGATGATGAAACCAGTCTAATTAGAAAACAGGTTGTGAAATAAACAGGATTTATTTCAATTTTTTAATTATAACTCATAGTGATATTTCCTATAATAGTTGAATCCATTGGCACTGTTTTCTTCTCTACAGAATGTTGATTTTGGAGTAGGAAGGTTTTTTTTTTTATGTAGATATGTAGCCAAACAATCATGTTCTGTATTTTCAAAAGAGAGCATGAGCTTTGACATTTGAGTACATTCTAGAATTTAATTTTTTCTTGTTAAACAAGATTTTCCATTTAATAAAAATCAATTTGAATCGTGATATTCTTACTTCATATATCTATATTCTCTAACACAGAACTGCGGTATCGAGAGCCATCACTCTCATCATCAGCTGCTGTCATGACTGTCGATTCTTCATCATGCCAGTCATCTTCTAAACTGCTATCTAGTGTGCAGAGCTACAGGACTTGCACTGGTTCGAGTCCCCATGGGGAAAGAAATTTTCTGATGAAATTTTCGGCCAGTATAGGACCGGTGCCCACACAGCATCATGAAGTATTTGGGTAGCTACAATAAGTAGCAGCTCAAGGTTGAGAAGACCAGTTATAACGGCTGGGGGACCCGACATGCTGACCACATGTCACTCCTACTCTGGCTAGATGATCATCTACCTATGTGATTAACACATGTGGATGTGAGGGCAGCAGCTGGATGGTAGGCAAAGGGTCTTCTAGGCCTGTCGCACTTGGGTTTTTTTTTTGAGAATGGGACTTATATGATAAATTGGAAAAAAGACGAACATTAAAAAAAGGTGAGTGACATTTATTGGAAAGCAATGAGAAGATGCCACACCCTATAATTCCCTAGTAAAGCTATAAAGCTTCTTCTTCTTCATCCAACCAAGTCTTAGGCCTGTTACAATCTCACTGATGAATTTTGTATCCAGCGCTTCCTTGGACGGTCCAGAGATCTCTTCCCTGTTGACAATAACAAAGCATGGCCTTGGAAACTGTACCTGAACTCATTCGTCACAAATAATTCATCCAGTTCTTCTGGTATCTATATATGTATTCAATGACTGGTTCTAAACGTAGTTCCTTCGAGATATCATAATTGCCTTTGTGATCCCATTTGGTTTATCTCACGAATCTCATTTCACTAGAAGTTACCTGCTCTCTTCTCCTTTCCTCAAAGTCCATTCCTCACTGCCGTAGCAAAGTGCAGGTCTTGCTAAGGTTTTGAAGCTACAAAGCATAGCATGAAAATGCTATGATTACAGTGAAAGACCTGCCCTAGGGCAGAACACTGTAGATAAAAAGGTGGTATAATCATCTTAAACATTTCACATATTAGACCTAGACTGATTGATTATCCATCTTTTTTGTCTTCCCAAATTTATATCTAACACTTGACTACACATAGACAGCTTGTGTTATACATTCAGTATGATATTACATAAGGTAAATAATAAGTATATAAGATTAAATTAAAATTCTTCATACCTCACCTCATATCCAGTCTTCTAAGTAGATCGCGATCAAACCCTTGGCAACTTCATCTTCAGTACTTGCTTGGCGACTGATGTTATGTCGATCAGAAGAACTACTTCTTCTTCCCTCTGTTGGTGAACAATAAACCTCTGGATCCAGTAAGAATCCACGGGAATTTCGAAGTTCATAAGTTTTTCTTCCTTGTTTTTTGAATGTGGATTTTTTCTCTGATGTATCTTCTTTATTATTTTATTTAAAATTAAGTTTTATTTCATTTTTATTTATTTGGTGAGTTATTTTTGTTTTTCTATTTGTTTAATTACACTGGCTTTTGATTCAATTAGATGTTTTAAACCAAGCATGAGCAGCTACTGCTGGCTGTTCCACTTCACCATTTTTGATATTTGTAAGATGTTCTTTCACCCTTGTTTTCAAATTTCTTTTTGTTTTTCCTATGTAAATTAAATTTAATCTTAAATTAACCTATAGTGATTTCTTCCTATAAAAGTTCAAAATAAGTAAAAAAAAGGTAAAGTGATCCCACTATAGGCCATAGGAGACCCTTAGGGTAGTAGGAGGTTAAGGCTTCCACTTTTTCTAGACAATCGGCACTTGATGTCAGCCTTGCATGACGGCTGCCTTTATCCCGAGTACAAGCATCTGGTACTCATTTCCGTTAGAGGCTGAGTCGACCCCAGGGCCATGGTGCCACCAGAAGGTTTGGGTCAGTTTAAAAATCCTGACCCACTGGGACTCAAACCCTCGAACTTCCAGTTTGTAGCTCACTGCTTTAACCACTATGCTATGGCATGCTCCCAAGGTAAAGCAATCCCACTACAGGCCTCAGGAGGCCCTTGGGGTAGTAGGAGGTTAAGGTTCACACTTTTTCTGGACAATCGGCACTTGATGTCAGCCCTGCGTGACGGCCACCTTTACCCCCAGAACAAGCATCTGGTACTAATTTCTATTAGAGGCTGAGTCGACTCCAGGGTCATAGTGCTGCCAGAAGATTTGTGTCAGTTAAAAATCCTGACCTCACCAGAACTCGAACTTTCGACCTTCCAGCTTGTTGTAGCATAGTGCCTTAACCACTACGCTATGGCGCACCCCTCAAAATAAGTAAATAATCTATTGAACTCTGATGGATAAAAGAAACACATAAAACACTATAACAATTCAAGTCATTGATTCTTTTTTAAATTTAATAAGAAACAATGATTTCTGAAATGCATCATTCTTCATTATAATTGCAGTCATAGAGACACCATACATTTAAAATAAATATGTGATTTTTTTACTTGTAAATTAATGTCTGTATCAGTGAGTGTCTGCAGTCTGCATAACTGACCAAGGATATTATGTCTGAGTTAAATTAAAACATAATGTGATTGTACCTAGATTTTTTCCTTATATGATCCACATTTGATAAGTTCATGACAATTTCGAAATATTTTCAGTTATCATGGTAATTTGATTGTAAAGTTTTTATACCTTTATTTTGTATTACTTTTACTGTATTTTTTGTAACTTGAATCTTTTTTATCTGGTACACATTGGTATAATTGAAATAAATATGACATTCAATACATTAAATCAGTGTTTCTCAAATTTGTTAGCTCCACAGCCCCGAAACATAAAAAAATAAATCAAATTATTACTTTATAACACTGCTAAAATCTACAATTATGCCTGATATATTATTGTTGTGTGTTTATTTTTTTTTTTTCAGAAAATGTATCTTTGTATTGTGACCCTTTCTTTAAATGACAAAGAGACCCTCGGTTTGAGAAACACTGGATTAAATTGAAAAGTTTTTGTAATTTTATTTGTGTTGCAACAAAGGAATGTGTTTATACGATCTTAGACAGAGAGTAATTTGGTTTTTATTGTAATAAAGAAATATGTTTAGAGGACTTTAGACAAAATCTATGAAAATTAAATAGTTAGTTTTCAATGATTAATTATAGTTAATGAATCCGGTTATTCCATTACAATCATATAGGTACATACAAACCACAGAGTAAAGTAATAATTAAATTACCTAAAAAGCACAGGCGAGAGAAGATATAAATTCTAGAGATGGAATGGATCAAATGGACCAATTCATGAAGCCTGTCATGATTATTATTATAAGTATCAAGTTTTTAGAAACATCACATTTTGAAAAATAAGACATAGTGTGTATGTGAAACATAGGAAATGATCTTGTATCATTATTCAAGTAGGACTAGTTCGAAACTTAGGAAAAAATGTTTGTTAGATCTTATCACTACTAAAAATATAAAACCTTCTTCCATGCTTGGAATTAGAAATCTTAATAAAATTAAAGAGAGTGATAAATCATCTCACTTAGTGTTCTTCACAGCACAGGACTGCGGTTTCAGGAACAGTTGTTCCTATCTTCAGCCATTTTTCTGATTTTAATTTTTTTTATACCCTTGGGAAAAGATATAGAATATATGACTAAAAAACTAAAAGGAGAATATGAAAAATGGGGACTTTATATAAACATTGAGAAACTAAATATCTGTGTATAGGAGAAGAAATGGAAAATACAAATTTCAACAATGGAGAAGAACTAAAACCTAGTATTGAATGCACTTACTTAGGAACAAAATTAGACCATTCAGGCGATAACACAGTGGAAATTAAAAATAGAATACTCAAACAAAACAAGCAATAAATGCTTTATACTCTGTTTGGTGGAGCAAAAATATTTCAAAAAATAGAAAATTACAAATATATTTAACCATAATTCAGAGCATTTTAACATATGGTGCTGAAGTCTGGCAAATTCCTGCCAGGGAAACGAAAATAATTTTAAGTACAGAAATGGATGTTTTAAGATCAGCTTGAAAATCTAGAATGGATAGAATACGAAATAAGGGAAATTATGGGTGTAGAAGAGGAGCTGGACATCATAGACATTATAGAAAAGAAAAGATTACAGTGGTATGGCCATGTCAAAAGATTGCCTAAAATTGTTATGGAATGGATCCGAATGGAAAGGAGGAAAAAAGGAAGACCGAAGAAAACTTGGATATAAGCTATGAATATCAGTGGAATGGAGGAAGATCAATGGATGGACAGAGAGGAATGGCATTTGGTTTCCGGAAGATGGCGGCAGCTGCCATGATACTGGATGATGATGATGGGGAAAAGATATACATTCAGAACAAATTTAGATCCATGAATTTTGAAATTCCTGACAAGCAAAATTTAATGTCAAAGTTCATCTATAATATTATAATTATATTGTGAAAAGAATGTCTGAGGTCCACGGTTTGATTCCTGGTTCAGACATTAATTTTTCTTTTCACAATAGAATTATAATATTATAATATGAACCATTATTGGAACTGTGTTAAAATAACAGTATTGGAAAGTGTTAAAGTTCATCTAATCAACACTAGATGGTAATTTAGAAGACAATGGTGAAAGAAGGTGAATTCAACATTATAGCCGGATGTATTCAATGATATCCATTGTTTGCAGGACTTTCTATAAATCCTAAATGATTAAAAATTAAATTTATAATTATGTTTACAGGAGTAAATCTAACTTTCTTTCCTCAGAAAAATGGCTTAAGATAGGAACTATTGTTCCTGAAACTACAGTCCTGTGCTGTGAAGAACACAGAGTGTATATGGTGAAATGATGTATGACTCATTTTAATTTTATTAATTTGAAAGCCTCATAATATTAATTCCCATTATAAGTTTAATGAAATTTTAAATTTTATTGAAATTTACTATTAAAAGCTTAATTTGGAAACAAAAAGTAATATACAGTACAGTAAATTCCTGATTATACATTTTAGCCACAGTGGACTAGTGGTTATGCTCCTTGCCTCTTGTACCGAGGACCGCGGGTTCAAACCTGGCTGTGGTCGATGGATTTTTTTAGGATGGAAAAATCCTAGGAGCAAATCCTCTGGGAGGGACTTTAAGCCATGGGTCCCGAGTCTAAATATTTTAAGGCTCATAAAAAATCCATAAGCCTGAACAAAGAGTCCTCTTAGCAAAAGTTTACTGATCTCAAACATCCTAGTAATACCTTAGTTGCCTGCTAGATGTCTCACTGAGTTGATGTGTTGACCGTATGCCATGCATGACATCTTTTGGCAAATAAGGTAACTAAAAATTAACTTGGTCTATAAACTCCTGACAAAGGTGAGGCTATGGCTCAACAATGGGCTACGACAGTAATCACATCAATAAAAACTCAGAAATATGGATAACCAAAAATATGTAAATATCATACTGTAATTTTATCTCAAATTAACATTTTTATATTGCAAGAATCTAACATGCAGACAGATTCCAGTGTAGGCCTTGGGATATTGTTACCCAGGGAGATGGGTAAAGATGCCTTTGGAGTAGGAAAGTGCAGTAAAATTAAAAGTTTGCTGATAATCAAGTCTGAAATTACAAATTAGTTTGTAGATTAAATTGTTTTTAGTCTGTTCATCTTACCTCAATATTCATGTTAATTTGTTCTTGAACATGTTTTGATTATATCATAATCATCATCAGCATCTTGTCCAGACTGGTTGAATTTGTTGTATACCCTGGATGTCGATATCAGCTCCATCCTGTGGTTGGCCAAAGAACCTCCAAACAAGGACACATTCTGTTGGTATTTCAAAATTCATAACTATGTTTTTGTTCTTCTGAATATAGATTTTTTTTCCCAAATTGTCAGCTCTTTTGTCTTTTCTAACTGTTTTAATAATTTAGTGTCCGAATTTATATTATGTTTTACAGACCAAACATGAGCAGCAACTGCAGATTTTTCTATTTCCCCATTTTTAATATTTCTTGTGTGTTCAAAAAATTAGAACCTAAGAACTCATAAGAAATATTAAAAATGGGGAAATAGAAAAATCTGCAGTTGCTGCTCATATTTGGTCTGAAAAACATAATATAAATTTGGACACTAAATTATTAAAACAGTTAGAAAATACAAAAGACCTGACTATTTGGGAAAAAATCTATTTTCAGAAGAACAAAAACAGAGTTATGAATTTTGAAATACTGACGGAATGTGACCTTGTTTGGAGGTTCTTTGAGCAACCACAGGATGGAGCTGACATCAATATCCAGGGTACACAACATAAATCCAACCAGTCTGGGCAAGGTGCTGATGATGATTATGATATAATCGAAACATGTTCAAGAACAAATCAACATTAATATTGAGGTAAGATGAATAGACTAAAAAACAATTTAATTAAAATAACCTCAAAATGTTACTTCCTAAAATAAAATATTAGTTTGTAGATGTTTCATATGTAGATTGCTACCAGGGGAACAATATGTATTCTATGGCATTGCAAAGAATATAAAAATCAATGTCATTATCACCAACTTTAATTTGCCTGCTATTTTTTTTAATGGTAACATTAATTCTTTCTTTGAAATCTCTTCTGTTGCTCAAATTCTATATCAGGAGAACTGATTAAAGTAAATGTTTTAAACTATAGGTAGACAATGTAACTTTAAATCCCGGTCTGCACATGCTCGAAATTTTGATAATAAGAAGGTTCCATGATGCATTCTAGTTGTAAGTGAAGGCAGTAAATCAGAAGAGTGAGTGAGTGATGTTATGTGAAAGAATAAGGTAGTAAGTACAGCACACGCCTCTAAGGTTTTTATTTAATCGGCCTAGCTATAACATACTATAAGCAATATATTAGTCCACAAAAAACACTTCCTCAAACTTTCACCTGTGAAAATATGTAAATAATATTATTACAAATATAGCACAGTATTTACAAACAAGTCATAAACCAAGATGACCACATTCACAACTTGTAAAAATGAAACTGTAACTTGTCATTTTACAATAGTTTTTAAATATTTGCATTTTTTAATTTATTAAACATTTGTATACTCTTGAAATTGTAATATTTTTTCCACATATAAACTGAACTTATATATTCATGAAACAAGCCCTAGGATAATATAAATATTCTATGGATAGTTAAAGGAGAGATGTGAAAATAAAATTAATATGTTTTTTATTAACTTCTTTAATAAAAAAGAATAATGCCTGAAAATCCAAGACCAGATTAGGCACACAAATATTTGGGAGTTTGCTATTAATTAGTTTATGTAGAAACTATTACAAAATATTCTACATGTATGATTTTTTATATTGTATTTCATTAAAGCATTGTATGATAAAGTTAGAATTTATTATATTTAATGAATGAAATAATCATAAATGTAGGTTATAAAAATACTTTTGCTCTAAATATAAGATCTGAAAGAGATTTTTGTTCATGAATTTAAAAACGGTGAATTATTGACTTTACTACATTATTTGCAATGTGGCATAACTAAAGTTCTTCTCTTGGACTGGATATATGTTTTAAAACTTTCTTTATATTACTGAAAGATGAAGCTGGAGGCAAATACCAAATTTTCTAACACTTTTTATTCAACATTATTTACAGAAATTTATAAACACTTTGCATTCAACTTTATTTAAGGTATAAATAGTTTGATTTTTACGACTCACATCATAATTGTAAATTTCTTGACTATAGTTTCGATAACTGATTTAGATGGAATTGATAATGATACATAGCATATCGAAACTATAGTCTTCAGGAAATCTATAATTATGAATTGAGTCATAAAATCTAACTGTATATTAATTAAAATAAACCTCATAGTATCACTTCCTTTAAATATTAAGAAAAAATTATATTCTATGAGAAGTGTTAAATTAATAATACAAATCGTCAATTAAGAAAAAAATTATTTAAGGATATTGATAGCATTTTGGATAATGCATTTTTACACAATCTGAAAACATTGACAAAACTTACACACTTCTTTAATATGGAAAAATCACATTGTTTTTTTGAACATAAAGATTCCAAAAATACCCTTATCTTACTTATACTCTTCTCCAGAACTAATTACATATTTCAGGTTATGTAAGTGGTTTAATAAATTTGGGAATTTTAACATTATGAAGTTCTATTAATATGAATAAAATGAATCCTGAATTCTTCTTATCTCATACTTCTATGTTTTTTTTTAAACACAGCACTGCAGTATCGGAGAACAATCTTCCCCATCGTCAGCTGTTTTCACGTCTTGTCAATTTTTTCTTTCGCCGGTAATTATCCAAACTGCCATCTGGTGTACTTTTGAAAGAATAATTTTCTAAACTGCCATCTGGTGTATTTTTGAAGAACTTTGTAATCAAGCTTCATAAATACACCAGATGTCAGTTTGGATAATTACCGGCAAATGAAAAAATTGACAGTCGTGAAAACAACTGACAATGGGGAAGATTGTTCTCCAATACTGCGGTGCTGTGTAAAAAGTCATAGAAGTATGAGGTAAGAATAATTCACAATTAATTTTATTCTTATTATGTTAATGGCCTTAAAAATGCAAGAATTCGATACTAGGAAGTAAATCTCAGCTATATATTCTGAAGTATGTGAAAGATTATAGGTGAAAACATTCTACTATTATGAGGTGAGGTTTTAAATCTATCTCTTTACATTAATTCATATATATATATATATATATATATATAAGCTAAATATCCATTTAAGTAAGGATTTACATTCACTTCACGGGCTAGGCAAAATGCCTATTCCGCCTCACCGTTGTTTTGTCCATCTTTTCACTGGCCTTCCTACATTCCT
Organism: Diploptera punctata; assembly: GCA_030220185.1. Taxonomy (NCBI): domain Eukaryota; kingdom Metazoa; phylum Arthropoda; class Insecta; order Blattodea; family Blaberidae; genus Diploptera; species Diploptera punctata. Next base: position 649,611 of record JASPKZ010007812.1, on the reverse strand, counting down.
TGAACATCTTGGCTTGTAGTTAAATGATGCTTTTGGTAATCTTGTTACGTCTATTCTTTCTACATGTCTAAACCATTTTTCTCTATATTCTTTGATTTTATCATTTAATGGATATATATTTAACTCGGTTCTTACACCTTCATTCTTTAACCGATCCATTCTTGTGCAGCCTTTTGTTCTTCTAGGGAAATTCATTTCCACACTTTGTATTCTACTTTGTAATTTTTTGGTCATTACCTAAGTTTCTCTCCCATAAAGTAATGCAGGAACTGCCAATGTTTTATAAAACTTCAATCTAGTATCTCTTCTTGTTTTTTGTTCTTTAATGTTTTATGTATAGTTCCACATATCATTTGGAATCTGACAGTTTCACATTTACGTCTCTTTCAGTTTTTGTGTTTATAGTAAAATTACAACCCAAATAATTAAAATTTGTTACTTGTTCTAGAGGATTTACATTCCTTAGAGTAAATACAAGCAAATAGAATCATAATTTGTATGGCAGTTAGAATTTGCATTATTTTATTATAACCACAAATAATATGACATAAATTAACCAATTTTAATTAAATGGAGATGCCTATAGTCATTGTATGAATTCTAAGGGTTAATCTCCAAACATTATTGTAAATAAAAATAATTTGATAATTTTTATGTCCTTGTGTAATTTAATGATCTCACAAATACCATAAAAATGGAGGCAAACTTTTTGAGCACAGCATAATTAGACATACGAGTACATATGTCAAATATGATTTATCCATCATTCAGATGTATGAAATGAATAATAAAAATGTCGAAAGAAGCTGGACTTGCTTTATAATGTAATGTAAAATTCCCAAATAAATGTCTTCTTAATAAAGAAGCCACCATTTGCAAAATAAAAGCAAAGCTTTTATAGCATTTGGTGTGCGGGAACTTCCTCAGATAGCTCAGTCGGTAGAATCTTGGCCTAGAAAGGCAAAGGTTTTGGGTTCAAGCCCCAGTCTGAGCATATAATTTATCCCTTCAAGTATGATTTATCCATCCATCATTGAGATGTATGAAATGAATAATAAAAACATATGAGTACATATTACACAAAATTATATAAATTGTTATTCCATATAAATCTAATTTTTTAAAGTCTATGTATTTCTAATATTTTGTAATTTTATATAAGATCTTATTAAAACTAGTATAATAACCATTTTAATATAGTTGCAGAGTTGACTGCTCAAATGTCCCTATTTTCAATTGCATGTGACAGGTAAACAGTTGAAGATAGAAACTTACAACATCATTTTATATAAAGGATAAGTCAACAAGTTTTGATATTAAAGCAGTATTTTAATATTACATAAATAATAAAATTAAAGTTAATAAATAATTTTGTATTTTAATATTCTTTTTATGGTTGCTCTGTGGCACAAGCGGTTAGATGCTTGCGTCTCACTGCTGAGGTCCTGAGATCGAGTCTCGGTCACTCCATGTGGGTTCTGTGGTGAACTAAAAAAGCTTGGGCAGGTTTTTCTCAGGGTTTTCTCCCATTTTCCCCTGCCACAATTTCATTCTACCATTTCTCCATACTCATCCATTTCATTTCATTCATCTACCTATGTGATAGTGCGTCAGGCTTGGTCGGCCAGCACCCTTATTATTCACAGATCTCTATATATATAGGGGTTCATCTCATTTCATCCCTCGACCCAACCCTGAGTTGGACATGTGTTGAGGGTATTTAATATTCTTTTTATACATAAATTTTAACTTTAAATAAAACTTGAATATTTTATTGTTAGTTATTGTCAAATAAAAATTTCATCATAGTAATAAAAATATTTTATTAGATAAAGATTTTCTTAATAATGCTCTCAAAAATTATCTTAACTCATTGTTGTCAGACTTCTAAAATATTTCTATTAAACTTTAATAGTAAAATCTAAATAATTTTTTACTCTCATTAATAAAAGTAAACTAAATTGTGATTGAAATTAAAAGCACTTATCTTCCTTATATGACCAATTGGATTTAACCTTATATTATGTATAATTATTAACCAATATAAATTAAGAATAATGTTATGTGACGTAATAATGAACTTAATATTATTTTTTTTATTCAATGCACCAGGTTTTCATTTCAACATTTCTGGTGTTCTCTCCTGGCCGTGGCTTAATTATAACCCAGTTCTGAAGTTGGGGCACCTGGAAGATGGAGTTAAGTTATCCTGATGATGGGTGATAAATATAACATGTTAGAATTTATCATTCTGATGTTGACTTTTATTCTGAGTGGAAGCAAAAATAGCTCCTCGAGTGAAATTTAATAATCAACAATATTTAATAGGAAGAATTGATTTACATATATATGGTGAAGAATATAACCACCGATACTTACTTAATCTTCTTGGATATTCAAATTTATAATAAATTTAAATTGTTTATTTTATCTGCAAGATTTTTTTTATGAAGCGCTTCCTGTGTACTATCCTCTGGCCCCTGAGAAGAGAATCGACAGCTCTTTGCAATTTGCCCAAATTAATCCTTGTTCCAAACCTAAACCCACCTAAATCCTTCATCAAAATATCACTACATACTTACTTACTCACTGGCACTATCGAACCCATAGGTTCATGGCCGCGCGGACGTAACCTCTCCATACATCCCTATCCTGAGCCAATGCTTTCCAATCATCCCCTGTATAATCTACTTCCCTCAAATCATAGTTAATGTTATTCTCCCACCTCATTCTTGGTCACCAACTGGGCGTTTTCCCTCTGGCTTTCCTACAAGAAGCTTCCATGCAAGTCTTTCATTCCCCATACGTGCAACATGTCCTGCCCATCGCAGTCTATGAGACTTAACTGTTCTTATTATATCTCGCTTCCTATAAAGACCATGTAGTTCATTGTTGTGTAGTCTTCTCCATTTACCTATCTGTTCATCTCTCTTTGGTCCAAAAATTTTCCTAAGTATTTTATTCTCAAATACTTGTAATCTCCTTTCCTTCCTTAAAGTAAAAGTCCGTTTTGTACCCATATAATATAATTGGTAGAATAATAGTTTTATATATTTTCAGTTTAAAATTTTTTGAAAGGAGTTGGGACATCAAGAGTCTCTGCAATGCATAATAGCACGCATTTCCAGAATTGAGCCTATGTTTAATTTCTTTGTGCATCTCATTCTATTTGTGATTATTGTTCCTAGGTATTTGAATTCAGTCACTTTCTCAAAATTTCCCTCATTTGTCATTAGCTGCCCATTTCCATTATATAATGTATTCCTACGTGTGACCATATATTTAGTTTTATTGATATATACTTCCAGTCCTAATTTCTTAGTGTTATTCAATAGTGTGTGCATGTTGTCCTTTAGTATCTCCTCGCTATCGGCCAATAGTACTACATTATCAGCATAAACTAGCAGCTTATCAATACCATTGAGTTGTAAGCCTTCCTCATTCTCTAAAGATTTGATGTCATGCTCTAGTACAAAATTAAATAGTAGAGGAGATAGTGCATCTCCTTGCTTCAACCCATTCTGAATTTCAAAGTGTCCGAAAACTGTTTGCCTACATGCACCCTACTCTTTGTGCCATTTATAAATTGGTACGATAATTGATTCTTTCCATTCACCTGGAAGAGCTTCTTTTTCCCAAATCATACTAAGCAACCAGCGTATCTTGTCCATAAGTTTTTCTTCCCCTGATTTTATCAGTTTTGCTGGGATCTCATCTGAACCTGATGCTTTATACAGCTTCAATTTTTCTATCACCATTTCAACCTCTAATGCACTTGGTTCTGCGACTAGCATTTCTGCTGTCTGTAAATTATCCTCCTCAATGTCATGTTCTGTATGTACATTTAATAGCTCATTAAAGTAACTTTTCCATCTATTTAATATACTCCTGGAATCTGCAATCATATCCCCATTTTCATTCCGAATTATGTTTGTTCTAGCCTGAAACCCTTTCTTCTCTATACTAATTCCTTGATATAATTCTCTAATGTTCCTATTTTTTGCATTCATTTCAAGATCATTAATCTTCTCTCTCAAATATTCCCTCTTTTTACTTTTTAGTAACTTGGTGGTTTCCCATCTAATACTACCCAATTGCTGTAAATTTAGCTCGTGTAACCATTTCATTTTTGCTAGCTTTCTTTTCTTTACAATGTCGGCACATTCCTCATCAAACCATTTCTTGTTTTGCCTCTTTTTTAAACAACCAACGTTTTCTGATGCTGACAATTTAATAGTATCTCTTATAACCTCCCATTCTTTATTTATATCAGTTTCTTCATCATTTGCCACATTGTCATCTGAAGATTCCAGTACTTCAAATCTATTAGCAATTTTGATTTGGTATTCTTGCCGCATTTCATCATTTTTCAAGTGTTTTAATTAAAATTTTACAGAATTATCTTTAGTGTTTGTTCCTCTCATTAGCGATAGCCCATTGTCTGATTTTCACCCTGACCAGATGAAGATCTGAATTGCAGTCTGTCTCTCTAACTGAACTCACATCGATGATGCTACTGTGCCAGTGTTTGTCCACTAATACATTTGGTTCCGATTTTCACCATCTGGAGATGTCCAGATGTATTTATGAATAAATATCACTACAACTTGGGATATTAAAATTATCATAAAAAATGCACATCACCGCATCTCTATGTGAGCTCCAGCAGTCACTGTGACGATATCAAGGCAATGGACAGTTTCTTGCCAAGTATGTTGGAGCATGTCTTCTGAAATGCTTTCAATAGCTCCTATGATGTGGCCCTGAAGGTCTTTGACATGGCTTCAGAGAAAGAAATCTAGCAATGTTAAATTGGGAGATCTCGGGGACCACACGAACAGTCCTTCCCTACCAATCCAACGGCCAGGAAAAATGTCCAAACTCGTACGAACTTTATTGAATGTTATTTTATTTTGAGTCTGTTTATCTTACCTCAATAAATATTGAGGTAAGATAAACAGACTCAAAATAAAATGATTAAAAGAACCTCAAAATACTACTCCCTAAAATAAAACATTTATTGAATGTTTTTGGGCAATTCGTTGCAATATTGATTTCGGTTTCTAAAGTTCCTGCAAAGCTCTTCTTAATGACTTCCGGGGGCTTTGCAACCATTTCATTGGATGTTCTGCAACCATCAAAATGATTTTTTAACATGAATGGTACCACTTCTTTATGCTTTTAGCAGTATGAGCATCATGGTTAGAGACTCGCTGAAACTCCTTTTGAACTGTAACAATTGATTTAAACTCCGCATACCACATGACAGTTTGCACTTTCATCTGCGATGTCACCATTTTGATAAATGATAACTCTAAGAATGTAAACCATAATTAAGATATTTGGTCTGTGTATTCTTACCTCATATGGTTGGTTTTTTGTTGAACATATGTTTCAAGGCTTGTGAGCTCCATCATCAACATATGTTCAACAAAAACAACCATAAGAGGTAAGAATACACAGATCAAATATCTTACTTATTAAATAAACCTCTTAATGTTACTTCCTATTGTATTTTTAAAATGAAAATTATTCCTCTGCACCATCTACTGACAGGATTCGAAACTTGTTGAGTTATGCTTTCGCATAAACTTTGTTATAAGTTCCTATCTTCAACCATTTTTATTGTCAATAATTGATCAAAGTCTCAGTTATTGACTTGCCAGATAGTGAATCTTGAGATATGATAATGTTCCTATTCATACAGAAGACTATCAAAATACAAAATATTGATAATGCATTTGCTAAATTTCCTTTGCTATCTTCTCTGTGAAATTAATTTTTTTCTGTACACTAAATTTTTCAGAACTTGACGGTAAAACAAATAAAAGTAAAACTTAAAAATTATTAGTGTATTAGTTTTCTCATTCTCTTAATGTATGTTTTATGAATTGATAATTATCTAAGTGACTCTCTAAACATATTAAAAGCAAATAAATAAATAACTTTTCTTAATATACTGCATGAATAAATGTCTTCCTATAAACATTGTATATTTCATTCCTGTTACATATAATTGGAAAAAAAGAATGTCAGCATATTTCACATGATATTTGTTATGTATTGAAAGTTGTATAATAACTGAGACTAAATTGGCATTAATTAAAATTTTTTATCATAAAACATTTATACCTTTTTTTTTATTTTTATACTCCGTCTTCCTCAAACTCTTACACATAATGTTTTCAGAGCATAATAGCAGCCAAATACTCAGGTATCTGAAAATGTGTATAACCAAAGTTATACGTTTCGACGAATCAAACATGGCAGTTTGCTAGAATCAATTCTTATTTTCGGATTTCATGTAAACCCCACTTAAAATGGTCAGAGTTTTGGATAATACTGGATTTATACTCCTGTACATCCTGAGTGAGGACATGGGTGTTCCCTAATGCAACATTCTTAACCAATCTAATTTAGTTACGCTTATTTTCATACATATGTCAGCTAGAGATCAGCACATAACCTCAAAGAGACATCTAGTAGGAAATTAAGGTATTACTTGGATATTATGTGTAGGCCTAAATTATTGAAGTTGAGGAAGACGGAATATAAAAATAAAAAAAGTATAAAAGTTTTGTAATAAAAGATATAACCTCAATGGTGTGATATAAAATTAAAAAAATGAATATGGAAAGTATAGATTAATTAAAATGATTCTCTTTTATGAATGATATACTATATAATACAATACAAGATGAAGAAAGTATGAGCATAGTCCACTTTGAATTTAATTACTTAGCAGATCAAATGCCATAGTAGGATAAGTACAATTAGCATGGATGATGAAGAAAAGGATAAAGGTGAAATCTAGTATTGGCAGAAACTTTCTTTTGTGGACAAGCACTGAATTACCGGCCTAAATTCTTATTTAAAGCTATCAATAGCACACTAACATCAGAAAGGTTTCATATCTTACACTAATGTGGGAAGTAGTCTTTACGGTATTTATTTGTGTATAGGTCACACTTATTTGCCAAATACTGAAGACAAAAAAGAGGGGTGCGACCTCTATTTTCAACAAATAAAAATCAGGCACACTTTAAGACAATTGGGCTATATTCAAAGTTTTGTAAATTTTGCTTGAGGTAAGTAATTTCTCAGTGCCAATCTTATGTTGAACTTTTAAAAAAATATTTGAAACTTAAAGGCACTTCGATATGAATTTTATGTTTTTTTTTTAGTTGTGTATTTCTGTTAATTAATTTTTGTCATTAAACTTATTTATTTTCTTGTGTACCATGCTTTTTTCAAACCCATTTGCTATTGCTATTAATTGTTTTTTTTTTTTCGTAATTCCTTCTGTTCATGTGTATATTAACTAATCTGTGTGTCAAACTATTCAACACTGCCTCTTTGTGAGCAAAGTGATTAAATCCCAAAGTTTTAATATAGTTATTTGTGTGTGTCTTCTTTCTGTATATTCCAAAGTCTATCTTGTTTTCTTCATTCCTTGTCAAATTTAGATCCAAAAATGGAATTTGACTGTTAATTTCAGTTCCATAGTAAACTTTATAGTTTGACTCTAAATGTTCAATAGTTTTAAAGCACCACCTATATTCAATGAATGAATGGATCACTTCTTATCTTATATCATACTTTGTTTTTTTTTAAACACAAGAACTGCAATATTCAAAAGGAGTCCCTCTTATCTTCAGCCGACATTATGACTACTGGAATCTTCATCTATAACGTTGCCATCTGATGTTGATCTGATGAACATTGAGATCAAGTTCCGTTCATCGGGAATTTCAAAATTCATGGATCTAAATTTCTTTTTCTGAATATATGTACTTTCTCAAACTGTCAGTTCCAAAGATTTTTCCAAATGTTTTAAAAGTTTAACCTTGTTTTCAATTTTATGATTCTCCAGAAAACTGTGTGTTGCAATAGCTGATTTTTAAATTTCACCATTTTTATGTTTGTAATTCGCAATAGCAATTATATCATCAGCTTATCTACACCATCATTTGAAGATTAAAGGGTGTCCACTTAATATCCTAAGTTCAAAACTTCCCTTAAATAAATTAGTTAAAAAAGGCGACAGGTGGTTTCCCATAGAAAGACCAGAATTTTGTATGTAGAATTTTTCGGTATATGTAAAATCATTTGGTCAATACGTAATCTGGTTAAAATTTTACAGTCCATTATACTTTCCTGTCTAATTATAAGACAGGATAGGATATGAGGGGAGGTGATGAAGAATTTATTTTAGGTTATAAAATATACCTCTTAGTGATATTTCCCAAATAGTCAAAGCTATGAATGTATACAATATATATTGAGTATTTAGCAGGTTTATGATTATTGCTTTCTGAGTAGCTTTATCATTGGCTGTAGTTAACATATTGTTGGTCAGCGATCGAAAGTTCGTAACTCCATTCAAGAGTAAAATCTGCATTTTGCTGCCAGAGGAATTTTTGATATTTCCAGGGATAGTTTAAATCTATTAAATGTAAATTTGTTTCTTGGTTAGTTTCTATTAACGATTACAAAAACATCCATTTCCTCAGCTATTAATGTCAGGCTCAAAAACTCCAATGGGGAGAAATTGCGAGGTTTTGTATGCTCTGATCTCAGACACAAGAAGTCGCATCTCCGGTGTAATACTTTCCAGAAAGTATTTAAAAAGTAATATGTTTTGATTTAAAATCTTAAAAATCAACAAGTTGTAAGGTTTCTTCTTTTTCCTGATTTTTTTTTTTAAATTATGGAGCTATAAGGTTTATTGCTGGCCGATGATGTCTTAAAGTAAAGCTGGGATTTGAATCACAATGGTGGTTCTATGATAGAAGTAGATTAAGTTGCTCTCATCCTAATCTCTGATTTACATTACTCTATTTACATGTTTTTATTCATGGAATTAGTTGACATAATAGTGGCATGATGAGGTAGGAGCACTTCCCATTAAAACACATGAAAATAGTTTCATTGTTTAATAATCCTCTGGGAATAGAAACAAAATAAATTTGAGAGATGTGTTTGTAATTAGCACAAATGTAAAGCACAGGCACATAATGTTGAAGATCTCTAATTCAGAGCCTGGTTCAGGTAATTTTCTCTCTCTTAAGATTTATTATTTCATAGTTGTATAAAGGTAAAATTGCCACTTCAACAAGTTATGCAGTCCCATAGGGGATACATATGCAGGATCCAGATAATCTCACCCAATAGAACAGAAAACAATATGATGGCTATTTGTGTGATTTTGACCTCAGTAAAGTTCTTGGCACTCATTTAAAGGGAATTTGTAAGTTCCAGGGTTAGTCTGGACATAATTGAATGGACAAACTGTTCAACCTGTAATGCTTGCCCACATACTGAAGAAATTATGTTTAATCGACATCTCTGTGATGTAATCTGACTACCATCTAGGTTTGATTGCCAGCTATCCATAGACATTTTTCTTTTAATGTAGGTTCTGGAACAAGATATACCCAGCCAGCCTCATAAAGGCAATGAAGTAGCAATATCCAGTCAAGAAAGCTGAAACTAAGGTTGAGGACTAGATCATGCTAAACATGTGACTCCCTGGTTGGTTTCTGCTAGCCAGTTACAGTCCCTGCACCATAGCCGAGCAGTTTAAAGCATGATGCCATAGTGCAGAGTTATGAGACTTGTGCTGGTTTGAGTCCCATGGGGAAGAAATTTTCTCATGGAATTTCAGCCGTATGCAACTAGTGCCCATCCAACATTGTGAGGAATTTGAACAGTAGCAGCTTCAGATTGAGAAAACCAGCTGTAACAGTTGTGGGACCATGTGTAAGGCTAGCTGCCAAATGGTATGCCAAGGGCCTTGTAGGCATGTCACACCATGGAATTTTTTTATTTTAAGCTAGTTATAGTAATCACTTCAGTTGGACTTTGTCCTTCAAAACTACTATGCCACAGTTTTTTTTTTAATTAAGTGGGATATCAGATTTGAGGCAAATTGAAATAAAATAAGGTAAATTAGTTTCACGTGCTCCTGGAACAAAGGGTATTATAATTTGAGATAACAATCAGCATTGTGTTAGAATAAATGAGCTTTAAATGGTTATTATAAGAATTAAAGTATCCTGCCTGACCTTCAGGGATTATGAGAAAAGAGAAATTTTAATATGCTAAATAAAAAAGTTTTAATTATAACTTATATATTTATGGTTAATTAGACATTGCCTCCACTTTAACTTGCTTCTAAGTTAAAACTGAACCAAGATTCATGTTCTCATTACAAGTTTGTTATAAATTTAATCATGAAGACATCTTTGTTATCATCACAAATTATCATTCATACGTACATAAAACATAAAAATGTTTAACCAAAGAATACAATTGATAAAAATGTTAACCTACACTAATATTTCTTTCTCTAACATAACTATCAGTAGTTGACATTTTTCATTTAGATGTTCATTTTTAACTGTTCAGTGGTTGTGTGGTTAAGCTTATTGTTAAAATTGGTCATGTGGAAAAAAGTTATTACCCATTTTGTAATGTCTTTATCTTTTTGTCATGATTTAGGCTCTTTGCTAGCCTGTTCTGACTCCAAATTGCTGCTCTTTCCATCTTTTCTTTGGTCTTCCCAAACTTCTTCTTCCTCTTGGTGAATAGTTATATGCTGCTTTTGGTATTCTGTTCTCAGTCATCCTTGCTAAGTGTTCTTTCCAGTTTGTTCTGTATTTCACTATTGTATTTAATTCATCTACTTTTGGCTGCTGTCTTATTTCTATGTTGTGTTTTTTGTCTGTTCTTTGATATCCTGTCTGAGGAATTTCATTTCGGCAGCTTGGATTCTGGCAGATTGTTGTGTTGTCACTGTCCATGTTTTGGATCCATAAGTAATAATAGGAACTGCCATTGACTTGTATTTTTTTTATTATATACAACTTTCCTCATTAGAGGACTGCTACAAGGACAAAGTGATACAGACAATTTTCGAAATTGATTAAATACATTTTGTAAATACATTAAGAAACATTTCAAATTGTAATTTAAGCATACAACTATAAAGTAAAAATTTTGTAAAGATGGTTTCTTAAAATTGATATTGATCCTCTAATGGCAGCGATGGCAATTTTAGAAAGATACACTCTGTCCAAATCTAAGAAATTCCAAATAATTTGATTATAGAATCTTTTCTGGTTTTATTTCTCGAAGTTCTTTTTAGTGTTCCTGTTATATAATTAAACTTATTTAGTTTGTAATTTATATCTGTTTCCGTTGTGTATGATATTTCGCAACCCAGGAAGTTATATTTTGTCACTTGTTCTATTGGTTTATTTTCTAATATTATCTTTGTCCAAACTGGTTGAGCGCCCTTGAAAGCTATTGTTTTTTATTTTTCTGATGATATTTTCATATTATATATTTTTTGATATTTCATTTGGTTTATATAGCATTCTTTGTAATTCATCTTCTGATTTTTCTATTAAAATCTAGTCATCTGCAAAAGCTAATGTTTTTATAATTAGATTTCCTAGGTTAATACCCCCAGTTATTTGTTTCCATGATCTTATCATGTCGTCAAAATAAATATTAAAAAGAGTGGTTGATAGTGGACAACCTTGTCTAACTCCTCCTGTTATATTTATTGATTCCCTTTGATTTATTTTATTTTTGTTTTTTCATACATTTCTTTAATTACTGCTATCAAGTGTAGTGGAATTCCTTTTTCATTTAGTATGTTCCATAATGTCTTTATACAAATTTAAAATTTGGTAATCTAAGATATTGGAATGTGTTATTGCAAGTTATGGGAATGTTAATTAAAAAAATAAATGGAAAAACGTTTAATTATTTATTCTTCAAAAAATAAAAATCATTTATGCTGAAATATCTACAACAGTTGTGTAAAAATTCTCATAAAAAGTCCTCTTGGTTTAGAATCCATCTGATGGCATTGTGAGCAATGGCTATTGGCCTCAGATGATAAAAGAGAATTGTATATGAGACAAAAAAAATTAATATTTGCATTGGGATGCCTGAATAGCATAATGGTTGTGCACTAGTGTATGAAGCTAGAGGTCCTGGTTCAAATCTCTGTTCAGGCATTAATCTTTCTTTCAAATAGTAATCTACATGTTTACTGGAAACAATTCAATTACCATCAAATTATCATTATTTTTATTTGATATGTGTTGTAAACACTTGTAATCCATTTGTAAAAATAATGTATGCGTTTTGCATTGAATTATAATTTATCTCCACATTTCTATAGGCTATTAAACTGTATTGATTCCAGAGAACTGACAGTATAAACAAACTATTAAGAAAATTTGAAGTGGGTTTTATAAACAACTTTACAAGTCTCTTGGAAAATCCTGGATGCTGTATTATAACGAAATAGCAAAGAATTAATTTAAATATAATGTATTATTCCTTATACTATGATTTGCAGTGAAGGACCTGCCCTAAAACAATATAGAATAGAATATTACAATTTAATATTGTGATAAAATTTTATTCCATATTAGTGGAGTTCTATTTGATATGCAAAATAAAAATAAACTATATATGTTGAGACCAAAACTTTACTACTATTTAAATAAAAAATATATTTCTTAAAAACAAATCTTATCTCATATATAATTATAGATTTTGTCTTAAATAATAACTATTCATTTTAGAAAAAAAACACACCTCTGATGTTACATACAATTTAATATCCATCCATCCATAGTAATTCTGCCCGAAGGCAGGAACTTCACTGCAATCATAGCATTTTCATGTTATGCTTGCAGCTTTACTAGGGAATCATAGGCGTGGTAGCTTCCCGTTGCTTTCCACACCGGTGAAGGATGATGACAATAATAATGATGATGATGATGATGACCATATGATTTTGGGGACTATTTGGGCCTTAAAGTTTTCCTGGCATTTGTCTTACAGGTGAGGAAAACCCCGATAAAAACCTCACCCAAAAAAACTGCCCCAACCGGGGATCGAACCTGGGCCCACTGCATGACAAGGCAGCACACTACCTTGAGACCACAGCGGTGGACATACAATTTAATATGGGCCATCAAAACTAAAAATGTCTTATGTAATACAAACAACAAAATCTAGTATTTAGTTTGTTATCCTTTCTGTCTCCAACTATCATTTTGTCATATTAACAAGTATATTTTAGTATAGGCTCTTAATGCAGGTCAAACAAAGTCTATTCTTACTCCAGCCTCTTTTTTAGGTCACTTTTTTGAGTTTTTACATGTTTCATGCGATCTTCTTTGTAGCTCATACCAACAATTTTCTGTTGGATTTAGATCTGACTCTGGGAAGGTATTTCTATGACTTTTGGACAATTAAATGACAGCCACATTCTGTTTTTTCATGCTTTATACTTTGAGTTATTGTCTTGGTAGAATTTTAAATTGTCTCTAATACCCAAATTCTCAGCACTCTTATGTTTATTGTCTTTCAGAATGTTTAATAATCTTCCTGTTTCATTTTACAGACAATGAAGTTCTTTCACCTATATCTATTCATGAAATGAACTTCCATACCATCACATTGTCTTCACCATGTCTAACTGTAGACAACACTTTTTTACTTTCCAACTCTTCATTCGTTTTATGCCATACAGTTACTTTACTATCAGAACAAAAAAATTATTTTGGTTTTGTCATAAAAGCACATAATTCCATCAGTTTTTATCATTATATATATTTCATAATGTTTCTGGATTCCCTTTCTTGTCGAACCTCTCTGACAATTCAAAAGTTATTTTAGATGCATTTATTCCTGGATTGTTTTTAACCACCCATAGAATGCAGCTTTCTCCTCACTTGGATATTTTTTACTAGTTGACCTCTTTGTGGAACACTTTCTATTCTATCATTTTTTTTGGCATCTTATTACAATGTTTCCTTTAGCACTTTTACTTAAATTTATCATATTTGTGATTTTTCTTTGACAGATGAAGCTCTGAATTAAATCAAATTCCCCGGGAATTTCAAAATTCATAAGTTTTTTTATGTGGATTTCATCCCAAACCGTGAGCTCTTGTGGTATTTGTATTTGTTTGATTAAACCAACTTTTATATAAATTAGATCTTTTTCAGACGAAGCATGAGCAGTCACTTCACCATTCCTGATATTTCTAAGATGTTCTTTCATTTTGCTTTTCAAATTTCTTTTTGTTTTTCATATGTACATTTTGTCATAATCTCTGCATTTGATCTGATAAATTCCTGATTTGTTTTCTTCTTCAGTTTTGTCATATTTTTTTAATTGTCCTATTGAGACTGTATTCATTCTTTGGTGCCAATCTTATGTTAAACTTTTTAAAAATGTTTTGAAATTTGTGGTTCTTGAATGGATGGTAAATGAATTAATACCTTTAAAATTCATGACGAAACACTGTTGAGGTCACTATGTAATATTTATAATATAAAAATAGAATTTTTTTATGTTTTTATTATTAATTTCATACATCTCAATGATGGATAAATCATATTTGAAGAGAAAAATTATATGCTCAGACTGGGACTTGAACCCGGGACCCTTGGTTCAAGTCCCAGTCTAAGCATATAATTTTTCTCTTCAAATATGATTTATCCATAAAAATAGAGTACCTGAGATCTTAGTCTTCCTCAACATTAGATGTGGAGTGCAGTACCAATTCACAAGCTGAAGATGAAGCATATGCTTCAAAGGTACTCCACACCCCACATCCAATGTTGAGGAAGATTAACATCTCAGGTACTCTATTTTTATATTATAAATATTACATGGTAAATGAATTTCTTGAATTTTATGTTTTCTTCTGTATGTTTTATAAGTATACTTTCATTAATTAATTTTTATCTTTTAAACTTATTTATTTTCTTGTGTACCATATTTCTTCAAAACCGTTTTCTATTGCTACATTAATTATGTATTCATTTTCTTTTTCATAATTCTTTCTGCTCATAGCTATATTTACTAAGCTATGTGTCAAACTATTGAACATTGCCTCTTTATGAGCAAAATGGTTGAACCCCAAGGACTTAATGTAGTTATCTGTGTGTGTTCTTCTTTCAGTATATTCCAAATATCTTGTTTTCTTCATTTCTTGTCAAATTTAGATCTAAAAATGGAATTTGTCTTTCAATTTCAGTTTCCATTGTAAATTTTATAGTTCTGCTCTGAACATTCAGTAGTTTTAAAGTATCATCTATTTCTTCATATGTCTTCAAATATGATTTAACCGTCATTGAGATGTATGAAATGAATAATAAAAACATCAAAAGAAGTCGTACTGGCTTTATAATGTAATATAAAAATTCCCAGATAAATGTCTTCTAATAAAGAAGCCGCCATTTGCAAAGATAGAAGCAAAGGTTCATAGCAATTGGTGTGCGGAAATTGACGATGTATAAAAGAGAAACATTTGCATTTAGATTGGAACTCACCCAGATAGCTCAGTTGGTAGAGCATTGGTCTAGAAAGCCAAAGGTCCTGGGTTTGAGTCCCAGTCTGAGCGTATAATTTCTCTCTTCAAAAATTATTTATCATCTATTTGTTTATGATTCACGATAGCAATTACATCATCAACATATCTGCCCCAGAATTTAAAAATTAAGGATTAATGGTATCCACTTTTTATGTGTTCAAAACTCCCCATTAATAAATTAGCTAAAAAGGGGGATGGGGGTTTCCCATAGAAAGACCAGAATTTTAACAAAATTATGCATAGAACAAATGTTTTTTACATAGAAACGGAACATTTTATAAACAAAATGTAAACAACAGTTCAGATTGTTCTATTGGCTTGTGTGTGGCATAACTATTCTGTGTGCACATTCTGAAGGAGTGAAGTAAAGTACTATTCAACATAATATCCTTCTGAAGAGAACAGTTTCTCTGAAAGTTACTCATTCCACTTTATTATATGAGTGAGGTTATTGTTTCTTTATTACAAAGATCGACGAATATATTTCTTATACAAATAATGATGTTACATTATACATGTAATGAAACCCTCAAATTTTGAATCCAATGTCTGCTACTGATCTTTACTAAACAATTTACAAAAACCTACTAACTAGATTTTTTCATTAAAAAATAGGCCTATATAAGTCATAAAACTTAGTAATCATTTTACAATTCCAATATGTCGCATAGTACACATAAATAAAAATCATTTGCCCAGTTTTAGGCCTATAAGTTTTATGTTATCAGTATAAAACTTAAAAAAAATGAATGAAATCCTGACTGGAGTTCTAGGTTCATGATCAAATATTACTTTCATATAGTTTGAGGTAAATATTTTTTACATCTGGTATAAATTTACCAATGAATTTTAGTATATCACTAAATTGTGAGATTTAAAAAGGACATCCTTGGGTACACAATAAATTCCAAAAGATATTTGAGAAGTTTAATATTAAATTAGCACCGAAAAATAACTACAGTTTAAATAAACTAATAAAAACCAACAAAAATAAAAAAACTGATAAAAATAAAAAGTCAGGAATATATCAAATTGAATGCATGGGTTGTGAAAAGATATATATAGGGAAAACAAAAAAAGAAGAAACCTAAAAATTAGAACCAAAGAACACGTAAGAAATATTAAAAATGGGGAAATAGAAAAATCTGCAGTTTCTGCTCATGTTTGGTCTGAAAAACATAATATAAATTCAGACACTAAATTATTAAAACAGTTAGAAAATACAAAAGAGCTATTTGGGAAAAAATCTATATTCAGAAAAACAAAAACAGAGTTATGAATTTTGAAATACCGACGGAGCATGACCTTATTTGGAGGTTCTTTGGCCAACCACAGGATGGAGCTGACATCGACATCCAGGGTTGAAACATAAATCAAACCAGTTTGGACAAGCTGACGATAAAACCAAATTGTTTTGAAACATGTTCAAGAACAAATCAACAATAATATTGAGGCAAGATGACAGACTAAAAATAATATAATTTAAAAGGGACAATTTAGAGGTTGGATATGCATGATTTAATTTTCAATGGTTCTCTCTCAAAGGCCTACATTAATACAGAGTGTTGTATTCTTCATTTCATTATTTTTCAAACATTTGGTGAATATTAATATTTATAATTGTTTGTGTATATGAATATCTACCTTAAGATCAATCATTAAGACAAATTGTTAGTTAATTTCAAAACCTCATAACTTGATTTTTGGATATTATTGAAGACAAAAACTAGCATAAAAGAGATTACATGCAAATGGCCTAAAAGATTTATTTTAAATGTATTCTTATTTCACTAGAAATCAGAGTAATAAAAAATAATAAGGTTTTGAAATTAAGGATATAAAATATTCGAGAGGAGAAACAGAATAAATATATCAAAGTGAACTTGACCCCCAGAGTGGGGACACAAGACTGAAGAAGGTATCAGAATGATTTATGTGTTTACTGTGGTATGAGGACTAACAGTAATCTGTATATTAAGGGAGGTGGTGGGTGAAAAATTGACCATTTGAGATCAAAATTGGCATTTTTTTGTTTTTTGTACTAAAAAATAGCCTGTACTCTAATGTATATGTTGGCAAAGTTTCAGAGACCTATAGCGCTTCTAAGTGCCCTAAATTACGTCAGAGTTAAAAGGCTGTGCCAGTTAAATACTACCTGCATGCTAATCTTTAAACTTGTTTTTCCACACTTTTATTTTCACTGCATTTTTGTACATTCAAAATTGAATGGAATTCAGAAATTTTGTCCTAGAAGGTTCAAATGTTTACTGCATGTCCTAAAAACAATGGATAACAAAGTAGTGCATGGATTTCGTGATTGAAGTAGTATTTTAAGAAATAAAAAATAAAATGTATGCAATTATTAGTTTTTTTTTTGTAATTCCATGCATGAGGTGCAACATTATTTTTTTCTCCCTTTGTATTCACATTATAAGAATTCTAATGCATGATGTTTTTATAAATATTTTAGGGATCTTGTAAAAAAAATCAGACATTTTACTAAAAAATTCTGGAACTCATTTAATTATAATATATACAAATTAAAAAAAATAGAATATTCAATAACTCATAAAATAAATGTCTCGCAAGAATGAAACTTAAACACATCATTATGTATCATACAATGAATGTTTGTACACAAAATCAAGTCTCTAGCTCAAAAAATGTAGAAAATAGAAATTTCACCTATACCCCCCTTAACTCTTCACTACTAATAAAGAGTACTGTGCTCTTTCTGTATGCTTCTCTAAAGCTCTTCTGACATCAGTATGGTTTCTACTCTTAAGCATACCAGTAAACATTATTTTAAATTCAATTTAGATAGGTCTATTGAGTTTTGAAATTTATTTTCAGAATGGAAAATTGTAAATTTTAGTTCCATAATAATTCAACAAAATTTAAAACTGGTGCCCATCCTACAATATTAATACTAGTCTACACAAAATGTGTGCCTTTGAATCTCTTCTTTACTTTTAATAAACATAGCATCTTATTAAATTAATGACAAATTATGATAGCATTATAGTGGCCTATAATAGATAGAAATAAAATATTGACCAAATAACTTGGCCTTTTTATACATTTAAAACTGTATGTAATAGAGTAATAAAGTTGGAAATATACTAGTAAGTATAAAAGAGAATTTATCAATATTCTTTATTTAATCCTAAATTTTTTTTTATAAAATAATGGGAATAATAATTTAATAGCAACATATATCTAAATGTAAAAAGTAAGTCTTCTGAACTTATAAATTCTAAGGCTCTGTGCATACGTTTATTAATCCATATATTCAAAAAATGTTCAGTTTTTAACTCAATGTGGGTTATTGGATTCATGCATGAGGCTGAACTGAAGAATAAGAATAATGTAATTTGAAAGGTCTACAGAAAATTCAAAGTTAATTTTCTTAATATTCTCATAGTGAATATACTTTCTCAACACACTGATTCTTTGATCCTCTGTACACAGCAATTCAACAGGTTTTGTGTCTTGCTGGTACTGATATACTATCCTGGAAGCTATCAGTTGGCAACAAAATTTAATAAAATATAAGGGAAAACTGACATAGCATATTCTTTCTGTGGACCCTTCAATTATGAAGGTAACATAAATTATAAATCTTCCCATTTTCCATATTGTACTATTTATTACATAATGTCATGTGAACATTATTTAATAAGGACATTTTGTATTTAATAGCTCAGTTTTTAAATTAATGGTTGTGATTTGAATTTGGCCTAAATGTGACAATGAGAATTATCTGTTGATACTATTAATGTGATCATTCCATTGAAAATAGTTTAACTGGCCATATAAGGAATGTATACAAGACAGAGAAAATCTAAAATTATAACAGAGTAGATAATGTAATGTACTTTGGGATATCTCATATTGACAAATATGTGACACTGTACAATGCATTTGCTTATGTTAAAAGTTAATTTTTGTATATAGCCTACACAATTAGTAGGGGAACATGAGACTCAGTCAAACAAAAAAAAAAAACATATGTATATCATTGTAGATTCATTTTTACACCAATTAAATTAACTATTTTATCCAGGTGAGTTTTAAATATAATTAGCTCTTAGAAAAAAGTATGTACTGGAGCCAGCTAAATTAATTTTGTGCATAATTAATGTCTTCTGTGTAATTGTTTCACTGTGTCCAGGTGTGGGGTACATTGAAACAGTATGTGGGGTAGTGTGAAATAGGATTTTTCATTAGTCACTTCTTCATTTTTAATGATTACAAAAAAAAAATAGAAAATTTAAATGTCTACTAATTAAGACATTTTGTCTGTACATTCTTACCTCTTATGGTTGATTTTGTTGAACATATGTTTCAAGGTTTTCGAGCCCCATTGTCAGTGAAATGTCTTAATTATTAAATAAACCTCTTAATATTATATTTTAATATAATAAATTTGGGAATTTTTAACATTATGAGGTTTTATTGATAAGGATAAATTGAATTGTGAATTCTTCTTACCTCATACTTCTATGTTTTTTAAATACAGCACCGCAGTATCGCCGATACCGATGATTGTCACCATCATCAGCTGTTTTCATGGCTGTCAATTTTTTCTTTTGCCGGTAATTATCAAAACTGCCATCTGGTGTTCTGTTGTATTTTTGAAGAACTTTTTAATCAAGCTTGGTTCATCTGGAATCTCGAAGTTCATAGTTCTAGTATGGTTTTTTTTTGTTTTTGTTTTTTCCAAACTGTTTAAATCCAAAGGTTTGGATAGATGTTTCAAAAGTTTTGCTTCTTTTTCAGTTCTATGATTCTCTAATAAACTATGTGTTGCTATAGCTGATTTTTAAATTTCTCAATTTTTTATGTTTCTAAAGTGTTCTTTTTTATGAGTTTCCAAGTTCCTTTTTGTTTTTCCTATATATATCCTATTGCAATCTTTGCAATCAATTTGATATATTCCATATTTTTTGTTGTCTGGGGTGTTAACTTTATTATTAGTTAACAGAAGATTACCCAGGCTGAATTTGTTAATTGGAGCCAATGTTATATTAAATTTTTTGAAACTTATTATGAACTTTAGGATGGTAAGTAAATTTCTTGAATTTTTCATCTTTCTTGGAATCATGTTGTAGGATGGTGAATTGATAAAGAAGCAAAACTTTTGAAACATCTATCTAAACCTTTGGATTTAACAGTTTGGGAAATTATATATATTAAAAAAAGCCATACTAGAACCATGAACTTCGAGATTCCAGACGAACCAAGCTTGATTACAAAGTTCTTCAAAAATACACCAGATGGCAGTTTAGAAAATGATTCCTTCAATAGAACACCAGATTGCAGTTTGGATACCAGCAAAATAAGAAATTGACAGTCGTGAAAAGAGCTGATGATAGTGACAATGGTCACCGATACTGCGGTGCTGTGTTTAAAAAAACATAGAAGTATGAGGTAAGAAGAATTCATGATTCATTTTATTCTTACTCTTAATATTACTTCCTATTGTATTTTAAAATTAAATGTCTACTGTTCAATTTTTTAACATCACTCTATATTAAATGAAGAAAAATCATTTCCAAATGACAAATGGCCTTCCTGTCTTCTAGTTTGTTCACAATAGCTTGACGGAGGTAGAATAATTTTTATTTGACTGTGATTCATGGTAGCTAAATCTTCAACTTGTGGTTCTATGAATGCACTGTACTTTATCAAACTCTGTCTCAAGGAACTCACTTCATAATAATTTGCACCATCTTTACTTTTTATAACAATATCAATATAAAACTTAGGCATATGCCCTCCAGAAGTTTTGAAATCAACCAGGATATTATCCTTGAGACAAAATATACCACCCTTCGTGTTATAATCCATTGTATATCATCACACATACCATAAACCCTTTGAGTTTGATAGTCAACAAAAGTCAAAGATAGGCTAGGGCAGCGCAGTCTTATAAAAATAAGACTCTACTGTTACATCCCAAACTTTATTTTAGAGCTGACAGTAATTGACAACATAGAACTGTAGCTTGAGTAAAATTGTATAGCCAAGGGTTAGTTTTACGAATCTGCTTCTCGGATGGCAGGTTATTTGAAAAAGTTATCTTGAAGAGAAATTATTATGTATACATGTCAATAGCAACAGATTTATGGCTACAAGTTTTCAAAATCAGTGAATGGTATAGATTATATTTCATTATGCAACCAATACACTGTTAAGAAAGTCAACCCTTAGGTAAACAAATATAAAAAAGTAAAGTGACCTAAAATATAGCATGAGGCTGTTGAACCAAACTTCCACCCCAAGATTACATCAACCAATGGTAACATTCTGTTAAAATTTATAATGGTGAAAATAATACTACAGTCAAAAATCAGGACAATCTTATAGGGACTATATAAGTTCATGAATCATATTGTTCTGGGGCAATTGGAGCTCTGCTCGTAAGTAACTGTGAATTGGCTAATTGGAGATCTGCTCCTTATAATTGTGTTAAGAGGAACGAAGTTAAGACTTAGAGAGTTAGGATACATTGTTGTGAGTGAAAACATAGAGTATTAAGGCAACAAGAATTTGCTAAGTTAATATCGGGCTGACTAATAGATAGATATAGAACTTAATAATTTTATTTACAAATAACAAGCAAATGTTACATTTATCGAGAATTTAGAGCAAATGTAAAAGTAAGGACTTGTGGTAGTGAAACATTAAATAAATTATCTTAGGGTCATCGTGATATGAGCCACATCATTCCCAATAAAATTTATCCTGAAAACCTATATATGTGCACTGTTGAACAACAATAAATAACTTACAATTCTTGTCATCAATAATTCCCATTGTAATGTTTTCCTACTGTCTCATACTATTGAAGTTGTGCCACATCCTCCATCTGTGCTCCCTGCTGTGCTCTTCAAATTCTTCACTGTTAGATAATGATAATCTGCAATAAATTTTTCTTCATTGTCTGAATCACTTAAGACCATGACTACATCATCATTATCATCATCAGATTCAGAATTATATTTTCTTGGGAACAAAGACTTTTGACTGACAATTGAGGGCCGGCCTTGAAACCGGTACCATGAAAACATGGAGATTTATGGGGGAGATAAAAAAACATTTATCTGACTAAATTTATAAATTGTAAATTACCTCGTAGTGTTACTTCCCACCGTAATTTTGATTAAAAAACCCTCTTAACTTGTTGAGGATTTAGTTTTTTTAAATATATTTTCTTCTCGTGTTTTAATTTCATGTGTGCTAGTTTCTACGATGATCTTAGCTTTTGAATCACCCTTCCTTCCATCCTTTTCTTTTTCCAGTCTTGGGATACCCGTGGCACATCTTTAGGTCTGTAATGAAATGTCTTCCTTGTCCATGGCTGTTTACAAGAATAATTTTCTTCAGCTGGCTTGTGTTTGTGCAATTTACTGCAGCTGAACCCATACACAAATTATCTGTTGCTGATTCTGGAATCTTTCTGTGGCAATATTTCTTATCCCAGAGATTCTTCAAAAGTGACATAACTGCTGAGGAAGTCTGCTTCAGTAAAAATATCTCTGTTATAAGGAAAAATACCTTTGAAGAAATGCTTCTGCTTAAATTCTTGTGTGTCATTACTTTTTAATTTGCCGTGTGTATGTAACTATTGTCCATCTGGCTTAACTTTGCAAGAAATTTGTAGAAAGAGACAGCTGTGCTTGCCTCTCTCACTCGCACCAGTGTTGTCGGTGTTTCTTCACCAGATGTTGATAGGGGTAAGGGGGAAGACAAAAACTGACAACAGGGTGGGTTCTTTTTTTTGTAACTGAGCGAAAACAATCAGTGATTTACCCTTATATCTTCACCTCTCTCTTTGCCAAGTTAAGCCAGATATACAATAGCTATGTTATTGATGGAGAGGGTTTGACGATCGTCCAATTTTATCTAAAGTAGCATTATAAAATGTTATAAATGGTTTAAATGCATCAATATCTAGAGCCTGCAGCTTGTTGGTTAAGAGTGGTGAAAAAGATAATATTGTAAGACCATTAGTCTTTGCCAGTTTTAATTGGCAAATTATGGTTGTCATAAAGTAGTAACGTTGGAGATTTTTTCATCATCATCATCAACAATCACGGATTAAGCCCATGTGGTTTGTTCCAGTCTCATAGATTCTCATTCAAAAAGTTGAATCCATCTCTTTTTCGGTCTACCAATATTCCTGTCTCCTCTTGGTTTGTAATTAAGTATAATTTTTGGAATCTGATCATCTTTCATTCTTTGAACATGTTCTTTCCAGTTTTTTCTAGATTCTTTTACTTTATCTAAAAGTTTAAAAATATTTAGCTCATTTTTAATATCTTAACTTCTTCTTTTATCTAGAAGTTTGCAGCCAGCCACACTTCTCAGAAAGGAGATTTTTTTGGACTCTAATATGAAATGTCTGATTACTAAAAGGAATTGAGCGGTTATCCATCCAGACCCTATTTGCTAATCATATAAAGTCCCTGGAGGTGCTTCTTCAATCATATGAGACTTAAAAATGAATGTACAGAAAGTGAATGGTATATCCCATTGCAGAAATAATACAGATGATTGCTTCTCAGCACTTACTCACTTGTTTTAGGGTCGCATGTTTGGACGCATTAGACAGTAAAATGCCTTCTCTGCTGAGCAAGTTGTATGCTGATACGATTTTGCTTACTCAGAAATCTGTTCATGCGATAATAATTGGTTAAATTTGTAAGCTACCTGCGGAGGTAGCTTAAATGAGCAACTCAAATTAAAATCCCGAAGGGAACCGACGGGAACCGATGGTAATCGATGTACTTTGCTGCTTTATCCAACATTTATCCAAGATGTCGGACCTTGAAGACTTCGATCATGTTTTCGGTATACACGGAGAAGAGGAATTTGATAGAGTCTACCAAAGAATTCAACTGGAAGAACAGGAGAATCGGCGTAATATTGCGTGTCGCAGACGTGTTTGTATACGGTATTATTTGCGGGATGCAAGCATAAATGCATTCCTCTATAGCAGACGAAAATAACGGAAGTGGTTTTATCGCTGAGAATTCTGGGTAATTCGTTGCCAATATTACGAAAACGTCGACTCTCGTGCATGACCGATAAGTCGGCCGTTAATTCGTTCTCAGCAATTGCTCACGGTGAATCAGCTCACTAGTGATTGGAAGTAATTTGAGTAGAGAGTAATGTTCTAACATACGACCCTTAGTCCTTTTTCTGCAACTTCCTTGGGAGGTTTTTGGATAGTACTAGTGCAAGTTTCACCAGATTTAAATTCTTATAAACTACTTCTCTCAGTTGATGAAGAATGATCAACATTTGTTTTGTTGTAAGAAGTAGCTCTACAGAGACTACATGCATCTGTTTCATGACATGAATCCTCTAAACTGTTCAATTCATCCCACTTGTGGTATCTCATTAGCAATCACCATTTCATATGCCAGCTGCCTCCACTGTTCAGTTGAAAACCTACAAAACATTTCTGAACAAGTCAAAATATACTCTGCCAATTCTTTCCCCTGCTGAGCAAAAAAAATATTTTTCTGCATTCATAATTAGGCCTGAACCTCAACTCCTTTCCTGAGTTTTCTTCATGCAGTTTTGATTTTTGTGCATATTACTTCTTTCAGTTCTACAGCTTTCTGTATACTCATGCCATCTTCAATTAATTGAATTTCTTCCTTCATGGAATCCTCATAAAATGTTCCAATGTTAGTAATTCTCTTCTGATCCTGTACCATGTTGTCATAAGCACAAATAATTATATAAAATGTGTAAATTACTGTAATTAAAATGAGTAAATTTAAGAATTATTTGTTAAGTATAAGAAAAAAATGTAATGTCCTTGCTTGTTAATATACATTTCATATGGGACAGAGTGAAATATTTCACTATGCCCCAGTTGTTTCAGTATATTTGAAGTTATAACATGTACTACTTACTTGAATTAAAAAGGAAATACTGGGTTTTCTATTACATAAGACAGGCCTGCACTTCAAGCAAACAATGTTGCAAGAAAAAAAAAGCTCAAAATTTTGTATGCACAAAGAGAAAAATTTTAAATATCACATATGAAAAGGGAGGAGCCATCTCAGAACTAAATCAGAAGTTTGAAAATGGTTCCAGCAATGGCAACTGGAAGTGCCAGTTGCATAGTAGTGGTAATTTGAATGCAGTAATAATTGTTTCACTGTGCCCCATACTCCCCTATAATTTTAAAAAAAAATTATAGTATAGGGAACACACATGAAAAATCCATATCAGAAATTGTATAACTTGACTTCACACTTATGAGTTTACAGCATTTTAATAATGCAGTTAGTCATATAAAGTTCAATTTATTTGTTGATTTAACTGTGGATTATTTAATAATGTAATTGATGCCTAGGAATGTCATTCATTATACAGAAATGAACTGCCATAATAGGTAATTATAATTTGACACCTTTCATTTTAGCACTTAAGATAAACTTGCAAGAGGATAAAATCATTATATTAGAAGTAGTAACTTCTTGTTTATTATTATTTTGCTGAAATGAATAATGTTAAATGTTGTGGAACAACATAAGTAAAATATAGACTTTCAAGAATCAATGGATAGCCGCAACATTCTTGAGTTTTCTAACCACTATTGGCTATTAGTATTCTGACAAGCAACTGTTGCCAGGGATAAAACTGTAACCTAGATCAGGCATCTGCAAAATCACCTGATGCAGTTTGTAATGAATGTGTCTGAGGAAGAGAAGAGATCGCCACATTCAGATCACAGTGGCAGACATTGAGTCCATGTCATATTACAATCTTTTACATGAATTATGAAAATACATTAGGAAGTAACATTATGAGGTTCTACTTAATAAATAAGTTCAGTCTTCATATTTGAAGAGAAAAATATGTTCAGACTGGGGCTTGAACCCAGGACCTTTGGCCTTCTAGGCCAATACTCTACCAACTGAGCTACCTGAGGAAGTTTCAATCTTCTTCTTGTATCTTCTTGTAAGCCCATGTTTCCCTGAACAGACATTTAGGCACTCTCCCCCTACAGGGAAGAATTTGAACCATACTAATTTAGTTACACTTGTTTTCATATAGATGACATTTGAGTGGTCCGTGGCCAGCGTTCCTCCTCATACTGACATCTAGGAAACCAAGGTAGTACTAGGACGGGAAAATTTGGTAAATTTTGCTTAGAGGCCTTTTCATTCAGGCTTAAGGATCTTTTACAAGCCTGAAAATCTTCAGACTCGGGACCCACAGCTTAAAGTCCCTCCCGGAGGACTTGCTCCTTGGATTTTTTCCATCCTAAAAAAATCCATCAACCCCGGCCGGGTTTGAACCCGCGACCCTCGGGACCAGAGGCAAGGAGCATAACCACTAGTCCACCGAGTTCCAATCTAAACACAAATTTTTCTCCTACATACGCTGTTAATGTCTTCTTAATAAAGAAGCTGCCATTTGCAAGATAGAAGAAAAAAGTTTCATAGCATTTGGTGCATGGGAATTAACAGTGTATATAAGAGAAAAATTTGTGTTTAGATTGGAACTTGCTCAGGTAGCTCAGTCGGTAGAGTATTGACCTAGAAAGCCAAAGGTCCTGGATTCAAGCCCCAATCTGAGCTTATACTTTTTCTCTTCAAATATGGTTTATCCATCATTGAGAGATATGAAATGAATAAAAAAAACATCTTAAGTTGAGTCTTTTTTCATCTTACCTCATATTTTCTATACAAGCTGACAATAGAGCAAAGATACTCTGAAACATATCCTATAAGAAACAACCAATATGAGGTAAGATGAAAAAATATTCAACTTATTTATATTTTACATAAATCTTAACTTTCCTTACTATTGGCTGACTCTAGAGAAGGCCACTTATGTGTGGCATAAATTGGGCCTAGATTGGAAATTTCCTTCCAAACTCTCTAACTTATCATTCAACTTTTATCTTGTTCTATGAGAAATGTTCAGTATATAAATTTCTCTTGGCTGTATACTTTATTGTATTAAGGTACACTCACCTTTTTTACAAGTTTTTCACTCCTTTTATGACCTACTTCTCCATGTAACCAACTTCCATGTTGAGGTATTTGTCTCATCTGTGTATGAACTTCTGAATTCCCTCTTCCAAGTTGCTATGGCTCTGGTTGTACAAAAAATGTTGATTTACTGTTTTGATCTGTCCATTGTTCTGGAAATAGCAACCTTTCAATGTCCTTTTCAGAGCTAGAAATAGATGAAAGTCACTAGGAAAATTAGTGATGACTTAAGAGTTCTTCATTGACTGGATACAATTTGTAGGTTTCGGCACACAGGTGCACTCTTACTTTAGCCTTAGGCCCTTTCTAAGATTGGGTTATATGTTTACCAATATTGTAAATTATAACTTACCTTGTGATGATGGTGGTAGGATGTAATTAGATTAATTACACACTGAACACCATACATTATTTGTAATTAATCATCTGTGTAAAAATTAGTAACTGTAACTATTTGAGTAACTACCTCTATGTTCAATCGTCCACCGCTGTGATCTCGAGGTAGCATGCTGCCTTGCCACACAGTGGGCCTGGGTTCAATTCCCCGTTGGGACAGGCTCCTGGGTGAGGTTTTCTCGGGGTTTCTCCTCACCTGCAAGACAAATGTCAGGAAGCTTAGGGCCCAACAGTCCCCAAAAATAATCCGGCCATTTCATCATCCTTATCATTATCATCCTTCACTGGTGTGGAAAGCAACGGGAAGCTACCCATTGTGAAAACAGCTGAAGATGGGAATGATATGTTTTCTGATACTACAGTTGTGTGTTAAAAAACATAGATGTATGAGGTAAGAAGAATTCACACAATTCATTTGATTCTTAAGGGAAGCAACCACACCTATAATTCCCTAGTAAAGCTGCAAAGCATAGCATGAAAATTCTATGATTGCAGTGAAAGACCTGCCCTCAGGCAGAATTACTAAGGATGGATTGTTTAATCAGTTTGTTTGTCTGGCTTGCAGGTTCAATTTCAAGCTAAACTATAAAAAATTTGTTTAAGGTCAGGAACCTCCTCATAAGTATAACTGAATAGCTGGTTGATGTAAGAAGTAGCAAAATCTGATTAAAAAACTGAAATTGAGTTTGACAGATTATGTCATGTTAACCACATAGTTCCTTCAGCTTTTGTCTGCTTGCCAGTAATAGTCTTCACTTCAGTTGGGCTTGACTCTTCAGATTTCTTCTGCTACCAGCAACAGTACTCAAATCAATTGAACTTGGTTCCTCAGAGATGTCATGCCATATACTTATTTCCCAAAAGAAAAAGGTAACCGAAGAAATTATATCTTAGAAATGCTATTGAAGAGAAAATATTTACCTTTAGTTTATTCTTCATAAGATTTCTTGTTTAAAAAAGTTTAGAAATAATTTCTTACAAACTGCATTTTACATCATCATCATCATCCATGCAAGTATTAGGCCGTGTGGCCTGTTACGGTCTCAAAGAGGAATTTTCCATCCAGCGCATTTTTGGACGTCCCAGCGATCTTCTATCTTGGGGGCAGTAGCAAAGTATGGCTTTTGGAATTATATGAGACGGCATTCGTTGAGGATGGGCTTTCCAGTTGTTATGGTAGTTTTGTATATGGTGAAGAATGATCCGAGGCTTGGTTTGAGACTTGAAAGCAAATGTAAAATTTTCCCCAATGGGTTGCTGGCCCAGAGGGATATTATTGTGGGGTTCCCACTAATGTAGCATTTCCTCTACATTAAGGTGATGTGGTTATACTGCCAGTACTCAGTCCTCATTTGTAATAGCAGGTTGCACCACGAGCAGGTTGAGGATGAGATTTGGATAGGAGAGGTGATGAAATGCACGTCACTATCCCTTGCAACGCACTGCATTTTACATTATATCTATTTCATCAGAATGAAATGTACATGAAAATGTCCAGAAATATTTATAATTATTTACATGTAATCCCTGAATAATTCTATAAAAAAGTTATAACTCTTTCAAGGCTTTGAGTCAATTAAGTTTACAAACACCAATAATTTTGTACATTGACTTTTTAGGAATCAACACTATTAGGTATAATTTATTTAAGAAAAATTGTATAGATATTTAGCTGGCATAGTCTTAATCTACTTTATTACTATAACAATGTACTATAAATTATATTATATTTGTTGTGATGTACTATTCATTCCTAATTATTTTATATTTATTTAATACTACCAGTAAGTTATGTAAAACATTTTCATTAAACTGTGACTGGTTTATTTAATTAAATTTCATAATTAATTCCAACGTTTTATATGCATAACCTGAGTGAGTAAGAAACAAATAAATTTAACACACTTGTACCATTAAAAGGCTATTATGTATGCCTTACTACAAACATCTGTACATAAAGTTTATTTATGGAACAAAACATTTCCAAATCCTGTTTGGGGTTGTGCTATACAATATTGCTTCAGCAACCAAATTAATATCATCATTGATGTTTTTTATTATTAATCTAACACATCTCATTGAAGGATAAATTTAATTAGAAGAGAAAAATTTTCTCCCAGACCGGACCCGAACCCAGGACCTTTGGTTTACCATACCAATGCTTTTAGCAACTGAGCTATCAGGGCGAGTTCCAATCTAGATGCAAATTTTTCTCTTATATATGCATCAAATGCTTGAAGCTGTGGCTTCATCTTTGCAAATGATGGCTTCTTGATTAAGAAGACTTTATTGGGAATTTAAATATTACTTTTAAAAGCCAGTAGGGCTTCTATGATGTTTTTTATTATTAATTTAACACATCTCATTGAAGGATAAATTAAATTTGAAGAGAAAAATTTTCTCCCAGACCGGGAATTACAATGTATATAAGAGAAAAATTTGCATCTAGATTGGAACTCACCCCGGTAGCTCAGTTGGTAAGAGCATTGGTATGGTAAACCAAAGGTCCTGGGTTCGGGTCCCAGTCTGGAAGAAAATTTTTCTCTTCAAATTTAATATTATCATGTTATTCTTGGTACTTCAAACTGACAATAATAAACTCAAGCATTATGTTGTGATAATAATTAAAAATTAATTAATGTTTTTGTCAATCAGTGAAGGTCATCACTTCACAGAAGTAAACCTTACACTTTTAAACTTTATCTAGTATAGAATGTGATTGTGCAACTGTTACTAGAATATTTTTTATGAATCCTGAATTAATATTATCATGTAATTCTTTAATTATATTGACCTATATGGTACAATTGAATAGTTGCCCTGAAAAGGGATCTCACCCACAAAAATTTGAAAGTTGAGTTTTCAGTGGATTTGTGATCTATCCAGAGTGTATCACATTATGGTGCATGTAAAATTATCCATACTCTCTTCCAGACCTTTTTTATTTATTTTTAAAAGTTGGCTTTCAAGTGAATATTGATCTGTATGTTACAAAATGGCAGAAGCAATTATTCAAATCACTAATAGCAGTGCAGAAAAACAATTATTTTCACATGTGCATATTCATTCTACCACAGTTCCGTGAATTCTAATCAGAATATTAGAGAACTTAAGTGAAAATAAGAAAGACACAAAGAATGTAACAAAATAACATTAAATGGAAAATAAATACTGAAAACTGATTACATTAGAAATTTTTCTAACTGAATCAGTGTTCAATATGTATTTTCTATTTCTTATTGTAGCATTTTTAGGTAAATATGTGTTAGATCACTTTTCCACTCTACAGAGATAGATAATGTTACATGTCGTACAGCGATGTTTGAATTGCATGGGTGAGTCGCCCATGGCGAGTTAGATTACCTGCACAGCCAGCAGAATTGTCTGGAGTGTGCTGTCAGATGGTTCTACCAGTGTCTCCCCCTTCTTTGGAGAAAGATCCATGCTAGAGAATTCTGGGCATCAAACTGCCTAGAAGCTGTTTCTGGAGATTTCCTCGCGCCTTATATAAGGGCAGAGGCAATGAGACCGCAGTCAGTCTGCGATAGCTAGTCGTGTGGTGAACAGTGGACAATAAGTTGTTCCGAATTTATTTATCAGTGAGTGGAAAATTGTTCTAACTGAGATAACAATTAAAAGAAGATTATTAGTGATTTGTATCTGCGAACAGTAGTTTGTTGATAATTAGAGAGTTCAATAGTATCCAACACTGAAAACAATTGTATGTTATAAATTTTATCTTTTAGAAAGCTTTCTATTTTCATACATAGTGTAATCAGAAAATTATCAGAAACAATATAATTTTCATTCTAAAAAAAATACAAAAATTATAAGACAAATGCAATATTTTTTCCAGAATGTATCACAAGAATGAAATTAAACCATGATTATATTTGAAGAGAAAAAAATGATATTGTAAAAAAATTTAATTTTGAAAATTCCACAATTTTTCCTTCTTTGTATTTCATGAAGTAAGAATTCTTTTTTCTTAAAATAATACAGTTTTACAGGCTAAAAACTAATTTGATTATTACATATAGAAAGAATTATACTTTATTATTTAGATTATCCTTTGGAGAATATGGTACATATCATGTGGTTAACAGAATGGAAAGTGAAAGTGTATTTATGTTTACGAGTTATTTTTAGGGTATGTTTTTGTTTTCCTTATTAGCACATCTATCCTGCATTGTAATCAAGGCATCATGCTATTGTACAAAGGACAGAAACATGCATGTTTTAGTGTTCATGTGTTCATATCATCATCATCCTAAGGCGTGACAACTTCAAAGGTGAAAGTCTTGGCCTTCTCAACAATCCTCCTCCATGCCAATCTGTCTCTTGCCATATTCAAGTTAGTCACTTTCATTTTCTTTAGATTGTTCATTGTATCATCCTCCCATTTGATCTTTGGTCTTCCAACTGCTCTGTCTCCTATAGGTTTCTATTTATAGAGTTTCTTGACCAGTCTCTGATCATCCATTCTTATCAAATGTCCAAGCCAACTAATTCTGAGAGATCTTATATGGTTTACTATAATCTGATTTTTTATTAATTTATTAGTTCATTATTTTTTTGATTCTCCAAGTTATCAGTTCCTCTGTTTGGTTCAAAAATTAATAATTCTGTTTTATTGTTTCTTTTAGGACCCAAGTTTCACTATCATATGTAACTACTGGTCTAATGGGTGTTTAGTTAGACTGTCCAGCTGATTCATGTTGAGAGTTATAAGCATATTTTTCTTTTACTCTACTAGGGAGCTAGCCTAATGCCAAACCCCAAACCAGGTCATTTGATTTTAGAGTGTCCATCCCTTAGATCAGTTGCTTCCACTACAGCTACAGGGTCTGATCCACCCCTTGTTTTTCTATTGGGGTTTTTTGCCTTAGCCTTTTTAGATGTCTCTACCCCACAAGGCAGCAGTTTTCTCTATTAACTTAGGGAGTGGTTGCCTCTTCCGCCTTCAGTGCCATACTGTAGGACTCCTACTCTGCCATTGAGGTCTTCACTGTTTCCCTGGAAAGGAGTCCTCACAAGGCACTATCAGCCAGGCGAGCTGAACCAAGGTTTTTTAACGAGGTTGTTACTCCTCCCCCTCCTCCTTTCTCATCCGGGCTTGGGACCGGCAATGGCGGAGTTGTTTGAGTGTTCATATGGGGACAAATTTTCTTATGGAATTTTGACCAATGTAGAGGACAGGCACCCACACAAAATGAAAAATGTTGGTAGCTATGATAAGTACTTGCTTAAGGTTAGGAAAACCAGCTAAAATGACAAAGACTTGACATGCTGATCACATGTAATTCTTATACTGTCCATCTATGAGATTAACACATGTGGATGTAAGGCCAGCAGCTGGCTGATAACTCAAGGGTCTTCTAG
This sequence comes from Diploptera punctata, assembly GCA_030220185.1. Lineage (NCBI taxonomy): Eukaryota > Metazoa > Arthropoda > Insecta > Blattodea > Blaberidae > Diploptera > Diploptera punctata. Next base: position 616,389 of record JASPKZ010007812.1, on the reverse strand, counting down.
CCCAATCACAGTGTGAAGTTTTTACATGGACATGTAATATATGGTCACACACATGAAACAAAAAAGTGTCAAATTAGTGCTGAACTTCTCAAAAAAATTACATATAAACACCTATAAATATTTGAAAAAAAATCACACTTTATAATAAATTCCTCGAATAAATAAACTGTTTGCCCAAAGGTTCTTCCTGGTTATATATTTATTATTTATGATATGGGTAAGATGTGCAGCATAGTTGGTTAAGGCAATATGCTTCAAGCTGGAAGGTCAGCAGTTTAACTCTGGTGTAGTCATCAGCCTCTAATGGAAATGACTACTTGATGCTTGTTCTGGAGGTAAAGATGGCTTTCGTGCAGGGTTGATGATCTAGCTGACATATCATGCTGATTGTCTAGAAAGGGGAAACCTTAATTTCCTAATCTCCCAAGGGCCTCCTAAAGCCTGCAGTGGAATCACTTTTTATATATGATATATAAACATTGTAATATACACCACTGTCTGAAAATTGCAACACCTTGTATGAATCATGAGAACTGAAATTTATTACTAATATTAATATTCATAAATTATTAACATTTCATACCAATACACTTGAATATATAAGTATTTTACGAAACTGCCATGAGCTGCAATCAGAGCTGCTATGTTGTGGCATTGAATCAAAGAGGCTTTGGATCTCTTCCTGGGTAATGGCCTGCCCAACTGCTTATATACATTCCCACAGTTCATTGCAGCTAGCTGCTGGAGACTGTTGATGGACTAGTTGTCAATCAACCATATTCCATACATGTTTACAGGCCACTGAAGATGATGAATGTACTGAACATTGTTTTGCTGGAATATAGCATCAGGAGTGTAAGGGTATGAGTTCTGCCTCTACAACATCAAATTGATGTACCAGTTGCTGTTGAGTCTATTGAAAATGATACCCAATGGTGCCTCACACTATCATGTCTGACTTTCAGCCAGTATAACACTGGACAATGTAGTCTGGGTGATACATCTAACCATGATATCATTTCATGTGTATATGATGTTATTACACTAGTTCAACTTGAATATATGTGTTTGGGAAAGGATGTGGATGACCTCATACTCGAAACAGCGAAAATAAAAAAAATGTGAAATTTTTAAATATCTTGGGTCAATAATTACAAGTTTAGGTAAATGTGAAAGAGATGTACAAGCGAAAATTGCAATGGCAAAAAATGCAACTAAAACATTACATGGAATAATTTGGAACAAAAATATTACAAAGGAAACTAAAATGAAAATTTAAAGTGCACAATACAGAATATTTTGTCATATGGAAGTAAAACTTGGTCTTTGAGGGAATTATAAAATAATAAAATTAGAACAGTTGAATTTTGATTATCTTAGAAGAAGCCTTCAAAAAACAAGACAGGATAAAATAAGAAATTAATTCCTTTGGAGGGAAATGAATGTCACCACATCTGTTGTTAAGAGGATTGAAAATCAAACTCTTAAATGTTATGGCCACATACAAAGAATGGAAAATTAAAGATGGCCAAAAAATATATACCAATGGTCACCCCCTGGAAGAAATAAACGTGGCAGACCAAAGATGGAAATGGAAAATTTATGTCAGAACTATAATGGATGATAGGAATTTGAAATCAGGAGATTGGAATAATAGAAATAAATGAAAACTGAAGATGGCAAACCTATAAGTGGGGGAAAGCCAAAGAAGAAGAAGCAGTTCAAGTTGAAACAGGATTCGTCTGAAAACACCATGTGTTGTCAATGTGCAGACAGATCACTCTGTATATGAATGAGCTCATTGTAGCTTAAGACATTGATGATCCAGGTCATCTTAGAAAACAGCTGTCATTGTCAAACAATGGAAGCAGACAATGTTGAACTTTTATAGGAATAAATCACTATGAGGTTTAATTAAAGATAAATTAAAATGTTTCATACCTCTCCTCATAACCAGTCTTCTAAGTAGATTGTGATTTCAAGACCATAGTGGTCCCATCCTCAGTACCATCTTGATGAGCGATGTTATGTCGATTGGAGGAACCACTTCTTCTTCCCTCTGTTGGTGGACCGATAAACCTCTGGATCAGGTCAGGATTCGCGGGAATTTCAAAATTCGTAAGTTTTTATTTGTTTCGACATTCAGAAAAACAAAGAAAAACTAATGAACTTCGAAATTCCTGCGAATCCTGACCTGATCCAGAGGTTTATCGGTCCACCAACAGAGAGAAGAAGAAGAAGTGGTTCTCCCATTCAACATAACATCAGTCGTCGAGATGGTACTGAAGATGGGACTGCTATGGTCTTGAAATCACAATCTACTTTGAAGATTAGTACCGGTATAAGGAGAGGTATGAAACATTTGATTTTATCTTAATGCTACACCTGTTACAGTAATCAACCATTGTGTTAATACTTGTGATGAAAATAAAATATCTGTCAGATGAGATCTCTGTAATGACATGTGTCATTAAAGATTGTGATTCCATTCTGAATTTTATAAGCGTCTAATTTTCTTCAGTACACTACTTGCACATTTGCATCACTCTAGTGGCATGATGTCTCACACAAACAGCAATATTGCAATATGAGCGAATGATTTCATTATCAAGTGCTCGACATTAGATACCAACCAACCATATTGCAATATGAAAGATCACCACACAGGCCAATCATTCAAACTTTGTTATTTGTTTATACTGTGCCCTTTTAAACACGAAGACACATATTTTTTTAGAGACACTGCTCATCTGGTTCCATAACTACTGCAATAAGTGGTTTTAACCTAAAGGGTTAAAGTTACAGTAACTAAGTAAAATAAGTGACTGGGCTACTCAACATGTTGACTAGCATGAGCTCTGTACTGGCTGGATTAACATCTGACATTGATATATGTGGATGAGAGACAAGCAGTTGGCTGGCAGGTAAAATAGGCTTGGTGTTTAGATTAGAAGTAAAGTAAAGAAATAAACATTTGATATTCCTTTCAGTAATTTTTTATTACTTCATATAGGCCAATGTTAACATGTATGTAAATGTAACATCAGTGTCTGTTCTCCATAATTTTATTGCCATTTCATGATACAGGTCTAAAAAAGAAGATACAAAATAGATGAGGTAAAATTTTATTAGTATTAATTTATCTAAAACATGTATGGAGAGTTGTTATTCCTGTTTCTCAGTTTGTCTTGTTGCTAAACAATGTATTTTTCATGAACCCATGTTCACCCTTTCTTTTGCCTCTTTTAATGACACATTTTTATCTACCTTTTCTTTTTATATCAATAATGAGAGAATTTCACTTTTCATTCTCTTTTTACAATAAAGTTAGAGTGGCACAAGCTAAACTTCAATTTTTAATACCAATGTCTTTTTACAGGGTTTAAAGGTAAATATTAGTGTAGATTTTATTTTTGTATGCTTCCTTGAAGCTTCATGGATTGTATAACTAACTAACTAACTAACTCACTGGCACTATCGAACCCGAAGGTTCATGGCCGCGCGGACATAAGCTCTCCATACATCCCTATCCTGAGCTAATGCTTTCCAATCATTCCCTGTATAATCTACTTCCCTCAAATCATAGTTAATGTTGTTCTCCCACCTCATTCTTGGTCTACCAACTGGGCGTTTTCCCTCTGGCTTTCCTACAAGAAGTTTCCATGCACGTCTTTCATTCCCCATACGCGCAACATGTCCTGCCCATCGCAGTCTACGAGACTTAACTGTTCTTATTATATCTGGCTTCCTATAAAGACCATGTAGTTCATTGTTATGTAGTCTTCTCCATTCACCTGTCTGTTCATCTCTCTTTGATCCAAAAATTTTCCTAAGAACTTTATTCTCAAATACTCGTAATCTCCTTTCCTCCCTTAAAGTAAGAGTCCAGGTTTCGCATCCATATAATATAACTGGTAGAATAATAGTTTTATATATTTTCAGCTTAACGTTTTTTGAAAGGAGTTGGGGACATCAAAAGTCTCTGCAATGCATAATAGCATGCATTTCCAGAATTGAGCCTATGTTTAATTTCTTTTTGCATCTCATTCCTATTTGTGATTATTGTTCCTAGGTATTTGAATTCAGCCAATTCCTCAAAATTTCCCTCATTTGTCATTAGCTGTCCACTTCCATTATATACTGAATTTCTACGTGTGACCATATATTTAGTTTTACTGATATTTATTTCCAGTCCTAATTTCTTAGTGTTACTCAATAGTGTGTGCGTGTTGGCCTTTAGTATCTCCTCGCTATCGGCCAGTAGTACTACATCATCAGCATAAACTAACAGCTTATTAATACCATTGAGTTGTAAGCCTTCCTCATTCCTAAAGATTTAATGGCATGCTCTAGTACAAAATTAAATAGTAAAGGAGATAGTGCATCTCCTTGCTTCAACCCATTCTGGATTTCAAAGTGTCTGAAAACTGTTTGCCTACACGCACCCTACTCTTTGAGCCATTTAGACACATTCGTATAAGTCTAACTAACTTTTTAGGAATTCCGAACTCCAGCAGGATACTATATAACTTCTCCCTCTTAATTGAATCATATGCTTTTTTGAAGTCTACATATAGTTGATGTACAGTACCATTATATCCCATTTCTTCTCTAAAATCTGTCTTAAACTGAAAATCTGATCTGTTGTAGACCTGTTTCTTCTAAATGCACATTGATGATCTCCTAGAATGTCATCAATATAGGGAGTAAGTCTGCTTACTAATATATTTGTTAGAATTTTGTACGAAGTTGAAAGTAATGAGATGCCCCTGTAGTTGTTGCAATCTGTTTTATCTCCTTTCTTATAAATTGGTATGATAATTGATTCCTTCCATTCATCTGGAAGAGCTTCTTTTTCCCAAATCTTACTAAGCAACCAGCGTATCTTGTCCATCAATTTTTCTCCCCCTGATTTTATCAGTTCTGCTGGGATCTCATCTGAACCTGATGCTTTATACATCTTCAATTTTTCAATCGCCATTTCAACCTCTAATGCACTTGGCTCTGCGACTAGCATTTCTGCTGTCTGTAAATTATCCTCCTCAATGTCCTGTTCTGTATGTACATTTAATAGCTGATTAAAGTAACCTTTCCATCTATTTAATATACTCCTAGAATCTGCAATCATATCCCCCATTTTCATTCCGAATTATGTTTGTTCTAGCCTGAAACCCTTTTTCTCTATACTAATTCCCTGATATAATTCTCTAATGTTCCTATTTTTTGCATTCATTTCAAGATCATTAATCTTCTCTCTCAAATATTCCCTCTTTTTACTCTTTAGTAACTTGGTGGTTTCCCGTCTAACACTACCCAATTGCTCTAAATTTACCTCATTTGGCTCGTGTAACCATTTCATTTTTGTTAGCTTTCTTTTCTTTACAATGTCGACACATTCCTCATCAAACCATTTCTTGTTTTGCCTCTTTTTTAAACAACCAATGCTTTCTGATGCTGACAATTTAATAGTATCTCTTATAGCCTCCCATTCTTTATTTATATCAGTTCTCTTCGTTTGCCACATTGTCATCTGAAGATTCCAGTACTTCAAATCTATTAGCAATTTTGATTTGGTATTCTTGTCGCATTTCATCATTTTTCAAGTTTTTTAATTCATATTTTACAGAATCATCATTAGCGTTCGTTCCTCTCATAAGCGATAGCCGTTGTCTGATTTTCACTCTAACCAGATGATGATCCGAATTGCAGTCTGTCCCTCTAACTGATCTAACATCAATGATGCTACTGTGCCAGCGTTTATCCACTAATACATGATCTATCTGGTTCCAAGTTTCTCCATCTGGGACGTCCAGGTGTATTTATGAATATCCTTATGCTGAAATGTTGTGCTCTTAACAATGAGATTCTTCGATGTGGCAAATGTGACTAATCTAACGCCATTGTCGTTACTATCTTCATGAAGACTGAATTTGCCTATTGTTGGTTTGAATATATCTTCCCGCCCCACTTTTGCATTAAAATCTCCTAAGACAATTTTCATATGATATCGTGAAAGGCTATCAAATAAGCATTCTAATTCTTCATAGAACTCATCCTTGATCTTGTCATCTTTATCTTCTGTGGGGGCATGTACATTTACAATTATAAAATCATGTCGTTTACCCTTTAGAATTATGTATGATATCCTATCACTAACAAACTTAATATCTCGGATAGCGGATAGGATCCTCCTTCTGACTAAAAAACCCGTTCCAAATGCAGGTCTTTCTGCACCCCCGTAGTATAACGCAAAGCTTCCTGATTCCTGACTACCTTCTCCTGGCCACCTAACTTCCTGTAAAGCGACTATATCCAAGGGCGATTTATCCAATTCCCGCGTTAATATCTCTAGTGCCCCGCTATTGTATAAAGTCCTAACATTCCATGTTCCTAGGAACATGTCCCTGTGTTTGAGCCTTTGGCATGGGTTCCCTGAAGTAGTCCCCGCCCGGAGAACCGAATGGGGGACTATTTGACCTCCGGAAAATTTTACCCCAGATGAACCCATGTCCGCATTTCTTGACTGTTGTATTTTTACGGTGAAAGATCGTCAGTCTTTCGCCCAAGGTACTTTTTTCGTCTGGCTTATCACTTTCGACCAGTCCGGCATGGGTAACCCTATCGGCAGCAATGCTACCGCCGGCATAGCTCTCAGGATCATTTAAGCACGCAAGCCACTCCACCACGACAAGGTAAAGATACCATGGAGGGTCATGGATTGTATATCAATTATATATTTCTTCAACTATATGCAACAAATAGTTCTTACTTGCAAATACAACTATCTGTCAATTTTATGATAGCTATATCATTAAATAATGTATTATTTACATTCTATTACTATGATACAAAATATAATATGTTTCTCCTACCTACATGTACTATATTATAGATTACTATTCTCCTAAAAACAAATTCAACAATTTTTTAATGTGAAGTTCGTAATTCCTCTAAATTAAATTTTTGTCATATACATGATTGTGTATGAGACAGATTATTGTTTATTGTATGTAATTTGTAAGTTGCATTTTCTGGTGTTTTATGGAATGATCATAATGTTCTGAAATATATCTAAAAATAAATGTGATAAAATGATTCTTAATCTTTTACTTATTATTATCATTATTTTGTATTGTTTATAAATTAATTTGATTACCTATTTCTATCTGATCAACTTGGTGCAAACATTTAAAATAAAAATGACACTAACTGCAATGGGATAATATATTTTGTAAGAAGCAATGAAAATTCTACATTAGCAAGCCATAATTTAGTATACTGCTTTAGTTGTAAAAAATAAAATCCTGCAAACTAATTTCCTAACATCTATTAAGTGACATGCAGTACAGCCATCTTTCATTTAATATTGCTTATAAGATTAACTTGAGCATTTGCAGGGAGGGGAAATTTTACAGAAGATAAAATAGTATTTAAATATTTTTAAGAATACCGTTTCTATGTATTCTCCAACAAACTAAAATTCTGACTAAGCCTTACACATAATTAAAAAAACTAAATAAGTTAACACTTGATCGTCGTACTGTAATGCAGAATTAAGTAAAAATTTTCTTTTTAAAAATAACTTATTTGAAATTTGTGTTTCGTCAAAAAAAATCACTAAAATAAATTACAAAAGAATTTTTACAGTAATAACTTAAGCTTTTCTTCTTAGTATCAGTATACAGCATTATAAGAACTGACGCATACTTTACAAAATAATTAGGCCTATATACAAACAATTTCCATTATAAACGTAAAATAAGGTAGATGCACACAATTTTACTATAAATTAATTCATCCATATTTAAGAAATTTATATTTTAAATATTTTCAAATTTAAAATTATCATCTTGTAAATGACGGTCTTAAGTGTAGCAACATAGGTCATACTTAAAAAAGAAAATGATAATAAAAACTATTACTTAACCTTTAAACGCCCAGGAGCCCATATGCTGGGTTTTAAAATGTACGTCCAATCTGCCCGCAGACCCAGCGTATGGGTTCTGAGCAGGCGGACTTGTTTGGTTGCTTGAAATTATACTGGATAATACTACTATTCTAACATACCTTTTTTTAGGGTTATCAGATGCTTGGCAACGTGATGTGAAGATAGCATTCGTTTATTAAATGTTTGTTTTTGTGTGATAAGCCTCGACAATCACCAATTCACAAACCGACATCATACTTTTACACTTCACTTGCACACGTTTTCTGATTCCCCGCGCAGAACACACGACAAATTAGTCTTTGTAAAGCTACCGACCAATGTTGACTAAAGTTAACTTCAAGTCACAAAATATCTGTACTCAATATACCATGTCTACCGACCAGGGAGTCATCTACAGTGTGTTCTACCAACCTGTTCCGAAAAGTCTGTGACAAGTCTAAGTCGGAAGTCTGTATGTGTTGTTTTGGCCCAATGTTGACTAAAGTTGACTTCAAATCACGAAATGTCTGTACTCAATATACTAGGTCTATCCAGGGAGTCGTATACAGGGTGTTCTATCAGCCTGTTGCAATACGTCTCTGACAAGTCTAAGTCAGAAGTCACTATATGTTGTTTTGGCACCAATTAAGTCAGAAGAAGAAAACTGTGTAGAATAGTTAAGTCTAACAAATGAAAAAATAATTTCTTTGGTTGATAAAACAACAACTATCAACGGCTTGGGGGAACTCGCCCTGCTGGACCCCATTTCACCCTTGCACTGGGTCGATGATCATCTCCCCTTTGTGATTGACACATGGTGGGTGTGATGCCAGCAGCTTGTTGGTAGGCTCTAAGGGCCTTCTAGGCCTGTCGCACCATGGAATTATTATTATTTTTTTTAGATTATTAGGCATTCCTTTTCCTCTTAGGTCTTACGAATCAATCCACAACATGTCCTTTCACATTAGAATAAGTATGCCAAGAAAAAGGTACATTTCTGATTCTGTTCATGATCAGGGGGAAGAGACAGTGTTGTCATACAGTATCGCAAGTCCCATGCATTCTAGTTTTCACGAACCCAAGACCTGACAAAAAAGTCAGGTGTCTCACAGCTATAAGTGTCAGTTGATTGTAGCTTGTGATTGTCATTGATATCGTCTTCGTCATTGTCACAATCCGAGAATGTCTTGTATTTCAGCGGAACATAGTGATTTTGTACTAGACATATCATAAACTTCACTCTGAGTCACAAAACTGTGAATGAATAAGGGCTGTGGGTGGAATGTGACCTGTTTTTTTTTTCAAAACGTTCCTGCTTTGGGGGAAAACTGACCGGATGCAACATAATAAACAAAAGAATGAACGAGGGTTAGAATATACCTAAATCTATATATAGTTTTTCACTTCTAACCTGATTCACAACACTCTAAAATCCCGAAAGTTATTTGCTAACTATCCTGAATTTAAAAATTATCTCTATGATATAAAATATCACAACGGGTTTTTGCCGTGAATACCACTGATTTTACAATAATATTTAACACTTTAAACCTTGTTTCATGTTTGTGACCCCCACAGATTTTAAAATATGAGTTAATAAAATCAGCAAAGTTATAGTCAAAAGCCAAGGAGTTTAAAAGCTAGGTGAACATTTAAACCCGGGCAGCCTGCCGCTACCTGGCCATTTAAACTTGGGCGCTTAAAGGTTAATAATCACATAAAGAAAACTATAAATTATAAATCATAATTACAGCTATATACTAATTAATTATACCATAAGATAGGAAAAATAGTCACACTTAAATATACTAATTAGACATACTTAAATCCATACCAAGGGATTTTAGGAAATAAAAAACGAGTAAAATTTTATCATATTTTATAATAAGGTACAACAACACCAACTGATGGCAGCGATGGGATCAATTGTTACGACCTAGATTATATTAGGTCATCAGGTAGCGTCCCATAAGGGATATTAAGTTAAAATGGTTCAATATTTTTAATTGACCTTGGCCTGAGCGGTAGGCTTTCGGTCGTGACAGTGAAAGTGCAATAATTACAACTAACGGGTCCGTTGGATATGTCGGAAGTATCTGTAAACGGGAACATCATATTGAACATAGAAACATATAAAACCATAAAACAAAAACACATTTATTATAAATGTTAACATTACATAAGACATCCAGTAATAAAACAATTATAAAAATCTTGGCAAATAAGCCGAATTTGAATTAACACGAGAGAGCTTATTAAGTCAACTGTAGATTATTTAAACCTTTATTAATTTTAACTTTAACTATTTATTTCAACCTTTTGGTCTCCTTATTTTGCTAATTCGTAGTTATTAACACATTGGTGACGGGTCACGGAGATCTCCGTGATTAAATGGCCAGCGCTAGACGTCGGGCCACGGAAATTTCCGTGTTTACGTTTTCTATGGTTTTCCAGCCTCTTCGCTTTTGAAGGAGCGAGCAATTTTGTTTTTTCTCATTGTGAAATAAACTATAGTTGTTTTTGTACCCTCTCTTCTCTTTTATGAAATTGTCAACTTTACAGAAATAGTTGTTTACAATTTTAAGACAGATGGCTGGTGAAATATGGAATTTTAGTGCCGATAGTTAGTATGTAACCTGTAAATATATGTTACAGAGGGGAAAAATTAGAAGAAGCACTATTTTGCGTTCTGGAGCCGTATTTATATCTGTGGCATCATGTGTACCAGGATAATTATTATAAGTGTGGCTATAGCTGAAAATTTGCTCGAAAGAAAGACGAGAGTTTCTGAAGCAATAAAGATTAACAGAGGGCTTCCAAAATCATTTGTGGAAGCAGGAAATAAACTCAAACCAGGAGAATGTGTGTTTTGAAGTAAGGGGGACCTTTTGCTACAAACATCGAAAGATAAAAGAGACGTAAGAATGGTTAGCACATTGCATCATAAAAAAACTTTATTTTGGACTATTTAATTCATGCCCCAAATGGTAGTCAGTGACCAATCAGGGTTCAATGAATTTTTTTACAACCAATGACAGTCGTGTTTCACCTAACTCTTTATCGATTACTCTTTATCAGCTCCTGCTTTTGTGATAAAGAAAGTTCCTTTTTAATATACAGAACAGGTCAGAACATTATTTTGCAGTGACTGACTCTCCAACAAATACATTGAATATAGCAAATAATGAACAGATTACTTGATTTTACTGTTTATTAAAAACTAATTATTAACCTATAATGTTGATTATAATATACAGTTTGATGTGTTTAATTATTTTTCCACTAGGGTGCATTCTTACAATATTGCGATCCTATTTGGCAATGCATAATATTATCAAGTTGCAATGAATAAACAATCTCACATTTCTGATTTGTTTTCAAACATTGCCATTTACATTAAGTACATAAATATTTTAAAATACCGGTAACTATATTTAAATAATGATTTTTTAATAAACAGCTTAATTGTATTCATTAAATAGTCCTAATAAATGCCACTCTTGATTTCCAACTTCTCTAGGTAAATTGGAAATCACTCGTGACATTACTTATGCCAAATTATAGAAAAAATTGGATGCTAGTACTTCATTTATTTTTATTAAAGTGTAATGCTTTTGTCATTAAACATTTCGTAGAAAAAAGATTAAGAATCACTGAAAAATATGTTATTTGGGATGTTCCAATTATGTATTGTTATAAGGATTGTTTGTACTATGTAATGTTATGGGGAAACAATTCCATTTGTACCATCTTAAATATCAATCATTGTTTAAAGACTGCAAATAAAATTATAAAATTCACTTTTAAACAATGCATTAAATAAAATTTACCTTCCTCTTTTTTATCTTATTGCTTAACTTAAATTACATAAGTAAACTGAAGCCAGGCCTGGCGCTAGCTGTTTGTACGCCCACGTACAATACCGATTATGCCGCCCCGCGTACAACTCTACGCTGAGCTCGGAATCAGCGAATCAGTGGAACGCTCCCGAACGGATTCAATCCGACCACTTCTCCGAATCCGAGTATGAAATCGAACTCGAGCCGTTGAGAATAAGTGGGCAGAAAGGCTATTCAGTGTTGTCTTATAAGAGTAAGAAAACATAAAAAATACTTTACAGAGAAAAACTATATTTATTTTTACAATAAGTAGGTATTTAGTAATTTTTTCTTATATTTACACGATTGTTACACATTTAAATAATACATAAATTTAACGATTTAGATCATGTCATACGATTTGAATCAGATTTCGAGGTTTGAATTTTATGAATATGTTCCTGCATGACTGAATCAAAGAATGCTATAATTTCGATTGCTTTTAGAAGATTGCCATTATCATGCTCATATGAAGTTTTCTACGAGCCCCTAAAAGCTAGACATTGTTGAGATAAAACTTGATAACGGTTATGATTACTTCTAATACATCACGCCATTTTTATTTTCTGATTCTAATAGTCTCAGTTGCCCTTAATTGATTAGTTCTAATACATCACGCCATTTTTATTTTCTGATTCTGATAGTCTCAGTTGCACTTTATTTACAATGGTTTTATTGTTTAACATTTTATTCAATTGTACCCAATATTTCACATTTTCATTATGAGAAACGCTTGTTTCATGTCTTTTCAATGTTAATGATAAATGTTGCCAATTAGAAAATCCATTCAATGCAGACAAATTACAAAGGGCACTAGGAAAGTTTTGCAATACGGGCATACTTTTCACGGCCTCTCAAAATAACTTCTACCACACTCAATACTCTTCTTCATACGTTGAAACGAATCACTAAACCATTGCTTCCACTTTTCTTCGGACAGCTCCGTGCACTCGTTGTCCCATGCTGCTCAAAAACACCTTTTGCGAAGGGAAACGCTTTCCTTTGATCTTCAGTTTAACTTCTGGCAACAGTCCAATGTCACGAGGAGCAAGATCTGGACTGTAAGGAGGATCTTCAAGCAGCGGAAGTTTCTGTTTCTTCAAGAACTCCACGGTATCATTGGCCCAATGGACATGTGAATTATCATGATGCAGCATGCATGCCTTGACTTTGGACGGAGTTTCTTCAGCGTTGCAATCATCTTTGGCAGGAATTCTTCTGTGTACCATTTCGCGTTGTTTTGCAGTACAACCCGTTCCAAAATCCCCCTTGTGGTGAAGAAGACGGTTTTCATTCCCTTGTTCACTGATCGTGATTTCCTCACTGTCACTGGCGTACCCTCACCTTCAAATAGCCACACCTTGTTCTGGGCTTTCGTTTGGACGCCATAGTAATACAGCCATGTTTCGTCTCCTGTGACGATGCTGTTTACGTTAGGAGAAGTCCCGTCATTAAACTTTTTCAACATCATTTTGCACCATTTGCCACGAGTTCCCTTTTGCTCCTCAGTAAGCGTATGTGGCACCCACTGAACAAACCTTCTTAACATGAAGATGCTCATGTAAAAAATTATGAATTGCTTGTGCAGGAATGTGGAGAGACTCTTCTATCTGCCAGTAGGTTATTCGTTTCTCTTTCTCCAGCAGTTCTTCACAGCGTCGATGTTCTTATCAACAACTGACTCGACGACTGCCCAGAACAAGGACCATATTCAAGACCAAATTTTCCTTTCTTCGATTCTTTGCATCAGCGGAATATGGTCGTGGGAAGTGGACAATGACTCCCCAATACAGGAACCATCTCCTCAAAGCACTGATCTACACACAGACCACGAGAAAAGTTGTATCGAATATTGGCATTGTACTGAAGTTAGGGCCACCCTGATATTCTTATAAACTTTCACTTCTGCTGTTAAATTAAAACTGCATCTGCGGAAGAATGCTCCCCAATTTTATATTTGTTTGAACCCCTCTTTCTTCCTCTAGGGGCGACAGGCCTGTCTGGCCTTGGATTATTGCGTATTGCAAAACTTAACTAGTGCCATATGTATTTACAGTTTACCAAATATTTTGCAACAAAAACAATAGACTGGATATTTTAATAGAGTAAACTAGCCATTCTCTGTTAACGTTTTCTCCATTAGGGAGATTTCGCGAATTATAATTGTCTATTTTTTTCTATAGTCATTAGTGGGAAAATTATAGTTAACCATCTGTACGGGACCACGGCTAACCAAAATATTAACAAGATCATTAGTCATCCTGATAGGCACACGACTACAATCTAAACTGACACGTATCACTGATGACGATACACTGCTTACAAGTTCTTCCAAACTACCTTCTCTTGTTTGACTTGTGACTCCTTCTGAAGGACTAGAACATACATATTTATATTCAGATACATCCGTAGCTTCTGGATTTAAGACTGTGCTTGTTGAAGGTCCGTCAACATTTTCTTGATATTCTGATTCCTTATTTTCTGGCTCGCTTAAAAATTTCATTAAAGATTCCGCCAATTTATCTTTCTTTACATCTTTTTGTTGCTTTTGCTGTCGAAATTGCGCTCTGGAAAGTTTTTTCCTCTTTTTGGTTCCTGAAACTTTTAGTAAACAGTAAATATGAATTTTTAAAATGTTTTTAATACAATAAATATATATATGTAGGGCTTAATCATGGTATTCGTCTGAAGAAGGTACAAAGTACTGAAACAGCTGTAACGAATTTGCATTTTTAAATAAATATGAAAATCGTATAAAACTTTAATAGATTTATTTTTATTTAATTGATGAGACACGGATTTTCATCAAGTAAACTCCAAATCAATTGATTACAATAAATTCAGGCCAGGCCAAGAAACAAATAAGTTAATATTATCTTCACTACTATACGACTTAACTCCACACAAACTCAAAAGAACTTAATTTTGTAGGACGTATACACGCCACTTAAAATCGTACGATGTTAGATATTAGGTACCTACTCCACTTTTAATCTTTTTTTTTATCTTACGCGACATCTTCGCCTATTGTGAACCGATTTCAATTATTCTTTTTTTTTAAGTGACTTATTTGTACTGGAGCTTGGTCTCATTTAAATTTAAATAAAATATCCCATCTACAAGCGGAAGAAATCGGTTCTTAGGTTTTTAATTATTCCAAGTTATTCTCATTGGCGATAATCAAGATTCTGAATGTTCTGGATAGCTATTGCTCCCAGAGTCGTAACTTATCTTAATTTTGTAACGGTTTCATCCTATAAATGCTACTAACAGAACTGTAATTATTGAGATAAACCGATAAATAAATGTGGGCACTTAACATAGTTACGATATTTGCTATTATATTTTACACTGACAGGTGATACATTAAAATAGGCTATAATAACATTAACCAAGTTAAAATATCATTAATTATTCTCAGATAGACCTATCCCAGAAGAAAGAACTATTATCAAAACAAAATATTTACAGTTTAATGTGCGGTAGTTCTGTGCGAATGCGCATAAGTAGTCAAGTATCTACAGTACTGACTGAGAAGTAAGTTCGGTAGTGGTGACTAAGAGATTCCCTGAATTCGTGAGGCCTTCCTGCTACACGACTATACTGTCACCAGATGACCACTGGGTTTTCCTTCTATGTATTTGGACTTAAATGAACACACAATTGTTATATAAAATTCTTATTTTCACTTTATTTAATTCTCCAAAATATCACTAAATTTTCAAACACAATTTGTTATAACAACTATTCTTCTTTGACAGTTTATAAGATAATTACTTATAACACAGTTGCAGACACAATCCTTCCTTACAGTTACTCTCACAATTAACCTTTCGCCATCCAACACCAGACTATCGCAACACTCGCAAAAACTGACTGGCCGATCTTCTCCGCTCTTTTATATAAGCGAGGAGGAAAGCTCTAGTAATAACTTCGAGCAACTTCGAAGCCCAGAAACCTCTGGCTTCCGATCTCTCTCCAAGGGGAAGGTGACGCTGGTAGAAAGGTCTGGCAACACATTCCAGACCATTCAAGCAGCTCTCCGGGTCACTAACTCGCTAGGGGCAACTCACCCGCGCAATTCAAACGCCGCTTACACGACATGTAATATTACATTAGAGGGCATTGCTTTACTTCCCATACGCGTGTCTGTAATATGCAATATTACAGTATAGTTATTTAGATTGGCAACCCCGAAATGTAGGAAGTTGAACTTTCAATCATGGTCGTCATTGCTGAAAGTACGACAAATCGTACTAAAAAAAATGGCAGTTATAAGACCCAGCTAAAACATAACAAATATCATCGTATGGAGAATGAAATCCCGTACAGCACCGGCGCACAGTTGGTATTTTTCACAGCGTTGATATTGGTATCCGCCAGAATTAAGATGCGAAACGTCTATCGGAAAATTGGAGCAGTTTCGTAGAAAACATGCCTCCCTTACCGGGTCAAATAAGTTTGTTATACGAAACAAATCACTGCATTTTAAATGAACTGAACATTGTTTGAAACAACATAAAATAACAAATACGTACTTGCCGCCATTTTATCACTAATTGGTCTCACCGCCTCCTGTTATTT